>CABFVX010000565.1:122838-166908 GCA_902151425.1 Timema shepardi
GGGGGGGGGGGGGGGGGGGGGGCAGAAGAAGAAGAGACCAAAAAGAATCCCCATCGATGGCAAGGCTAGTGTGAAATATTCAGGAGGGAACATAACTAGTTCGGTAAACCAGTTGCCAACAAATATGTTTCTTATTGGCTACTGAAATATAAGTTCAAAGCCAGGCCCATTCATTAGGCGAACCTAGGCAGTCACCAAGGAGCGCATTCCAACTTTATTTTTATTGTTTAAAAAAATTAAGTAATAATTGTTTATAAATAAATAACATATACATAATTTGTAAAATATTTAAAATATATTTATTTAGATTGACTGACAACATAATAACTTTTATGGTTTTATGACATTGGGGAACGCTTTGTTCACGAATAACTTTGATATTTAAATAAAAGATTCCAAAAATATTAAGATAAAAGATAGAGGGAAAGGGATAATATTTTTTGCAGACATTAGCAGGGGATCACAACTTTTTTATTCTTTTTTCCCCCATACTTTGGCACACTCTTGTTATTATTTTGCATCACCCAGGGGTTGCGGTTTATGCATATCATAGAGCAGGCCCACTCTTAGGGTTGTGTAAAGTGTTCGGCCGCACAGGGCACCTGGATTGTTTTTAGGGGGAGGGGGCGTTCTTTCTTAGGTGTTAAAACATGTGGTGGGAAATTTTTGTTTGGGCGTTCATATAGGCAGTTGATTTAGCAAATAATATCATAGTGTAAAAACCAAAAAAATATAATGATATGGTTTGATTTATTAAATGAGGGACTACATTAACTGATTTAATTCAAACTTGGTACAGTTGTTCTTTGTACATTTTACAGATAAATCTCGTTAGGGAAGAAAATATAACTATAATTAATCATTATAACTATGTAGGCCTATTTACATTTTAGGCATTTCCTGATACCGTCTACGGCTAAATATTAGTATATAGCTGCAAACTATTGTAATAACACTAAACTCTTTTTTTTAAATATTTTAGTGACAGATGAGGCAGCTAACTAGGGGCATCACAGACAAAGTTAACTCTGGCTGATGGTGCATGAAGCCCTTGAGCCTACCCTGTGTAAGCCTCAAGCTAACTCACATGTGCAGTACACATTAGGAATGGCGAGCCGCAGAGAAACAAGGCCCGGTTGAGTTTGGCACCGTGAAATTCTCTACTCATGCGCAATGAAATGGTTTTAATGAAAATTCCTGGTACTCTCTTTGATGGGCTTCACTCCGTCAGATGATGGTAAACATGTCATCCCCTCCCCATACTCTCCTGACCTCCCATCATCCTCCACCCCACCCCCTTTTTTTGTACTCCCAATTCCAGTATTGTTTCAAACAATCTCCCCCTCAACCGTAGCCTTTTACCAGAAAAAATAATAAAAATTAAACTACGGGGCTATCACTGTGCCCAAATGAAAAGGAATTTTTGACTTTCAATTGATATTGATATGTCCCGGAATTGTTTGCCAAATGAAGCAACAAAAAAATTGCTGCGGGTATTTTATTAAAGCTCCCCTAGGTTGATTCTAAAGTTATTGAAAATCCAAAATGTTAGAAGCTTGTTTGAATTTAAATTGTAAAGCCAATTTCGTAAGATGTATTTGTTCATTTTAATTGAAAACGTTTCGCTTATGTTTTACTTCTCTATTAGTTGTTCATCTATGCATCTTTCATTGTTTGACATTTTGCTGTAACTTCGATATTTAGCTATTGATATTTAAAAATATATTCAGATAAGTTAAATTATAAGAAGTAATGAAATAGAATAGATTTTCTGTTATGCAAAATAAATTTAGATTTAGATTTTTGCTAGCTAATTTTTTTCATAAATATTGAAGTGTAAGAAAATGTGGGTAGATGGATGGATAAGTATAAAAATAAGTTTAGAGTTGATAGATTATCATAAATATGTTTGTATTACCAATGTAACTGTCATTACTTCCGTTCAAATATATATAAATATAATGTATCTATAATTCTTCAAATAATATGCAATTATATTATTATTTTATGTTGCATATAACATTATTAATAAACATAACACAACATATTTACAACATAAAATAGCTCATTATTTTAAATTTATTTCTTAAACTATAATATTACTATATAGTAAATTTAAATTCAAATAATAAAATTGAAAACGTCTTTAAGTTTTTTGATAAATATCAATAATGGTAGTTGCTAAGACTATTTATATTTTAGAAAATAACATAACTTTTGAAAAAATAAGGAAGAGGGCGCTTAATTCGCCACGCATTGATGTCTGGTGTGAAGTGTAGAGGAAAACATGTGCAATTTTTTTTCTTGTGGCCAATATTTAAAAACATCTTAATATTATATATGATAAAGAAACATAATTTTAATTCAAAATCTTTTTTCACTAAAATAGAGTTGATGTAATAACTTATTAAATAAAAATATTTGAAACTTAAAAAAAATTGTATCGAAAACCTTTTCTAAAACTAAAACTTTATATTTTTATCATTGTATCAAAGAGAACTGGTATTGATCTTTGCAAAGCAGTCGGGATGATCACATCCCATAAAGACTGAAGATGATAAGAGAGAGAAATAGAGAGGATAAGGGAAAGAAGGGGGTGAGGGTAAAAAGGGGAGAGTGTTTGTTGGTTGTGTTGGTCGCCCTGGCTGCGAGGTGCTGACTTATTGCCGCTGTCTTGTAGTAGTGGAATCAGGGTTCACTGGGACACCGCTTGAGAAATGACGTTCTTCCTGCAGCTCAGAAGAGCAACCCACTACGGGACCTTTTATGACAGTTGAAATAATACGGGGCCTCGATGAGAAACCTAAGACAAACCAGATAGAATAAAAATTTAAAAAATATATTTATATATATATAGCAAATCAAATTTTACTCAGAGAATTTTAAACGTATCAATAACATTATCTTTCACATATTTTCTTGGGTAAATTACCTTCTTTATGGCTTAGTAGTCAAGTTCCTGGATATAAATCCAAAAAGCCCGGGTTCTATCCCCAACACTTCCAGACTTTATCTGTGAAGCAGTGGATCCGGAATGGGTTAAAACTCAGACCCCTGAGGGCAAATGAGGAGCTACTTGAATAGAGATGTAGCAGTTTTGGTCTAAAAAAAACGAGATTTATTGTCGTAGAACACGTTTTGCTGATCATATGACGGCCTATATCCACAAATGTTGGCACTATCATGGCTAACAGCTGCCGACGCTCGGTTGGTACAACTCGATTGTGGGCTTACGACATGGAGTATATTACAACTAAATGTTACAACACAATTACACAAACTTTATTAAATAATGTAATAAAGTTTGAAATAAAATTTGCAAAAATAGGATTTCAGAAAAAAAAAGTTCATAATTTTTTCTTGCAACGCATCATACCACCCACTCAGGCTATACGCATTTACTAACCACAATAGTGTGTTAGGGATGGGTGAGTTTGGATGTTGAGATGTATCCACATTTTCATGGAGGAAGAGTGTAAAAACATTTAGGAAGAACCCCCCTCAGTGCACCTTACCAAGATTTGAACCCCTTACTCTTCGTCAATGGCAGTCCAGTGTATTGCGAGAGACTATGCGTTCACCGAAGTAGGTCAGGTACAGTAAAAATTAAAAAAATTAAGTTACATAAATTAATGTTTTACTCAGAGTTTATTAGATGTGCAAAAAAAAAAAAGATAATATTTTATAAGGGGTTATAGCTATATTACTACAGATAAAGAGTAAATTAACTCAATGGTTCGGTAATTACTTACTGATGTGAAGTAAATTAAAAGTAATGTCAACAAGAATTTTTATTTTTTTGTGAGACAGCATTGAAAGATAGAAAATTACACCAATCAAATAGAATATAACTATCTGAATACCCAATATTCTCACGGGGAATCTATAAAGTAACATCGTTTCCTTTCAAATATAAAATTAACTAGAGGGAAAAGTAACCAAATGTTAACTTATACTTAAATATATATCCTATATTGGACTCAATTGTGTTACAAAACGCAAAACTTAAGGTGACTAATACACAAATTCAAAATAATCTAAATATGTGCTAAAAGCTGAAATTTACTTTGAAGATAAATTTATAGCTTCTCTATAAACCATATCTTATATTTAGACTGTTGGTGCTAGTAAAATAACTGGTACAACACCATCACACAATCTTTCTCATGTTGTGTATTAAAACTTCGAAGAAAACTTTCAAAAGATTGGTTTTCAGTAAACTACCCTTAAGTGCTCCCGATAAAAACCAACATATCATCTCTTAATCACAGTAAACACCATTTACACATACATTTTAAACGGGTTTTTTCTTTTCAAAAATCAGTTATTCGTAAACAACCCTAAAATTATCTTTTATTAGTAAAAAATAAAAACTTAGTCTTATTTATAATGAAAAACTATTCCCAGATACCCATTTTAAACCCAAGCTTCAATGACAATTTTTTTAAATGTCATATTATATAATAAATGAGTATAGATTCCCATTGTCAAGCTTACCATAGTTTTAGAGTCCGACAGGGCTAAAAATAGGTGTTCTATAGCCACCATTTTCTTTCAAGATGGCCTTAATGTTTAATATATTCAAGAACCTTTAGAAGTTGATATAATGAAAATACTATAAGTTGATAAAAAAAAGACCAAAGAGTAGTGTTTTGTAGCAACCATCTTAAAAAAATGGTGTACGTAATTTTTTATTAGCTTATGTTTTAACCGGACGTTCAAATTATTTCGAAGCGAAATTTCAACACAATCGGTACAGTAGCTTGGGCGTGATTGGTCAACAAACAAACAGACATCTCTCTTTTCATCTTTATATATTAGTAGGATTAGTCTATGCTCTGAACTATAATATAATATAAACAAATCTAAAATAGTTTCTAAATTCTTTTGTCAAACTTATCACCTGCATATGTAGACAAGTGGAGCAAACGTTAGGTTAATCTGAAATATGTTTCCGATTACGAGGACACAGGTTCAAATACCGGCCGATATGTAGTGAGGATATTTTTTATCGCAAAGGGTTTATCAGTCCCATGAATATATTCACAATAAACTTTACCCTCCTCATCTATTTACCCTTAAAGATATTTAAAAAAAAGGATGATATCCCGGACTGGTTTTAAGACACACTGCTAAAAAAAAATTCTCGGAAAATTCCAAACTTTGAATATGGGCTGGGAAATTGGTATTTTTTAACAACTTGGGCTACAAGAACACATAAGTTACCAACTGATAATAAATAACCTTATATAAAATTATATTAAAATATACGACATATTTATAAAAGTACGAAATAAGTAAAAGGCGGAATTTTATAATTACTGTCCAAAACCAGCCAAATATCTGGATAGTGTCAACTGTAGTTTTAACTTAAATTCATATGCCAGACGAATATTTATGTTATTAAATATTATTGATGTATCTGTTTATAAGCAAATTAAGTTAAGCTTTACTATGCATGGATAAGGAATTGAAAGGATTAATTAACTATCGAGCTCTGGCATTCGTTAATAGATTAGGTAAATCCACAATATTAAAAACATGTCTAAAACAAATCCCTAACAACATTTTAGACCAATGGTTCCAAACGCGGTGACCGTCATCCATCAAAACATTAGTGTGTGACGTATGTAACTAATCGTTCAACTTTTATTATTATTAATATTATTTAAAAAAATATCGTATGGCATATGTTAGGGGAAAATACCTACGGTACCAGCCGGGAATCAAAGCCAGGACCCTTAGACTAGTTTCACAAGCATAGGACGTATATAGCGTGCTTTTTTACCCATCTCTTGGTTTTAGTGACGTAGAGAGCTAAAGTCCAATTTTAAATTAAATATTCCTTTATAAAATACAAGCGTCTTTGCGTCCAAATTTGATCATATTTTCTCACTTTATTAGAGTCATTTTATATGTTTTATTAATAATATTGATAAAAATTTACACTTGCAGATCACATAACTTGATTCATTAGTATTTGAAAGTAGATCTAGTAACTTTTCTAAATGTCAGATAAGGCCCTTCCATTGAAATTTGTACTGTAATAATTGATTATTGTCAAAAAGCATATCCAACTAATTCTATTGATAACTTTTTTAAATATAATCAACGTTATTATTCAGTTTGATGTAACATATGTTTTTGTATTATTTGATACCCAAATATATATTTCCAGTGAAAAATAAAATTTTGTCCCTCCACACCCTTTTGAAGTCCTAATTGTATCCCTTGTAGCAAACAGGTTGGGGATATCCTGAATTAAACCTTTTGGATATCGCTACAGATACAATATTACAGTCCGATTTTCTAGTAATGTTCGTAAATCTTCTTTCGTGTGTGCATGCGTCAAGTCATGTAATCTTCTACCATCACTTTCGATAGGTATGACGAATCTTTACTCGCCTCGGTGGCGTAGTTAGCTAACGCACTAGTCGTGTTGAGCTAGATTGCCAAGGACGGGGAGAATGAGATTCGAATTTCGCTCTAGTGAACTGGGGTGGTTTTCCCTCAATGGTTTTCCACTCTCCCTCCCCGCAAATGTGAGTTCACTTCCTCTAAATGCAACCTTCCCAATTCCTAATCTATTAGCGTAATATTAATACTTAAGCACATAACCCGAATGGGTAGTAAGACGTGGTGCTAAAAAAAAAGTAAAAATATTTGAAGATGGGATTTGAACCATAGTCTTTCGAAGGTACAGTACATCTCCTGAGGCTCGCCTAGGCTACGTTTCTGAAGATTTTGTTTTTGTTTTTTTGTTTTTTGAAAAGATGTGAATTGTAAATCAGACCTTATCAACACTTAAATTCTATTTGCCAGCCAATTCTCGTCCGCGTGATTTGAGTAGTTTGTGCACCGCCGGCTGGAGCTCGATATTGAAGAGCTGGCTCGGAAGAAAGGAGAGATTACAAGGGGTAAAGAATGTGGAGCGTGTTTTTTTTCTTTCTCTACCTCTAGAAGATGTGTCTGACGGTCGCTAAACGGGACTTATTCGTCTTCTTCATCTCCAAAGACTCGTGATGGAAGAAACGACCATGTCGCACGCCAAGTGAAAAAATTGTAATAATTTAGGGGCGTTTGAACGTAACAAAAAATAAACTTTAGTTTGTAAAAATAATAAACTAGTTTTTTAAACTTAATTAAACTTGATATTGTTCGAACTAGAGTAATAACTTATTTGAATTATACTAATCAACTAAATAGTGCTCGTTTTTGTCATATCCATCAATTAAAACAGTAGAATGACTTAAAAAAGGGTAAACCATACTACATATAAATGTTGATCTTGATAATAATTTTAACTCTTCGAGTGTATACGTTGAAACTAATATTGTGTGAGTAATAATTTCAATTCTTTGTTTAGATAAATTGTAAAATATATAAATAGTTTTCGAAACATAAATGTAAATCCTCATAGAAATAAATGTATAAGTATATATCCTCATGTTTTTAAATATTTGTTTTAGAAATACTACACTTTTTTTTATATATTAACATAATACTCGTTTAAAAATCAACAGCTTCATTTCTGGTCGTGTAATATGTCCCAATGGCTTTCTTTGGACATTAATTGCGAATGAGAATCAGTTTTAGTGACCCTCAAAATCTGGGAGATTCATTTTAATTAAAGACCCTATAGTAGATCAAATATTTACTCCAATAAATGTGTGAAACCGTTTCTCAATTGAAGATTTCACTACAAACAATATGTTTTGTATATAATTTTTTATTTTTTGGGGGCCCCCATTTGAATTTTTGGTCACCAAGTACTCCTTCACCCTTTTTTCTTAGGGGCTACCTGCATGTAATATTTCAGCTTCCTAGGTAATCGGGCCTTTGAGAGTGTTTTGACTTTGTTTTTCTGTGACCTCTTCCCCATTTTGGGGGGACCCTTGGGAGTTTTCTGGCACCAAATACTCCTTCTTTTTTATGGTTAGGAGCCACCTCTGCAAAATTTCAACTTCTTAAGTCTTCTGAGCTTCGAGATTTTTCAATTTTTGTTTTTTGGAAATCCCTTCATTTTTGGGGCTACCATTGAA
This sequence comes from Timema shepardi, assembly GCA_902151425.1. NCBI lineage: Eukaryota > Metazoa > Arthropoda > Insecta > Phasmatodea > Timematidae > Timema > Timema shepardi. The sequence continues at coordinate 130,881 of CABFVX010000565.1, forward strand.
ATTTTATGTCACAAAGTATCCCTGTATCCTTTTTGGTTATGCGCTACTTACATGCAAAATTTCAGCTTCCTGGTTCTTCTGGGTTTTGAGATATTTCAACTTTGTTTTAAGAAACCCCCTCAATTTGGGGGCCCTATAAGGAATTTTTGGCCACCAAATATTTTTGCATCCTTTTGTGTTATTAGCCTGTAAAATTTTAGCTTCATAAATCTTTAGGGCTTCGAGATTTTATTAACTTTGGTTTTTAAAAGAAAAAAATAACTAGGGGACCCCATGGGAACTTTTGGCCACCATATATTCCTGCACTCTTTAAGGTTTGGGGCTACTTATTTGAAAAATTTAAGTTTTCTAGGTCTTCTGAACTTCGAGATTTTTTTGGCTAGGCAAAGGAACGGTTAATTACTATAGTATAGATATTTGAATTAATGTAACTGTTTTAGCGCTTTAAAAGCACATTTATAAATTATGTTTGTTGAATAGTTTGACCCTCCATTTATATGCAAGCTATTTATTATATATTTATATTCATTAAAGCCATATAAGTGTAGCCTTTCGATAATATAAACTTTAAAAACTATTAGTGTGTTCAGTTATAAAATACATCGCTATTAACTAAAATTATCGCCTTAAATATACTAGTTGTTCACCATATATTTTCATAACTTGTACCTGATATATTTCTATAACACACGCAGCTAAATGGTTCTTTTGTGTTCTAAATATGATGACCACTAGAGAGAGAAACACTCCCAATTATGGACATACATAAACACAGATATTTAAATAGTGAGAAGGAGGGAACTTAATCCCTCTTCCTTTTTTAATCGAGGCATCCTTCTGGGCGTCTATACCACCACGTTGACCACGGTGAATAAAGCAATAATGGAACCCGTGAAGTGCTTGCAGCTTTGAAGTCTCATGTTCACTTCCTTCCCATTAAAAATCGAGAGAACGGTGGAGAGTAAGTCATCATCCTCTTTCAACAACTGACTCGGAACGTCTTTTATAGGTTATGTTTTCACGACCGTAAGGGCTCTTAAAGATGGTCATCTTAACTCATCCGCTATTTCCTCACTCAAATTCTTTCCCGTTTCACCCTCTATTTTTTTTTGTCTATTTATTTGAGTGTATATTCTATACGTGTGTATTTATTTTTTTGCGCGAACTTTGCTTTCTTTTCGCACTTGACTGATTATCAAAAGGTCTCCTTTCCCCGTTCCCATTACCAATAGTAGTTTTTTTTAAGGATGAGAATAGGAAGAGGAGGGTTGTAAGAAACGAAAGAGCTAAGCTGCAATGGGTTGGGTTGTATTTCTGTAATAGATGAGGGTCATCCTCCATAGACCGTCTCGCCGTGACGTCAAATGTTAGGGGTTGTTATTATTCTCTTTCCACCCACGTATGTTCATATAAAAAATACATGCGTTTGTTTATTTTTGGAAGATTTGTTTAGCGATGCGATTTTATGAAAAGATTTGACACCGACTTAGATCTTTCAACTTTTTTTATTTTATTTTCCGCCTCTTCATAATTTTCTTTCCTCTTTCTTTAAAGGAATCTTCATGATTATTAATAAGAAAGATTCTGCGTGTGACAGTCGGGTCATTGGAGATATAAATTCCATGTATTTATTTGATGAAATATTGAACAAACTTAAGTGTGATGACTTTTCACACTTAAATTAATAGGAGGCTTTAAATTAAATAAATGGCAAAAACCGTTGCATGGGAATACAAATGATATACGTTAATGTTTAGAACTCATTTTCTAAAAAGGAAAAAAAAAAGTTTTATTCATTATTTTTTTCTTAGAATATTATTTTTGTCAATGAATAACAATCAACAAGTTTGAATTAAAACAGCTTTATGTAATCTATATTAACACAATCCTTATCGTTGGAAGGATTTAAGCTTTAAAATTAAGACTTTATCTAAACAACTTTGATATACTTTAGTTTGAATCCAGTTGAAAATTAAAATCTAATATTCTCTTTATGCAGGCCAATACGTAGCTTATATAAACTACACTTAGAACTTCGGGTCAAGTTATTAACCCTTAGACTAATTATAATCGACCACCGCGTTTCACTATTTATCCGGTCTATTCGTATCTTAAATATCATAAAGGAGTAGAAATGAAGACAGTAGCATTTATAGGAAATGTACCCACAAATGTGAGGAAGCGAGAAGGTAAACCATTTAGAAAAAAATACCCTTATAACATGCTGAACTCTTCGTTACCAACAAGTCAGACTAAATGAGCCGGCTATCTAGTATACGTGTACACCGATGCCTTTGAAATATAATTCAGAGTTTCTCTCATATACCGTTAAGAGGCTGAATAAATAATTAGTTATAAATGAAATATCCTTGCAGTTAGATTCTGGTCCAGCTAATTTATACAATCATGTTTTTTTGTTAATTTTCTTGCAGTCGGTGCAATTGTCGACTGATCTAAGAACTTAACTCGTGAACGCCGTTAGATAGCTACGATGCTATATTTAATACAGGACCGTGTCGCGGGTCAGTATTTTAAATACTACAAGGCTTTTGTAAGATCTATAGATTCGCACTGTCTAAATACAAAGACTAACAATTTTACTTTAAAAAAATTAACGAGTCACCAAAACAAACTGTATGACCATTTAATAACCTAACAACTTTGCATAGACTTCACAGTTTAACTTTATTATAAGAATACAATCATTTTATATTTCGACGTAATGTTAAAATTGTTGTTAGGGGCAAACGTTTGTTTGTACACATTTTAACTAAACTACTACTGGCCTGTTTCACATATTTATGGGATAATTCACTTTTAACCTATAAGAAAAGTGTGAAAATCATGTTTAATAAAGTTATAACTAAACACTTGTAGCCACAAGTTAAATTTTACTATTTACTATTTTCTTTACAAGTAAGTTTATAGTTGGTTTCATAAATCCACCAGTAGCGTTAAGCTATTTGTAACACATTGAGTAATTTTTACAAGTATTATCAAATAGGTTAACTACTTTACAAGCGCGATTATAATGAATTATTTGTAAGTAATAAGTCTAGTATGCTACTTTAATTAATAAATATGCCTTGAAAACATTTAACGTAACATATATATTATGTTTTATGATGAGGGTGTAAACAAGGTGATAATTTAGGTTAGGAGATGGCCATGCATCATGGTTTTAAATGATTTAATCGAAAATTGATAAATTATAGCAAAACATTGGTCATTATTGTTGTTTAAAATAAATCAACAACTTTCTCAGGGTCCTGGAAAAATTAAATTACACAGTGCCTTTAATTTGTGTTGAGCCTCAAAAACAAATAAAATTAATGTAATATACCCCCTTCCATAGTTTTATTTTCTTAACTTTAATTTAAGAAGTTCCAAACAAAATGTATTCAATATGATCCTTAATTATTTGAATAACATGTTTTATCATTTAAGTCAGTTGCAGTCACAAAATTGTTTAAAAATATTTGTATATTATTGTTTGCTGCAATAATGTAGACAAAATTGGATGTATTAATATTTCACTTGTAAATAAAACAGCTGCGTTGTACATATTTTCTACAAGTGCACTAACATTTACATGTCAAACTAATATCTTTATGAAATCCTTTTTATTTATAATTGTAGGACATTTACTTGAAAGCTGTAAAATGTAAACTATATGTATGTAGTTTTAAGAAATAGGCCCCATGAGTTAAAGCAAAAGTAAGTTATCATTATCAATGTATTAGTTCTCTTGAGATACATAAGTTTTATTACATACATTTTCGTCAAGATGGAGTCGCTCCTAAATAAGAAACTTAATATAGGAGCGTGATAAATGTATTAACAAAGAATTAAACTTGGATTGCACACATGAAATTAAATACATAAATATGTCAGTGACTTAAGCCAGATTTATAAATGGTCTGGTGAGTAATTGTTTTTTGTCGATTAGACTGTCTAAGAAAGAGGACGCTTTACCAATATTAAGAGCTCTTCTTCAAAAAAAAAGTTTTATGATTCAATCTATTTTGACGTTTCATCTAATTATATACAAATAATAATGGATTTACTAAACCACGAACACTATAAATTATATTTTAAATAATCTTCTAATGCAAATTTTAACACAAAATACCAACTTTATTTCATGTTGGCAAAGAAAGCTCTATTAGGATTCGGGTTGGATGAAGCTTTTATAAAATACAAACATATTTTGATGCAATCAACGTCAAAAACATTTTACGTTTATATTGGTACTACTGCTAGGGCAATGCAGGAAAGTAGAGAAGGCTTAAGAAAAACGGTACACTGCAGCTATTACTCAAATGATTTAGCTTTGTTTGGTAAAAGTAAGAACGGTGTTTCAAGAAATGCAGGAATTTCATTAGAGGCCAGTAAACAAATAGGATTAAAGTTGAAAATACAGTAATACGCATATGATCACAATAAGAACACAGATTGAAGACGATACTTTAGAGATAACTGTGAACAACATATCATTTGACAGGGTTAATGAGTTAATGAGTGGAAATCAGGAAAAGAATACAGGCTATTACTCTTCCAGAAAAATGCTAACCTCTCGCCTGCTGTCAAGTTATTTAAAACTAATAATAACCGGTTGTTCTCTATGATTTTGAAAGATGGTCTATTACCTTACATGACAAAAATAAAATGTAGGGTTTTCGAAAACAAGATGCTTAGGAAGATATTTGGTCCAAAAAGGGATAACGATACTAGAGAGTGTAAGAGACTACATACTGATGAGTTACATACCTTGTTCTCATCACAAGACTTTGTTAGGATGACCATATCTCACAGATTAAAATGGGCAGGACATTCACCGTGATTAGAAGAATCTAGAAGCATGTGCAGTGTATTGAATGGTAAACCCAGGGGGAATAGCTAGATACAGAGAGAAGGATAACATTAGAATGGATCTGAAAGAGATAGGATGAAATAAGGTGGACTAGATAGAACTAGCTCAAGATAGGGATAGGGTGCAATGATGTGGACTAGATAGAACTAGCTCAAGATAGGGATAGGGTGCAATGATGTTTACTAGATAGAACTAGCTCAAGATAGGGATAGGGTGCAATGATGTGGACTAGATAGAACTAGCTCAAGATAGGGATAGGGTGCAATGATGTTTACTAGATAGAACTAGCTCAAGATAGGGATAGGGTGCAATGATGTGGACTAGATAGAACTAGCTCAAGATAGGGATAGGGAGTAATTATATTGGCTAGATAGAACTAGATTAAGTTAAGAGATAGGTTGCGTACTTTTTTAAGTGTGGCAATGAACTTTTGAGTTTCTAGTGTCACAAGGTAACTAACTATTGGAACTACTGTACCTTATAGGTATTCATATTAACTATAAAATTGACAGTCGCAAATCACATAGCATGGCACATGAAAATGGTATATGTTATATGAAAATTGTTTTAGTAAGTTTATAATAACTGTCGATAAACGATTTCTTCCTATATTAATTGGATTGTAGATACATTTTTATGTACATTTTTGCATTGTTAGAACCTTAAATTTACTAGCTATATAACAAAACTCCAACTATTTAAATTGTTTGATTAATTTATTCGCATAAGGTTCAGTGCATATACATTTTGTTAAAATATAATCTAACTTCCCAGAGAATTATTAAAATAATTACGGTATTTAATCATACATATTATTCACCAAAAATATGGTTTTAGCTCTTTAAATTAGCTTTTACATGGCTCATATTTGTTTAAACAAAATTATTTGAATTTAATCCAACTTTTCCTTTCTAATTCACCCCCTTTTTTAAAACATAGAACTACGTTCTATAGCCACTATACACGTAACTCTTATTTAATTTCCCTATGCATACAAGAATAACTGTGAAGCTAGCTATTACTATAGTGGGTGAGAGCTCTTCAAGCCCGTTTTTATATAATCTCTAATTAATGTGTTAGTTAAAGAATGAAACAAGAAAAAAGAAAAAAACTATAATGTTGGAAATTTTCATGGTAGAAGTGAGACACGAGTTAAGCTTTGGCTAACAATCAGCTAAGTCACTTAATTTCTGACACATTCGTGGTAAGTGTAATCGAATCTGGTTTGTAAAAACTAATGGGGGGATAAGTGAAGGGGAGTTAATGAGGGCGTTTAACAATCCTTGATATCACCCTAATAATTTATTTAATTGATAAACACAGAGTAAGATATGTACGTGTTTTCATCTGATTAATTTAACTTTTTTAAAGGGTCAATTAAACATTTTTTTTTAAACTTCAGCTGCCATTAGACTGGCCTTTCAATGATGGAGAGATCAGTATTTGATATGTAGGTCGGATATATTGAGGGTGGGTTTTCCTGAATGGGTTTTCCACCTTACCTCCACGCGAATACGAATAAACTTCCTCTAAAATTCAACATTTCTCATTTCTAACACAAAAGTGTAATTACTACCTACAGGTTGTCCAGCCAAACTATATTTTAAAATTCCCTCCCCCAGGGGTTCCATAACCAATTGTTTTTTTCCAACCACTATATAGGCATATACATGTATATTACACCACCGACATTATTTTATTAAGAATGCAACACATACACATTCTGAAATTGTGTCACTCTATGAAGGGGTTGAAGGATATTAACCTAAAGCAATGGGCGGTTGGGTAGTGCGATCTAAGTTAGATTTAAGTGAGATCATATTGAGCCATTAAAAAATCTCCTTACATTACTACAGCTTAAATTGTTTGCGAGATATACATTCTTTTTTTACTTTCTTCTTCCTATAATTTAATCGAATTCTCGCGCATGAACATAACCATGTCTCAATTTTGCCCAAATAAGTTTGTTAGAAGGGATGTAAATACAGATACGAAAATTCCATGTTGACCTTGACAATATATATTAGTATTCTCAACCGGGACTGCTGTTTTAAAATGTGTATTAATAATAATAATAATAATAATAATAATAATAATACTTAGCGCCGCATCTTACTTTATACGCTTAAGTACCAATTAAGCTTATGGTCTAGGAATTGTAAAGGTTCAATATAGAGAAAGTGAACCCGCATTTTCGTGAAGGTAGAGTGGAAAACCATTTATAAAACGCTCCCACAGTTCACCCAAGAGAGATTCTAACCTCATTCTCCCCATCCTCTGCAGTCTAGTTCATCACGAAACTAGCGCGTTAGCTAACTCCGCCACCGAGGTGGGTGTGCAATGTGTATTATTTGAAGAAAAATGTTATTTTGACTAGTGTAAATAAAAGTTGCGTATGTTTTTAGTGATTACCTAAACATTCTCTGACCAAAAAAAATCCCTAACATTTACCTGCTTTCCAGGTTGTTCTTATGTGGACCTGAAAGTGAGAGGGGAGGGGGGTAAACTGATTTTTTTAAACATTAAAAAAATAGTTTCAAAAATTAATAACTCTAACTACTTAAGGAAGGTTAACTTTAACGTAGTAATAATAATGCTAATGGAGCAATGATGGATCAAAGAGCGACACACACAGAATTTCCTCTTAGATGTCGTCTAGTAGGCAGGGAAGGGCTTAGAAACTGTAACCGTGCTATTTCCATTAGCTACATCTACTATGCTATCACCACCTTCTATAATAATTACCATACTTGCACGTGACAAAACTACTTAATACACCGGAGTAGCCTACAGGCTTGGTGTTCTCCTGATTCAGGACAGGATTCAATCCCAACCGGGTACAATAATGGTCAACTTAACCATAATAATGATTGGACATTTCCTTTGTTCTCTATCGACTCAAATAATCTAGGAAAATTTTTGTTGATGTGTTCACAGATTAAATATTTATAGCTCAATATAAGATCAACCATTTTATGATTGAGAGTACAAACTTATAGACTGTATTCATTAGATAGATAACCGTAACTAAAATGAGTATAAACCCTAATTGTAGAGGTGCTATTCGGTAAGTAAAGGCGTTTGTCACACTTATCTGGGAATACCTCATATAGTTTAAATCTAGGTAATGAATGCTACATGTCTTAAGAAAAATGTCAAAACAAAATATGGTTGCCTTGCAAATGAATCAAGTAATTTAATCCAATACAATAAAAGTAAGAGATTGCTTAGAATTATTGGTAGGTTTTGTTTCATCGGAATAATGTGAAATACATTCCTCGTGATTCTTAAATACCCAATAATTTGAATAATTTAAAATGTTATTATATTAACTAGTGAATTTCACAAATGTACCATTATTTGCTCTTGATAATTTTTCCATTTTGAATATTTAAATGATTAAATATATAGTAAATACTTTGAGATTCTATTTTGTTTCCTTACTTATTTACTTACATTATGGTATTAGGAACTCGAAAGTTCATTGCCGCAATTACGCCACCTTTCCCTATCTTGAGCTAGTTCTATCCAGTCCACCTCATTATACCTTATTTATTTCAGGTCAATTTTAATAATGCTATCCTCCCATCTGCGTATAGTTATTTCCAATAGTGTCTTCCCGTTGGGCTTGCCAGTCAATGCTTTAAATAGGTTCTAGTTTATTCCATATATGCTGCACGTCCTGTCCACCGAAGCCGGTGAGGTTTGATTAACCTAACAATGTTTGGTGATGAGTACAAGGAATGTAACTCATCATTATGTAACTTAGTCCATTCTTCATTATCTTTTACATTGTTTCTTAGAACTAAAACTAGTTTAGTCTAATAATGGACCCTTTTTACTACTTTATGATGTGGTTTTAATTTTAAAATATGTATTACAATCCTTCAGAAAGTAATAATAAATACAAATGAATGAAGCCTTTAAACGAATACAGTTTATTAAGATGAATGAAAACTATAATAATGATTTTATAGCTATGACTCTTTAAACCCTACGCCTAGTGAAAAATTAAATTATATCTTTCAGTTGTAAAGTGAGCTATGGCACGAAGAATTTAAATATATGAAACATTAGTCTCCAAAGAGGTTATGCATAGTAATTAAGATAAGAATCTAATCCTGACATATTTTGCTTTTTAGTCCTTTAAACAGTATGCGTGTTAATCATATTAATTTAATTTAATTGTGATATAATATTAGTTGTTCTGTCTTACGACAGGTATATTCCTTTTGTCAGTGGACTTAAACCTCTAACTTCCTTCAGCTCCCGGAGTTTTCTTCTTTCCTTAAATTCATCCAATATTTTAATCCTCCTTCTCCTATTTGCCTCAACCTTTTCTTCCATTACGTCATACATAAGACAGTTCCTTCTGAGAATTTACCCAATCCAGTTTGTTTTGCGCCGAAGAATCGTATCCAAAATAGTTCTCTTCTCCCCCACTCTTCTTAGGACTTCATTTGTCACCCTGTCTGTCCACCTGATCTTCTAAAGTCATCTCCAGCACCCCATGTCAAAGCTCTCCAAGTATTTCTTTTCCATCTTCCAAAGAGTCCAAGTTTCTGCTCCATACAGCACGATGTGTGAAATGTATAATTTCTTCTGTTTCTTCCTCAGTTCCAAACTCAACATGCTGGTCACCAGTTACCTATTCTTGTTGAACGCTTCCTTGGTCATGGTGATCCTCAACCTAATTTCCTTGGTGCATTAGGCATCCTTTGTCAGAATACTTCCCAGGTATTTGAATTTTTCTGTTTTTTCCAGCTCCTTGTTTCCAATTTTGATTTTCAGTGGCTCTTCATTTTTTATATCCCCATCACTTTTGACTTCTCAATGTCGATCTCCATGCCGTATCTTCTCACTACCCCCACCAGTCGGTCAATCATTTCCTGAAACTCTTCTTTATTTTTTGCTAGCAATGATAGATCATGGTATATTTATATTAATAGAATAAACAGTTTGTTTGTTTGTCATGAGCATCGCATGACATCTACCTCAAATAGAGGGCGGATATCTTAAACATCAGTAACACCTGTGCATGAACGTGTGAACTTTATCACTTTACACTTTTTTATTAATTAAAACCCCGGTCGGAAGCGATAAAATGAAGATTTTTTTATTTTTATTTAAAAAACAAAGCGTTAACCGGGATAATTACCCCGGGCAAAACCATGAACTTCTGCTGGTGTTTAATAAAATGATACATTTATGAATTTTATAAATTAATGAAAGTTAACTATAATAATGTTTGATCACAAATGGTTGAAAGATCAATATTTATCTTTATATGAAAGATTTAACTAAATTTGTTGAACGCTATCAGTCGTGTGGTACGGATGGCGACTGGAGCAACGTGATTCATAACGTGAGCAATAATTTCTTTAATTTTTATTTAGGTTCCGGTACAAGTCAGAATTTAATATTATAAATTAAAATGAATACGATATATTCGTTGTTCACGTGTAAATGTAGTTTTACAGATCCCCCCGGAGGACATGTGTTCTAAATATCAATCGCAATCAATATGGTTCACCTGTGATGGGGAGGTCGGGGTTTGAATCCAGGCTAGGTATTGTAACAGTATGTTATCCTGGATTGATCCTAACTTTCCCTCCAATAAAGTGTGGGCAAATGTACTCTAAAATTCCAACCTTTCTCATACCTAGACTAGTAGCACAATTAGTACATTTATGACCCACTTTGGTGGTCAGACGGTCTAAGTCATCACGCTCGCAAGGTACTGGGTTGCCTATGACGGGTAAAAAGGTACAGATATTAATTTTGAAGGTACATCCTTTGTGATTAGGATTCCCCACAAAACATCATATTATAAGCAGGATTTTTTTTTTACAGAATTGGGATGTTCAAATCCTCTATTCCTCGAAGTCCTCGAATCTTATAGTCTTCAAGAAATTAGAAATTCATAAAAATCTTTAAAAAAAGTATCTTGAATACATTTATGAATCCCTTGACTTCAAATAACAATTTTAATAAATCGATAAAAATTCGTTTGTATAGTAGAATATAGGAGGGTAACAAAAATCACAAAAAAAAGACAAAATGGTTTTAATATAATTAATTTGGTTAAAAAAGAGTGTTCTCTTTGTTGTTTATGTCGTAATAGGCATGACAAACAAAATATCATTAATTTTGTTTAGTTGCACCAAGCTTTAAATAACTTTTTTTATAGATTAAATTTTTTAAATGTGCACTTTAATTGAAATTGTGGCCTAAATTTCAAAAATTAAAGGATTTAAATTTTGATTCAAAGTTATAAAGAAAATTTAAGATACAGATTTGAGAAACATAGGAAACTATCCGTATATAATTTTTAGTGTAACAATCTTTTTTCTGTCACAACATGTAGAAAAATAAATGGTCTTTGTGTGGTTCTTTCAAGAGAAGCTTCCGCTCCCTCTGCGTATAAAACTGTATCCCCCCTTCTTTTTCATGCTTGTATAATAAGCTTGGTCCTGCGGGGAGGCCTATCTGCACTCGTAAACCGGGATTTCAACCCGAGGCCTAATCCACGCTTCCCTGAACAATATATAAATGGAGTTTTGAGATAGCAAATACAAAATTAAGGTCAAAAAAATTCCAGAATGCACTTTATAACTATCAGTAATATTAAAGGTTGGGAATTATATCGGATGGGAAAAAAAAAGTATGAATCGATGAAATATTACAACATGAAAAGCATTTTAGTAAATAGCTACAACCCGCTTCGGTGGCCTTATTGTATAAGGCGTCACTATTGAAATGGAATAGACTGTTGTATGACCGGGAGATTGAAGGTTGATCCCGGTCGGATTTACTGAGAGTGGTTTTTATTCAAAGGTTTCCCACTCGCTCTCTCTTTTTCCATACAACTATGGGTACATTTCCTCTAAATTCAACCTTCCTTATCTCTAAACCATTAGCGTGATTGGTACGTAGACGTATAGCTCAAACAAATAGTAAAATGCAGTGCTTAAAATAAAAATAAACTATAAAAATACCCGGATTATAAAATTCCAGTTACTAGGTGCACATGTTCGTGCACCGAGTATATTAATCTTCAGACCTCCGCATGTTGTATATATTGCGTAATTATCATGACAGACAAAAACATTTTTTATTTTATTAATACAATAGGTCATAATATGATGTTTAAGCTGATTGAACTTACGTTGAAATTATGTTGTTGACAGATTTAGGTGGAGTGAAAGGGAACGTGAATTAAGATCCAAATTTTTGCAGATATTCCTTATAACAACCCCCCTTTTTTTTACTCAAATAAATAAATTGTTGCTTCGGTATGTAAATACGTTTTGTTTTACAATCGAAACTAGCTTTGCTCGAGGGGGCTCCACTCCCAAACCCATGGTGAGTTTTCTTTCCAAGTGGATGTTAGCTAATGTAATTCCAGAGCCGTTTTTTGATAGGTCTTACCGTTTAGCCACACGAGACCTCCAAAGAAAGGTCCACACCGACCTTAAAGTTGCTCCACCATTTGAATTTGGGGGGGGGGGTGTTAGATTTAAAAAAAATTAACTTTTTGGAATTTCCCCGTCGGTTACAGGCTAGAAGCTATAAGTTTGCCAAATTTCAAGTTTCTAGATCATATGGAAGTGGGTAAACATTAATGTCAGTGGGTGAGCCAGCCATGTGGGCTTATAGTAAGTAGTATAATTTAATTATCTCAACAATATCATTCTTGAATATCTGTCAGGGGTGTCGCAAAAACTTTACAAAGACTTTTTTTCTCTATTTAAAATGATTACCTTCAAATACCATTATGGACATAGGAAATAATCAAGAATTAATGAGATTAGTATATTTAAAAAACTTATCTAGTGAAGCAAAAAGTGTTATAAAAACTGCAAAATTATACCTTACCTCACGTTCGCTTCCATCCCGCCTTAATCTATTTATTTATCATGAGATAAGTTGTGGTTTGTTTTGTTTTTCATAGGGATGAACAGAAATATATTATGGATAAAAATATATTTCTTGTATTAAAAAATTGTGTACAAGTAGGCCTAAATGATTATTTATAAAGTAAGCATTGTATCTTTCCACTTTTCAACTACCAACGCACTCTCATTGTTCTTACAGCAAATAGTAATTGAGGCTAAGTTATATTTGACAGCGAATGGTTTGCTGAGTCAGCTGATTAATTCCCATCAACAATAAGACAACTGTTATGGGAGAATTACGCAAGATTTGCAATGCCAGCTGTTAAAACTGTGAGTGTATGTAAATAATATTGTACATTTTGGGGTGGTTAATATATACAATGATTCATGAACCAAGTGTGTTAAAAAAAAGAGTTATTAATTTTTCCTTCAGACTGAGATTTTCATTCAAAAATTCATAAATTTTAGTTCCTAAGAATCGCTCATGTTTAGTCGGGGAATAATAATTCTACAACATTTTACGAATATTTGGTAGAGTGGGATATTTTGGAGGCTGCGGACGCTTGTCTTGTATGGGTTTCCATTCTCCCTCAGTGCAAATGCTTGTGCACTTCCTTTATATTCAACCATCCTCAACTCTAACACATTAGCGCAATTAGTACATAAGCGTACAGTTCTAATAGGTGGTAAGACGCGGTGATAAAAAAAAACATTTTTGAGCAAAGTGTTGGCTGATCTCCTCCTACCTTTCTTTAACATACGTTACATATCTACAGCAATTAAGACTGTAAATAACCATTACTTCCTCATCCCTACCTATTTTATTAGGCCGTCTACAACTATGATGCTAAACGCACTAATTAAATAATTTACTTCACATAACCACACTCAATTACATTAGGTTTCCTTGAGGTAAATAATGCGTGTCACTTATATTAAAGGCTGGTTACTGAACAAACAAAAGAACCGTTAATAATTCATTTTTAAATATAATTATTTATAGTTCACATTTGTACTATATGTTTCAAATAACCGAAATATTTTAAAAGTGTACTTAATTCCGTCTTGTTGAACTGTGAACAAAGTCCCACAAGCACCAAAACTAAATAACACGAACCCATATTAATGAAAATTACAAAAGGTAAAACAATTTACCCTTCAATACAAATGCAAACGAGAAGTGAGTTTCAGTTTTCAATTTTTTTTATATTCTTTTTATCAGTATCAAGGAAGGAAGGAAGGGCCAAAAAAAAATAAAGAGGGAGGGGTGAGGGAAGGGGTTAGTTTCTGTAGACAAGCTCGGGCTCCCCCTATCAATATGAGTTTCCATTTACCCCGGAGTGTCAGCATAGTAAGGGAAGTGAGAGGGGGTTGAGGGGAGTGTTTATAAAAGATGACGTCACCTTGTGCTGATCTCACTTCCCAGCATGCAATGTGCCCTAAAAGATAATGTCTTTGTTATGGTCGGCTTAGTCAGGACCGCCGGAGTGAGTCTAATCTAGTGGGAACGACGCCCGCCGTACACTACGGTGAGAAAAACAAGTGAGCATAACCTTTAGAAGACATTCCCCTTGAGATGGAACAGTAATTATTGCTAGTTAAGGTCGGTATTGTCGCAATTTTTATAGAATACATATGTTGTTGACAAAATAAATCAAATATTTCTTCAGTAGAAACGTATAGTTTAATTATCTTCATAAAGTGATCTCAACTGTGCTTTAATACTTGTCAAGGGCATCCTATTATTTTATGAGAACTTTTAAAAAGTTTATCATCAAAATGTTAATATTGATAAGTATTCAAGATTTGTTGAAACTGGCATTTGTAGCAAATTATACGCTATTTCTACTGAAGAAATACTTGATTTATTTTGCCTTTTTTTAAACCATGAAAATGGTCAAAACACCGAGCTTTTCTCTCGTCCATTTCCACCTCATCCTAAGAGTTCTGCCTAGGCAGTTGAGAGATTGCCAATCAGATGTTAGTTACACTTAGGTTAAACATTGACAAAACCTTTAACTGTACACGAATTTAGTGTTTACTAGAATTAACGCAAAACTATTTTTTATGACCCTATCAAAAAAAAACATTTTATAGGTTGAAACTTTTCATTTTGAAAATTCCAGAAATCCACACATTTAGGCCTATCCTTGGAACATAAATTTCCCAGAAAGTGGAAAGTAGCTAGAACAGGATATTTGTGAATCGAATGATATAATTTAATAGGGGGTGTCACAAAACACATTGTATTGGCATTTATTTTGCCCTCCTCCCTTATTTGTTCTCCTACCCAGGAACGTTATAATCCCACTAAGTTTTTTGTGTTTATGACTATGACTATAATAGCTTAAGAATATTTAGTTTTTATTTCGAACACAGGTTTAATAGTTTTATCTTTGACGATTCTGTTCTTAAAATTTTATTTCAGAAATGATCTCTCATTGTATTTCATATAAATGTTATTTTTTCGGCAGAGATATGAGCTAATGTTATATTGTGCTTATCTTGATGGACTTAGAGGCTCAATCACACAGGGCTAGATTGCTAGCTACTCGCGCGCGAGTAAGCTTGTTGCTCGGCGAGTGACGATTACACTCACCCGCTCTCTCAGGAGAGGTGTTTTAATTACTGTGGCAGGCTGAATTCTTTGATCAGGAATATTATTTGTTTACTCCTTAATATCTGCAATCAAGTGGAACAGCGATAATATTGTCACCGTTTAGAAAAATGTATGAACAATATCCTGTTCTGTGGGATATCAAGCATAAAGACAATGTTAATGTGAAGTAAAAAAAAAAGTATTTAAAGCAAAGTGGGAATGTATTCGTATTAAAAGGGCAACATCGATTCCCCCACGAACTAATAGCCCGGCCTTCAACTTTACTCGCTGGGATAAAGCGAGCGGTGAGTTTACTAGCCAGAGGGTAAAATACCAAGCGAGTAAGGTAGCCCGGCCTTCAACTTTACTCGCTGGGATAAAGCGAGCGGCGAGTTTACTAGCCAGAGGGTGAAATACCAAGCGAGTAAAGTAGTCCGGCCTTCAACTTTACTCGCTGGGATAAAGCGAGCGGTGAGTTTACTAGCCAGAGGGTAAAATACCAAGCGAGTAAAGTATCCCGAGCCTTCAACTTTACTCGCTGGGATAAAGCGAGCGGCGAGTTTACTAGCCAGAGGGTGAAATACCAAGCGAGTAAAGTATCCCAGCCTTCAACTTTACTCGCTGGGATAAAGCGAGCGGCGAGCTTACAAGCCAGCGCGCTTACATTAGGTGAGTTTATCATCCGCGAGTATATTCGCAAGCTAGTAATCTCATCCTGTGTAAATGAGGCCTTACCATATTCTTGTCAGATGATTATACTCTCATGCACTAATTACGCTGGTGAGTTAGGGATGAGGATGGTTGAATTTAGAGGAAGTGTACCAGCATTTTCATGGAGGCAGAGTGGAAAACAACTAAGGGAAAATCACCTTCAGTGCACATGGCGAGAATTCTAACCTCGATCTTCCTTCCATTGGCCGTCCTGTATGTTGCACGAGTGACGCCTTGTACCATGCGGCCAACAAAACGAGTCAGACGAATATTAATTATTTTGATTTTGATATTTACTGTACATTTCCTATGCTCTTTTATTAGCTACTATATTGTTTTTGTTTTATGCTAATAACCAGCCCGCTAACACTAGGGCTCCTTTCACACAGAACTGTATTTTGCCATGACCATACACAGTACGGCACCATGTAGGCTACGGCAGGTTGTCGTGTCACACACGGCGTGGTAGCGGCACAGCAAGATGTCAAGTCATCAAATGGCATCCGTTAACTCCAGACAGTCAGTACGATGGATCGCAGAAGGCAATTACTTTGTATTTATTATATTTAAGAAGAAAAAAGAATGACAATTTAGAATTTGGATGGTTCATCCTTTGAATGTATGGCGGGACAAAATGGGAGCATTTGTGATATTGTTCACAGAATTACGAAAGAAAGATGCAACATTTTTCAATTGTTTTCGGCTGTCCAAATCGTAGTTTGCTCCACTATTATCATGTTCAAAGTGGCAGCTTGGTTCAGCGTAGCTTGAAAATTAGGAAGCAATTTCACCGGACTTGCCGTTTGGCGCTCGACACAGGACTGAAAAGTGATGATGATGCCGGATGAACGTACGGGGAAATCATGTGCCGTGTGAATACAGTTGCCCCATGGTTTCTTTGCTGCTGACTGACAGCTCACAGCTGACCTCTGGCAGTCAACATAGGTATATACCTAAATGTTGACTGCCAGATGTGACAGCTGCTAAACACATGTTTTTGCAGATCATTTGGTTCGGTGTAGGGATAAATAATTTGGTCTGGTAACTTTTCAAAGCCTTTAGCTATCAGCTGTGAGCTGTCAGTCAGCACCAAAGAAGCCATGGGGTTACTGTAGCTCCTCCATATACTGCGACCAGACACGACCAGGCCAGTGCAACGGTAGCCGTGTACGGGAAATAACGGTGACCGTGACGTGTTCGGCCATGGGGAAAAGACCGTGCTGTATGCAAGGAGCCTAGAGCGTGAACCATCTGATAGAAAATACCTCGTAAAGTTAGCTCCACGTTAGCGTGATTGATTTGAGAAGTCCGAAGATTCAAACGGTTTAAATTCCTAGATGTATATTTGTTGGTTTCTTCTTATTAATAGGTTTTCAATCCTTTCTCAAGGCGATTTCTGTTTAATGTTCTCCTAGTTGTTATTATCATTCCTGTCCTTGCAAATTAAATATTTAATAGCATTTATACCCACTTCGATTGTTGCATGATCTAAGTCATTAGTCTCCAAACTCGTTGAATATTGGCGCTAATCTCAAAATGTTAAGTTATTTCGTGAGATATACAAATTAAAAATTTCAATCATTATTACGAGCTAGTTCTACCCAGTCCACCCCATAACACCCTATTCTTATCTGGAGCTAGTTCTATCCATGTCACCACATTACACCTTATCTCTTTCGGGTCCATTCTAATACTATCCTCCCATCTGCGTCTTGATTCTTCCCAGTCGTCTCTTTCCATTGGGATTTCCAGTCAATACCTTGAACGCGGTTCTAGTTTCCTATATTCGCGTTTCATGTTCCTGCGCATTATTAACTGTGGGATTTGATTACCCTACCAATGTTCGGTGATTAGTACAAGGTATTCAACTCATAATTATGTTACTTTCTCACTCTGTATTATATTAATTCCTTTATGGGTCAAGTATATTCCTAAGCACTTTTTTTTATCGAACACCCTACATTTATTTTCGTCATGTAAGGTAAGAGACCAAGATTCACACCCATAAAGAAAAATCAGGTCCCTGGAATGTAACAATATATCTAAAGCCTGATTTGATACCTTTTGACAGTATTGTTCCTGAAATATACCCAAACGATGTTCATGTTAATTATTTTAAAGAATACACCGAGGATGTGGGGAAAAAACACCTCAAAAGTATTCAATTGGGTATTTTTCAACAACAGTAAAATTTGAAAGACGTCGTTGTAAAATAGATTAATGATGCGTCAACGGGCCAGCTAGTTTAAATTTAACTAAAAGATAGTCTCATAACTGGGTCTGTATTCTTTAGTGCATTTTTGAGCATCTCGTTTGGTTTTCTAAGCAATGTTAAATGGGAAAACCATACGAGATAGCTTTGAAAGTACCCAAGAATACATCCCTTGGGGATAGGGCCTATATTCACAATAAGCAGAGTGGCTTATTTTGTGATAAATTTATAAATTGATATTCCTTACTCTATATGGTTCATTCTCAATCTCAGGGACAGATATGAAATTCAAAATTTAAAAAATTAAATTTTCAGGAAAAGCATAATTTATTGCCTGACTACACAAAATTTACTAAATAAGTAAGTATTAATACCAGCAGAGCTTGATTTTACAACTTTCTAGTGGTTTTTTTTGTGTTTTTTTTTTACCAAAATGCCTACCTATAATCCATCACTTCGCTAACGGTGTTTAGATGCACATAGCTATGTTATAATCTCTAAAATACAAATAAAATATGTATGTTTACTAAGTACTCATATACTATATTTTTTTAATAATAATATAAAAAAATGATAGTTTTTTCTTAATTTATTGGAATTAGGATTTTCTAGGTGAAGAATCATACAATATTCATGTATTAATGATGTTAAATTTTCCAAAATCCAAAGAAAATTAAGTTTTACATTTCTCTTTTTTTATTTATGTTTTTAATAGCTCAAATGTTAATAATAGCTAATAATTTTTTTTCTAAGACGGTTAATGATAAATAAGTGATTTTATCGTCGTTAGTGAAGTGATGTTTGGTAAAACAGCATTTACATTGAAAATTTTACTTTACTAACGTGAGCCACGTGACTATAATTAATTTCATCACCTAACTGACGTTTGCGAGGGGATGACACCTTTTTGTTACCAAGCAACGTTAGCGAAGTGATAACACTTTTTGTTACCAAGCAACGTTAGCGAAGTGATACCACTTTTTGTTACCAAGCAACGTTAGCGAAGTGATAACACTTTTTGTTACCAAGCAACGTTAGCGAAGTGATAACACTTTTGTTACCAAGCAACGTTAGCGAAGTGATAACACTTTTGTTACCAAGCAACGTTAGCGAAGTGATACCACTTTTTGTTACCAAGCAATGTTAGCGAAGTGATACCACTTTTGTTACCAAGCAACGTTAGCGAAGTGATACCACTTTTTGTTACCAAGCAACGTTAGCGAAGTGATACCACTTTTAGTTACCAAGCAACGTTAGCGAAGTGATAACACTTTTTGTTACCAAGAAACGTTAGCGAGGTGATATCACTTTTTGTTACCAAGCAACGTTAGCGAGGTGATATCACTTTTGTCACCAAGCGACGTTAACAAAGTGAACGTTAGCAAAGTGTTGTTTTTGTAGGATTTGGAGTTTCATAACCATAATATAAGAAAAAAACGGCTAACAAACATTAAAGTTAGTTCCTACCTCCATTTACGTTCAAATGAACTGGTATTGGATTATTTATTTCAAAAACTCTAAATGATATTAACGTTAGCGAAGAGATTTGCAATTAACAAACTCTACACTATTAACCTGAGTTTTCGTACGTTGACCAAATAATATTAAATAAACTTTTTAACTAACGAAATAACAAGAACTAGTAAGTACAGGACAACACCACACTAGGGTAATGGGGAACAGTGAAGCATTCTGGGAGGTTTTAGAGCCAAATTCAAAATATCGTCTTCATCCACTGTTTTACTTGGGGACAAACAAACATTGATTAAAATCAAAATGTTGAAATTCATGGATAATTTATTGAAATGGATTCTTCAAACTATAATAACGCTATGACGGGATAAATTACCGTGGCTATATATTTTTTACACTTTTTCTTTATTTTATTTTATAGAGCTTCAAACTTCGAAATTAAGAATTGGGGACAGTTAGCGAGGTGATGAAAGGGACTTTTAATAATTATTGGTTTAAAAATGTTTTTAATATTACTATATTTAAATATTTCTATCAAGTTTTATACACTTTACCCGCCTTGGTGGCGTAGTTGGCTAACGCGCTAGTCGTGTTGAGCTCGACTGCTGAGGACGGGGAGATCGAGGTTCGAATCTCGGTCGGGTGAACTGGGGTTGGTTTTTCCTAAATGGTTTTCCACTCTCCCTCCACGCAAATGCGAGTTCATTTCCTCTAATTCAACCTTCCTAATTCCTAATCCATTAGCGTAATTAGTACTTAAAGCGTATAATCCGAGAGGGTAGTAAGACGCAGTGCTAAATATTATTATTATTTATACACTTTCTACTACAATAAAAGGTGACCTGGTGGTCTAGGGGTAAGGTGTCAGACTTCTATGCTGGCGGCCGGGGTTCAATCCTCGGTCCCGGCAAAGATTTATCTGATTACCAAACCCTTCCTTCACCTCTGACAATACATCTTGTAAATGTGATGAATGCCAGGTCTCCACCGTGGTTCGGATTCCACGTTAAACTGTAGGTCCTTCATTTCATCTCACAATCACCCTACCATTGCAAATTAGCGTAAGTGCGTATAACCCGAACGGGTAGTAAGACGCGGTGCTAATAATAATAATACTACAAAAAATGTTTGTTGCTTGTTTTAAAAATAACTATATTATATATATATATAGGCAAGAGCCATAAATTGCTTCTCAATTTGAAAATGACCCATACGTATTTAAATTGATCCTAATTTAGACGAATAATTCATAAATAATTTCCCTGAAGGAATCGTATTAGAGATAAACTAATAAATATTATTTTTTCTCACTGTTTCATAGTATTTTATTCAAACATGCAGTGTTTGGAAAGTGATCATGTATCTTAACATAAAATATATGTATATAATATGTGAATACATAAATATAAAAATAAAATATATGTGTATATGTATATACATTAATATATAAATATACACAAATATTTTATATACATTTACACACATATATAAATGTGTACTGTGTATACTTACATATATGTACATATATATATATAAACATATATTTTGCGTATGTATATATATAGAGAGAGAGATATAGAGAGTGATATTTAAAATGCATATTTTTGTATTTTAAAATGTTAAATTTACATCTCAACATACCTAAGACTTTATACTGGGGCAGTCATTCAAGAATGATACAAGATATACAAAATTGAAAACACTAGCGTTCCAACCTTAAGTTAGAGCCCTTCTTGTTTTGGAACCTGGACTTAGAGCATTGTTTTCAAAATGAATACAGTCGAGTAACCTTTCCAAGGGTTTGGCCTGGCCAGCGTACCCCATACTTGCTATTGTGTAAATTATAAACATTAGTTCCAAGTTTTAATAAATAGCCAGTGGTAAGCTAAACAAAGCCGTGTCATGGAGAAAGAAAGACGATAAAAGTCCATAACATCACCTCAAAATCTGCTTTAATTGTAGTAAAAGTTAAGACCTAGATATTATATTAATAATTAATTATTAATTAAAGTATGGGTTTAAATTGGTTGATAATTATATTGTTTTGTGTATAATTGATAGCATGATTAATCTTTACAGGGTGTTAGAATATTTGGTATTACATATTTACATTACAACATGTATGGCAATACGAGTCAAATAGGATGAGCTAATAACATGCCATACTAAACTATTAATTGACAATTATTTAAAAATGTAAATACAAGTCAAATAATTATAATAGTAACAACTAGTTTACTAAAGTAGTTAAAATATTATGTGTAAATATGAGTCAAGTGGAAATGAACTAATAGAATGATACAATACGCTAAGATTGACCAATTATTTGGAGTGACAGTAAAAATCGAACACATATAATATCAATGAGCTAGTTTTAAAAGGAGATTAAAATGTAGAACAATTTAAAAAAAAGTTAAGATATGTTACATAAAATCGATGCGTAGTTTGACTTGAAACCTGCTATTGTTCAAGAACTTTTCAAAGAGTTAACTTTAGTTTTTAAAGGTTAATTAAGTCTTATCTGGTCCATTTGTCCCTGTACTCCTTTCGGTGTTCCAGTATTGCTGTTAATATGTATATTTATTACTAAACATCACCTCTTACTATCCGTCCGGGCGATACGTTGGTCTACTAATTACGATAATGGTTTTAAGGATTAGGAAGGCAATATTTATACTAAATGTACCCACATTTGCGAGTATAAGGAGTAGAAAACTATTTTGGAAAAACTGCCTTCAGTACACCCAACCTATATTCGAATCTCGATCTCCCCGTCATCAGCTGTTAAAATAGATTCAAGCTGTGGCCCGCAACATGCCCCAAATTTGTGAATCAGTCCCTTCGACTAATTTAAGTTTGGGACTACCGATCTAAGGCATTACTCTCGCAATAGACGAGGCTGCCATCTATGGGGATAAAGGGTTCCGAGTCCCCATTGGGTGTACTGAGAATAATTTTTACTTAATCGCTCCTCACTTTCGCTCCACGCAAATTCAGGTTCACTTATCCTAAATCCAACCTTTCTCAATCCTTACACTAGCGGTTCTTAATCAGGGGCCGCAAAAGGTTTTTGGGGGCCTCAAAAAAAATTAAAAATATCATTTGCTTATTACTGAAGTCAATGATCTTAAATTTTACGTTTTGAAAGAAAGAATTCAATGATCGTGGGCATGTAAGTACAGTAGACTCTCGATTTTCCGGGGTATTGGAGGGGAGGGAAAGCACGGAAAATAGAACTCAGGGATAGTACAAATAATCTCCATCAGTTTAACATCGCCATTCAAAATTTGCTGCCCTTTGTTTCTGCTTATTAATGTTAAAAGGGATTTTATACAAAGATAAATACTAAAATGAAACAGCGAAATCGACTCATGCATGCGAATAGTATTAAGTAGCAAAATTGAATCAAAAATAGACAAATTAGGGGTGATTATTCAACAGCAGAGTTTCCAATAAATACATTTAGGTAAGTTAATTCATGTTTTGTATTTGTTTGTTATTATAATCAGTAAATAAAGCCACTATTTTAGAATAAATCTTAATGTTTAATATGTTAGTAAAAACTAGAGCGCTGTGCAAATATTTTAGGATTTTTGGGGGGTCGCGAATAATAAAAGGTTAAGAACCACTCCCTTGCACATAAATGTAAATTACACATGCGTACAGCCCGAACGGGTAAAGCCATATAATTTATCTAAAAATAATGTATCAACCTAGTTCTAGGTGTGTAACGCCCCAAAAACGAACACAACACTATAAAGGAGCTAGGATCTAGTACATCAACTGTGACCACATTTCTATACCCCCTTCCCTTCATTTGTCAATTACAAATCTGGCTTCCTCCCTCGAAACTCCCCCAACCTACACTACATTACGCCAGCAAGCATTGTGAGTCTAAATGCTCTTTTGTTCTGTGTTGGACTCGATAACTTGTTGGGTGCATAATTACACCCCCTCTTCTCTCCACCCTTACTTAACTCACCCCGCTGTGCCCTTTAAATACTAACTACGACGAGCTCACAGCTCGCTTGGCAGGGAGAGACTTTAAAGCTTGGGACTTGCTGGCTTTACCAGAACCACCGAGAGATAACCGTTCAAGTCACCTTTTTAATCAAAAATAATATATGAAATTTTTAGCATGGTTAATAGGATTTAAGGTTAGAGTTTTTTTGTACTACAGTAAGATTGGTACATTGAAATGTTTTCATTTATGGCTCCAAACTGGTAAACCAAAATTTTACCTTATTATAAACCCAAACGAATGCAGTAGAGTTGGTTTTCCCCATTGTAATGCTCACTGTGGTGAATACCATCCTGTCTCTCTATTATGTTTTTTTTTAAACTACGGCCTATACGAAACATACCTTTGTAAAACATTTGTATGTAGAATTTCTAGCTTTACATTAAATAGGATTAAAATAAAATATTAAAAGAAATAATGACTAATAAATAAAATATTCAGGAAAAATATATTTGCAGATGTTAAAGATATTAACCCTAATCACACAGCTAAATCTACTTTAAATTTTACTAGGCCAATTTCTAATTTAAATGGATTTTTTTTTAGACCGATCGAAAAGAAGAAATTAAAAACGAAGAAAATCTTAGAAAAGGTTTATTATATATAAAAAGTCAAGACAATCTTTTTGAAGTAAAAACGCTCAGAGATTATAAAATAAATTAATTTTCGTTTGTAATATGCAAATGACCAAATTTCTATTGGGTTCTATTCTGATAATATACTACGCTAATTCAAAAAGATTTGGGCTTTATTGTATTTAAGAGTTATACGCCTTGCGCGTTTTTTCATCTTCGGAACAAATTAATTTAAGTAGAAGTAGAAGACTTTACATATTTTAAAAAAATACGTTTAATCTTAGTTTTGAAACTCTATTAAAAATCATCCTTAGTGTTAAACCTTGTAGTGTCTTAACATAGTTTATGAGTTTTGACAGATTTTAATAATATAGATATATAACCTAATGAGTTGCGCTCACTTTATAGAGCTGAACATTTTTATTACGTAGTTGCATAGTGTTTAACACCCTCTGCCCAGTTTAAATGTAATACTGGAGTAAAATCATCACACACAAAAATAGGAATCAAATTCTTAAAAACGGATTTATTTATTTTGTTCAAGCCCAGAGACAGGCATCGCAAGGTGTTTTTTGAAACATAATATTTTTTAATATAATTTCACTCTTTAAATACAGTTAAACTTGTTTTTATTTAGTTGTTTTTTTCTGTTTGCTCTAAAAGGAAGCAAAACCGAGCTTCTCTGCAAAGGACAATTTTATTTAATTTTCTGATCCCCAACCACTATCCAAAGTTTGCCTGTTTAATCTGTACCCGTGTTTATTGGAAAACAGTAGCTATCTAAACCAGTGAAATCGTTCTACCATATTTAACAAAAAATACAATAACATTTAAAAATAATAATTTTAAATTAAAAAAACATTACATTTATCCCTGTATCAGTGTTTTCTGGTTTAAGCGTACTATTGTATCTAATTTCCTGGTTGATCGGCCTTGAGATGGGCTCTTAAGGATCATTCAAATTTATGAACACCATTATCCAGTGATATGGGAATATTATGTTTATACCTAGTTTGGTTGAAATAAAATGAAGTATATTTTATTTTTAAAATACATACAAGGATTTTACATATATTTTTTTAAATGTTAAACCCGTTTAAACGAGCTAGTTTTGAGGAAAAAACACTTAGATAAGGTATCAAATTAGTCATATTTCCTATTACTTTTAAAAATGGACTAAACCATTAATGGCGAATAGAATTTGTATTGTAAAATTGGTTTGCAAAAGTTTTAAAAAAACTTTAAATTTATTATCCTACGTGTTCGTAATTTATATAAAACGGTTTCTTTTTAATATACGTAATGACCGAATTAACAAATAAATTAAATAATGAATTGGATCTAATCATGTCTTAGCAAATAATCAAATTATCTTTTAGTTTGTGTTTATTATTGTAGGTCTATTTAGTAACTAAACAATCATAGGTGAACTATAATATGAATACAAATAGTTTAGTTGATTATTCCTAGCTCAACGAGGAAATTACAAAATTGCAGTGACCTGAGGCGCAATTTTAAACAAATCAACACAATATCGAAACAATTTATTTTGCATCCGGGGTCGAACAGTATAAATGTTCACCCTTGCAATAGACTTAAGGTGGGAATGTAGAAAACATGAATCAAGGGCAGTCTTTTTGTGATTTTTATAACAAAAAAATCCTTTTCGCCAAAATAAAAGAAGCATTGCTCCAGTAGAAACTTAGCTTTTAATTTTTTTTCAGATGGTGATATTAACAGTTCTTGGATATCTGTCATGAGCACAATCGTCTTTACATGGAAATACTTTTATAAATTAAGGTAAAAAGTTGTCATTAAATTCCAGAACTCCTTTGACAGATATTCAACAACTGTTGATATCACCGTGTGAAGAAAATTAAGCTCCAGGTTTCTACTGGAACCATATTCTATTTGTTACACAATTCTATTTGTTTATACAATTTGCTGTGGAGACTTCAAAAATATTGCCCTAGCTTGCGTCTTTTTACAACCCCCCTTTAAGGGGCGGGTGTGATGGAATATTGAGCTTAGCCTATGTGTCTTGAGTTCCCACCGTCCCCCTCGCTCCAGGCTGTTTCCCAACCTTACTCCGCAAAAATGTGGGTATATTTAACCTAATGTTTACCTTTTTAATCCTTATCGCCTTAATATAAACATGCATAATGCCAGGATAGTTATTAAGACGCTGCAAACATAAAAAATAGATTCTTTAAAAACACTATTTTGATATTTAAATTTTCAAAATATCTTCTTCATTGGTAGAAAATTGAGTTCACGAAGAAAAAACGCAAGACAAAACCTAAAACGATTCTAAGTTTAAATGATTTATTGGTAAGACGGGTAAATAAGTGAATAAAGTCAAACCCTCCAAGACCACGTGGGATAAAACTTTAATAGATGGCGTCACTGTCGTAGATATCACAAGATGACAGACGTTTGCAAAACAACTCTTTGCATATTTGATGTGGGAATCTTTCATGGTAGAACCAGATGATGATCGTGATTATATATTGTTTGTCTACTACAGAAACTTTGGAATATTTCCACCATCTCTAAAGAAGATCAAATAAAAGATGATAAATATTTGTTAAAATGTAAACTTTGCTGTTTGACTTCGTTGTGATAACTACTTTAATTAGTGTGTACACACAGTTATTTTAAACAGCTAATAAAATAGTAATAATTGGTTTCATCTCTAGTACTCAATGTTTAACCAAATTAATTTTATGATTTAAGGTGAGATGGGAGGGAAAACTAATTAAGGCCAGTGTCCTTGAAGTTTTGTATGGTAAAAAAAATTGAACTAAATAAAAAACTAATATAAAAAGTCATATTCAAATTCTGTGAAGCCCATAGTAAGAGTTTAAGAACTGTTGAGATTATTATGTGTATAAAATTTAATCAAACATACTGTACATACTGAAGCGTTATTATATTGATTTTTTTCTCAGATGTTTTTTGTTATAGAAACTGTAAAAATACTGACTTTAACTCGTGTTTTATTTCCCAACACGCCATTTTTTATTATTGTCATTAACACCGTGGTTTGCAAACTTTTGCGGGGTTTGAACCCAATTTTTTTTTCGAGATCATCGAAACCTCTTTATATCTTAAAAGTGTTAATATCCTAATTTTTAAATATTTATTTTTCACTGAATCTTACGATTCGTCCAAGCTCACCGTATCTAATAACACAGGTCAAATAGGTAGAATTGAGAGGAAAAGTACCCTTATTTGCATAGGGGGATAGGGGTAAACCGTTTAGGAAAATTTTCTCCCAGTACACCTTGCCGGAAATAAAATCCTGACTTCCCCATCACTGGCAAACCAAATCAAACTAGCGTGACATTAAACCCGCGTGTCCACCGATGCTTGTTTCACTTATTATAAATACGTAGCTTATAATGATACATGAACTAGACTAAGAAGTCGTAAGAAAGAATCAACAAGTCCGGGAGATATTTTTGGATGTAATGTTAGCAGTATCGCAAAGCTACCACAGTAAGCTAAGTCAACAAGAAACAAACGAAGGGGGATTGACAAAAGGAACCTAAGCAGTAGTTTGACGGTTCATTTTAACCATTTACATTTCTATTTGAATTTAGCAACTTCCTATCATCATTAAAATCATTTTAAAAAGTAAATATTAAACTAAAACCTCAAAAAACACGCTGAATTAACATTAAACCTATTAAAGACTTATTATATAGGGTATGGAATTATATTATAACCTATAGAGGATGTACACCCACATTAGTGGGTGTGTATGAGGTATTTATCACATATGGAAAATTATCCATATTGTACCTAGCTGAGATTCGAAAATCGACCTTTATGTCACCAACTATACAATCTACTGAAAGCTTGACATCTTAGAACTTGCGATCCCTTATGTTGGTAGGAATATTGAATGCCCTCTTTATGAATCAACTGATTATATAAGAACACGACTTACAAACTAACTTAATTCGAGTAAATACAAAACGACCAGTCCTCTGGCAGTCATTTCATCAACCTGAAAAGGGAAACGAAAATGTAAATATCGACAGATTTTTCTCAAAGATGCTGAATACGGAATAATATCGAGGGTAATAGTGCTAACAAACTTGGTAAACTTGAAAAATTGACACCTGGACAAGGTAATTGAGTCCGGGACTCCTGTAATAGTGCTCCAATGCTCTTACAACTGGACCAGTGGTGTCAGGCTCGATTCCAACGTCCAGGTGTCTAATAATTAATTATTCGTGGGAGTAGTCGCTTGTACGGTTTCTGTCCAAAGCCCTGGAGCTCTGTATCGTTTTCTCGGCCTATGTACCGCGCCACTTTCCACGACTATTCAAAAGCTATTATGGATTTCTACCTTCTTCAGACCCTTTCCCACCCACCAATCCCCCCTTTCCCCTACCCCATTAGCTTACACACAGCCTAAAGAGGTGGCAAGTGTGGAGGGAGCCCACAGAAAACCAGCCCTTGCAACAGGACTACCTTCCCTTTACCTCGTGCATTCTTTCTTTATTTATTTCTTCAATTTCAAATGTTGCTTAGTGCTACACTGTTCTTTGTCCCACAAATATACTTCAAGTTATTATTTTTAAACTTATCATGATAGAACCCGCTTCGGTGATCGAACCAGGTAATTCGCCGCCCTCTTAATAGACTGGACTGCAGGTGATGGAGAGATCGTGGGTCGAATCAGTGTCGGGTATTTTTTGTTTGGTTTTTAAAAATCGGTATTCCAGTCTCTCTCCACGCAAATGTAGGTATACTTTCTTTAATTCAACCCTTTTCATACCTAACACATTATCGTGATTATTACATATGCGTACAACCCGAATGAGTAGCAAGATGAGGAGTTTAAAAAATAATGATATGAGCTATATTGTAAATCAATTAATTAAATTATATAACCTAATAGGACATGGTGACAAGACTGAATTTGTACGAATAAACATCAACATTTTCTCTGAGATACGGCAGAAAAAAAATGCATTGGAAAATCAACATCAGTGCACCCGATGAGGATTGAACCTAGGGCAGACGATAAATAGGCAATTTAGTATAATTTTAATATTTTATGGGTTCATATGCCTTGTAATATTGTAGTATTTTATTAACTGTTGGTCCGACACTTAGCTCAGTCGGTATCGTGTCTGCCTAAGAATTTCAGAGTCCCGGATTCAATTCCCAGCATCGCTGAATCATTAAACTCTGGTAAGATTAGCGTATCCATCACTTTTCACAGTGACAAACTAACAGGTAGAAGGCTGGGTGTTGTGTTTTTTTTTACATTTATGTTAGTTTATAGGCTGTGAGCGGATATAGTAATTATATTCAGAAAGTGGACATTTAATATGCCTACTTCAAATAATATCATTAGTATTTTATAGTAACTAAAATATATTTAAATATTTCTTGAAATAATTTAATATATTTAATAAAACACATAACATTTACTTTTCAGTATTAATTGGAGTTGTGTAACTTAATAAAAAAAACTTTATTCCAAAAAATACGAACATATGAGTTTTAAAAGGACACATTTTGAGCTCTGTGATGTCTGGCCGTATAGAGACTGGAATGTTATATGTATGATCGTCATCATAGTTAATAATATGAGTCTTATCGTTTTAAAGATCCCTCTCAAATATGCATTTGTATATATTTTTTATAACATCAATTTCCTTATGGTCTCAAAAGTGGGGTAAGTGGATCATTTAAATGGTACCCCCTTTCCTTCAGCCACATGCAATTTGTATTTATTTGAGGTATTTAACGTGCACGTTCTGAACCAACTGATTATTTCAGCACGTGAGAATTTCTATGAGTGAGAGTGAAAGGGCTTACCAATTTTGCCTGAAAGGTATCGTCATGTGACTTCCAAGGTTCTTCTACATGCCAGAATCGACATCGGACCGACGGCTAGGAGGCTGTGTTACGGATTCTTATCGCTCAATAAAAATCCTTCGATCCAGGCTGGGTTTGAACCCACGAACATCGGGTCCTGAGGTGAGTACTTTACCCCAAGACCACCAAGGTCGACAACTTCTTATATATAATATTGATAATTATTTTTATCTTGTTAGTAAGAAAAAGTTTAGATTTAGTAGTCATGTTTTCAAAATTTGAAAATAAAATGTTATTAAAAGGAAAGTATAACAATTAAATATATTATATAGGGGATGATTGTCTCAAACTTTTATTCTCAATATGAGAATCTGAAGTTTAATTAAATTTTCAATCGAGTTAAATGTGAGAATGGAGCTAATCTTCTGGAACGAGTATTAAGATTAGATTTGGTTACACAATCACCATCACTCCCATCGATAAAATCAAGGAAATACAATAAATAGCCACTTTTCATTTACATAAATAGTAAAAAAGGGCAGAGGAAAAAGGGATAAAGTCACATTTCCCAAGGTAACAACTTTCATATCTCAAACCCAAAAAGGAACCCAACAAATTATTTTCTTTTTAAATTAATTTATATATGACCGAGACATATTTAACCATAATATATAGTGAATTAGAGAGGTCTCATGATTGTCCAACCGATGGAAGCACTCATTCAATTTGAGCTAGAATGGGACTTTCTCCTTTTCCCTCTTGTACAAGAGTATTGCTACTTCTAGTACACTATATGAGAAGGTTTGAACGGTTGTTTCATCCCATTAATTAGATAGACGTAAACCCTAATGGATCGTAAGACGCGTTGATTTTTTTTTTAAAGCTATTTTCTTAACCTTAAAATTTGCTATAATTTGTTTATGTCATGCACTGTACATTTATGAGCCCTTATTACCCGTTTACACCGCTTTGTATAGCTTATCACTAAATCTTAATTGAAATTTGAAACAGCCATTTATAAATACCTTACAATACAGTAGATATTTATTTACTTTTTATTTTAGTGAAGAGACGGAAACTTGGTTAAGCTATGACACCGAAAGGGCTACGTGACTGGCGAAGTTTTTGAAAATATTTATACAAGGTATAATCTACACTCGACCCTAATGCCGATGGTGTTATTACATGGGTATTAAGCCCCATCCATACATTCCGTATCCTTGGGTCTATGGTCCTTGGTTTTTAGAAATTATATTGCCATTTACACAGCCCGTATCCTTAATCACGTGACTGTGCCAACCAATGAGATAGTAAGATATTTCGTCCGATAAAACTCTTCAAAAGAAAATCGTCTACAGCAATAAAAAACTGCCAATCTGTCAGCTGATCAATAAAATAATATAAAACAACTTTTTGAGAAAACGTCCAGGATGTACTTGATATTTAGGTTAAGTACACAATACACATATCTATAGCACGATTTTGGTGGTCTAGGGGTAAGGTGTCGAATTTTTGTGCTGGGGTCCAGGGTTCAATCCTCGGTCCTGGCATAGATTTATCTGATTACCAAACCCTTCCTTCACCTCTGACAAGACGTGTATTAATCACAACTTGTGAATGTGGGGAATGCCAGGTCTCCACTGAGGTTCGGATCCCACGTTAAACTGTAGGTCCTCCATTTCATCTCACAATCACCCTACCATTACACATTAGCGTAAGTTCGTATAACCCCTATGGGCAGTAAGACGTGGTGATGATGATGATGATGATGATGATGATGATAATGATAATAATATAGCACGATTTCAATTATAAAAAGAAAAGATTAGCAACGGATTATTTCAAAGCCAATGGTGCTTTTATTTCGAGCGCGCACAGATGTAATTGGTATTCCGTATGAACATGTCCTTATAAAGTTAGCCCGTAAAAACTAGTCTTAAGAAATTTAAATTTGACCAACTTCTAAGGAGTACGAACCAGGATAGGGATACGGTTCTCGACTCTCTAGACAGAGCAATCCGATACTGTGGCATCGATTTCTTACGGATACGGGGTCTGTAGATGGGGCTTGAGATAAATTCATAAACGAGTACTAATATATTTTAATCTTTTATCCATCCAGGTTCCCTTAAACCTTTAGTCCGGCAATCGAACCCCTCGGCCACGGAAAGAGATATTCGATTCTATGTGGTTGGATTTTGGTATGAGGTAACTCTTAAAATATACACTTTTTGTTAAATATAATTTTTGCAGTCTTTATTTATTTCATAACATTTACTACTCTATTATTAGTACTAATCTATAGTTACTGATACTAACCATCAAAAGTAATAGAGGAAGATCACATGACTTGATTTATGAATATATTAAAATAGTTTTTATAGCCATCATGTATTACCTTTCCTATAATAATCCTCCTCTAGATAAAATAATTAAAAGTAAAATTATTTTAAATACAGTACTCTTAAAAGGCATATAATTTCATAGCATATTATTATCATTTAAATTTACATTTAATTAATTAAGGTTTTCTGCCTACAATGGGTAAAATTTAATCATGCATAGTATATGAAACATAACGTATTATATATATATATATCAGATCTACAACGATATTATATCACATACACTACATATAAAACTGTATTTATAATTACGTAATTAGTATGAATGGGTTTAAAACAGCAATATTTTAGTTTTGGCTCTTTTATTATTATTTGACATTGGTAAACTTTTAACGCCCTGCGGGTAGGTTATTAATTATTTTAAAATAATAACTAGCTATTGTATTCGTGTATGTATATATATATATATATATATATATATATATATATTAGTAGATGTTTATAACCCATTATTCCACAGATACATTTTTTATTACATTTAAAAATAATATATTTTTAAAAAAACAGAAGGGGAAAAACACTAATTTGACACACAAGATATTATGTTATAAACCTTGATTAAAATAAATTGTATTTCACAATGAGAGGCTATAGATAATTACACTGTGGTTGAATAGGTATTGTATTTGAAAACTATACTCGATAGTGAGGTTCAAATAGCTATATGTATATGTTGTATTTTTAAAATGAAAGAAGGTTGCAAAAAGGTTAGGAATTATGCTAACTATCGCTATTTAAGTTTTTATTACATTTTATATATAATATAAATTTTGTATAGAGTGGTTGTACAATAATTTAGTTATCTCTTTAAAAAGTTACAATAGGATATACATTAATTTCCCTTAATATATATTTCTTGTTTGGCGGTCATATTTTCCGAGAGACTAAACCTGAGAAACATTTCTTTTTTCTTTCCATAAAAATAGTTGAATATATCTCTCCCAAAGAAAATATATATCTTATAAAGTCTAAATAAAGTTTTGCTTGTAGCTTATATTTTAATTTACAATTAATTTGACATTTATTTTTACCAAACAAAGGAATCAATTTTATTATATACATTTATTTATATCATGGTATTTTAGGGTCAAATTATATTTAAATTTATTTTTAATTATATTTATTCTATATAGCTTTTTAGCAAATTAATAAAACACTTTGTTACAAAAATACATTTTTATGGTATTTTCTTTAAAAAAAATCACATAAACCATTAATATTTAAAAACTTCAAAGTGTAAGATATTCTTTTTATTTGTATGTTTATAGTAAAAAATTTCCACGCTTTCAATTTTTCAACATCTTCCTTTGCTAGAAAATATTCTTGGATACGTAAGTAAAAAAAAACTTTTTTTTATCTATTTTTAGCTTGGAACGAATGGGCAGTTTTTCTTTGTTGTTTGTCCACGGATCGCTATTTTGGTGGAACTAGGAGGAAAGAGGATATGAGCCCCAAAATGGGGTCGGACGATGAAGCCCATCGTATTTTATGAGAGAAGGAGACTGTTTTCCTCCTATTTATATGTCCACGCGATTTTTTAAACTAGTTGGTTAAAAATTGAGTTGCAAATAGTTTCCTCTTTTCCCAGCACTTCTATTTTTTACGTCGGTTGGGTTTCCTTCCGTCTAAGCAAGTCATTTGTATTTCTAATGTATCAATTCTAAGCTATCATGCCTTTTATCATTATTACACCTCTTTGGAAGGAAAACCATGCATGTCTTTCATTTGTTTTGTTTACGAACAGTAATAAATGCTAAATTTTGTTTCAAATACAAACGTTATATAAATAAGTTTAATATAATATTTCGTAGTTTGTATTTTGTATATATTAAATTTAATAATATTAATGGTAATTTGTTGGTAAGGAAAAATGTATTATCAATAATAAGGAAGGAAACTATAGTTGTTACATTCAAAAGTAACTTAATATTTGTATAAACACTTCACTTCAATAGTTAAATAAAAATCATTATCAACTTATTTTTATTTATTGTACTATTGACGTGATGTGTTTTATATATTAAGTTAATAATGCAATTAATAATACCTAGAAAATATAGTATAGCCATCTTACTAATTTATTAACCCATTTGTTTGATTTTTTTAAATTGCCTGTGCACCTTGTCATACTGTTCTATCTGCCCAAATACTTCGGCCTAAAATGTGTATCTGTTAGTTAAATTTATACGTAAAGGTATAAAGAGGGATTAATTAGAGGATATTCACCAAAGTTAACACGAAGAGGGTGTGAGAAAATCACAACTCCTATTGCACCCATAAAATACTCGAATGTCTAAATCCTGTCAATATTAACAAAGTGTCAACACTAGACGAATGTCTTAGACTACTTGGTCATTTTTACAGTAACTACATTTTTTTCAATTTCGCATTCATGTATAACGTACATATATAATATTAAATACACATGTGGAAGTGTTTGTTTTTAAGTATTTATCATGACAAATATGAAATGTTTCATCATCTTAGAATGTTTACTGTTTCGCTCGATAGTGTACTTATGAGTGATTACACAGTTACACCACCTTAATTACTTTTTTATTTGAGTTATTTAACATAAATTTTTGAACCGACTGATTAAATCAACACACTAGTTAAAATCTAACTTAAATCTAGAACAAACACAACACCAAGCCCAGGGCAGTTAATTCATCACTGTCAACGGGGAAACCCACATCTCACCAATAGTACGTTTTTTTCTGCTATGCTGTGAATCGAACCTGGGACCATTAACTCGGTAGTCAGACAAACCACCAATTGACAAATATATTCGTGTGTACAGATCCAGAATTAATTATTAAATTATGAAAAACACGTGTTTGTTACAAACTGGATAGCATAATCCAATCAATCACTTAATTTTGTATGTATTGCTAGAGTAGTTCTGCATTTTATATTTCATTTATTTTATTGGAACTATTTAACGAGCATTTTCTGAAATGACTGATTAAATCGGCACAGGACATATCAACTAACTTTAATCCAGAACATACGCAACACCCAGCACCCCGGCCGTTAATTTATTACTGTAAAAGGAGAAACGCACATTTCGCCGACGATACATTTTTTGGTCATGCTAGAAATGAACCCGAGACCCTTAGCCCAGAAGACAGACACGCTACCGACTGAGCTATGGTTCCGTAGTGATCCTGTAGTAGTAGCTGACAGTCATTATGGCGACCGGAAGAATTTGTCCTACCTGTATAGCAAACGCATTGACGGACACGACATAGACCATTTTCATACTCACGGGCAGAGGTATGTGTGCGCCTTATAAAGAAGGAAAAAAGACGTAAGAGAAATGCAATAGAATGGAAGAATAAAGAGAAAAATGAATGTGACACCGGAAGAAAAGGGTGAGTTTGCCAGTAGAAGGAAAAAAAGAAAAGGTGGGGGGCT
>CABFVX010000565.1:167082-190832 GCA_902151425.1 Timema shepardi
GGGGGGGGGGGGGGGGGGGGGGGGAAGATGGGGTCGAACCACGGATACAAGAATTCACGTTTTGCCGAGTCGACAAAACTCGACGAACATAGTTCGATCCATCAACAGCTCCTCCCCTTCCCCTCCTTTTCCCCTTCTCATTTCATAGTCTGGTATATACAGTGTGTCTCGAAATTTTATCGGAAATTGAAATACATAGGCTGACAATACGCTTTTAAGGATACGTTCAACAAATGAGACTAATTTTATAATTTAATTAAAATATAAATTAATTTAAGTAGTATTTTAAAATGTAGCCAAGCGATTTAGTGTAACCCAATCATCTTCATTAAAATAAGATAAAAATTCAATCTCCATAGTTAATTTAAATTGAACAATTTTCTTTATTATTTACAATATTTTACTTCTAGTTTGGTAGTCCAATCCTATTTTGTTTTATTTAAATCTAGATAGTAAATTATTTCTAAATTATTGAAAATAAAACGATTGCTTTAAAACGACATCACGAGCAAGTTTTTGAAGATGAGCTTTGTTTATAATTGATAATATTTAATTTGACTAAAACAATGTTCAGTAATATTTTGTAAAATTACACTACACATTATTCTAATATCATGTTTATTAAATAAAGTAGGACTGCATTATATCTTATTTTATAATAAACATATATTAGGGTGATCAAATTATACTACTATAAAGCCACATGGCTGACTCACTCACTGACATTTATGTTTACCCACTTTCAGAAGAGCTAGAAACTTAAAATTTAGCAAATTTCTAGCCTGTAACCGACAGGGAAATTTCAAAAAGTTTTAAAAGTGTAGTTTTTACCCCCCCCTTCCCCCCCAAAAAATATTAAAATGATGGATCAACTTTAAAGACGGTGCGGACCTTTCTTTGGAGGTCTCTTGTGGCTAAACGTTAAGACCTATCAAAAAACGGATCTGGAATTACTTTAGTTTACATCCACTTGCAAAGAAAACTCACTGGGGGCTAGGAGGTGGAGCCTCCAGCAATCAAAGCGAGTACATTATATAAAACTAGACTCCATGAGTTTTTTTAAAGAAAATTATTATTTGTTTATTTTTTATCACCGCGTATTAGGCTACTTCTCATTCGGACTGTACGCTTATGCTTACGTACCAACCCATTGATGGGTTAGGAATGAGTAAGATTGCATTTATAGGAAATGTACCCGCACTTGCGTGGAGGGAAAGAGAGTGGGAAACCATTTAGGGAAAACCGCTCTAAGTACACAAGACCGGGATCAAACCACGAGCTCCCCGTCATCAGCAGTCTAGTCTATTGTGAGAGTAGCGCCTTAGACCACATGACCACCGAAATTGGTTGTTTTATTTCTAAAGTGTTATCATAATTTACATAGAAACATGGATATTTCAAACCCAGACATTATATGCAAGGGGTGCAGAAAGAGGAGGGGGTTATACGTATAAACACTTTTATTGATTAGAGGTAGGCCTATAATAAATTTTTCTATCGGGCCTCCTAGAAAACTAGCTGTACAAGCCTTTGTCTACATGATCTATTTCCCTTTCTTACGTGACAATTTATTTTAAGCAATATTGAAAACTGACAGCTCGCGCCGAAACGGACCTTCTGAAGACACGCATGGGAGTAATAATACATGATGTAAGTGAACTAGCATACAACGAAGCATAAACCGGAACTTGAATTGTTTTATTTTAGCCTGACCTTAAAACAATGACAAATAGTTTAATCGAGATCGAATACAATAAAATATATTAGTAACATATTTATGTCCACATCGGTGGGCACGCAGACTAAACGCCAAGATCGTATAGTCTGATTTTACAATAATAGGTATATCGGAGTTGGAATCATATTCGGGTGTACTGAAGGTGTTTATTTTCTAAATGGTTTCCCACTACGCTTTTCTTAATTTCCTCTCTGTTCTACATTTCTCATCTCTATCTCATTAAAGAAACTCAATACATGTATCCCGGGCAGGCAGTAAGACGCGCTGCATTGTAATAATAATAATAATAATAATAATTTATTTTGTAAGTCAATTTATTTGGAACTTTAATTCCGTATTCCAATATATCCTATGTTTTTGTGTAAAATAAAACTAACAGCCTCGTTTCTATTTTAACAAAATTAAAATCTGGTAGCTCAGTTGTTGGAACGTTATTGCAATGTATATATGTGTGTATATGTGCGAGAGTCAAATCTAAATCTACCTGCTAATTTAATACTTTGCTGATAATGTTTCTACTAACTCATATTAGTAAGCTATTCAATCCGACACCTTACTTCAGTAGGTAGCGTGTCTGTCTACTGAGATAAGGGTCCCAGGTCCGATTCCAGGCATGGTCTAAAAATGTATCATTGGTGAAAATGTGGGTTTACAGCGACGAATTAACTATCGGGGACTGGATTTTGTGCCTGCCTTAGTCTTAAATTAGAGTGTAAGGTATATGCAGCTATGACAGGTCTAGCCAGCAGGTAGTGGAAACTATATGACTTGAATAAAAAAACTAACACAGGCTGTAAACAGTAATAAATGTAAAGTAAATTAATCTATTCAAAATTATATTGTAATATATATCTGTCTCGATATACCTAAGTAAGTTAAAGTTGCTTTATATTTTACGGTAGTAAATTTTCATAAAGCTACCCGGGAGTTTTATACTTATTTCAAAAGTATTTTTGAAGTTTTGTGTGTTGTCCCAAAAGTACGAATTCAGCTAAAAGAATCCCGGTAGATCACAGGAGAGAATCATAAGTTGCAGGAAACCTGCTAGATAATCTTGCAACAGCTTGGCTTCCAATACATGGGCATAATTGTTAGGTAAAAGCTATTTATGGTGAGTTGAATTATAGAGAAGCAGATTTTTTTGACCCTCTGCAGTAAATAAATATATTTAAAAAAATTACTAAAGGCATAATTAATAATACAATATATATATATATATTCTTTCATATTTAAATTATTAGAAACACATATATCTGATTAATTTCTAACTTAAAATGTACTGATTACATTTTTTAACTTTTCCTGGTAGAAATCAATCATCTGCCACAGCTAATATAACATTAAAATATTATTTTATTTAGAGAAACTTGTGTATTCTATTTTTTGATTATTTATTATTCGTTGCGGGAAATTTCTAAAAATGCTACACATATTGAGGAACCTATAAAACAGCTATGATTTTGAATTAGTTAATTTCATTTTTCATTTATTTGAGGTATTTAACAAGTCACTTTCTGAACAGACATTATATCAGCATATAACATATATCTAAAACAGACACAAGATCTAATGTCCCTGGCCGTTAATTCATTTCTGTAAAACGGGCAACCCATATTTTCACTAAATATAAATAAAATTACTTGGCCATGCCAGGAATCGAACCTGGGCCCTTATTTAAGTAGAAAGACATACTACCCACTAATTTAAGGTATCACAATGGATTAGGTTTTACTAGACACGGTTTTGATGTATTATATATATAATTATATGGTGTATATATATATATATATAATACTTGTGGGAGATGGGGGTTTAACATGTCATACTACCCGTTCTGACTGTCCCTATTTTTACATCAACCTTTTAGGAACAAGAAAGATAGAATTTATAATAAATGTTTCTGCATTTACATTAAGAAAGAGTGGGAAAATATTCAGGGATAAAACTTTCAGAACATCTAGCCAAGATACGAAATCCGATATTTCCATAACAAGTTTTTCTCATAAGTGACTATTACCATGCGATCACCGAGACTTCTCACATGGTATATAACGCCTTTAAGACATCACAAGTGCTGTTACATATTACAACTCATTTTAAATGGGTATATTATAGTTGTTTTAGATGCCTTACAAGACTCGTGATAAGTTTTCAAGTTGAGAAAGGCATCGTTTTCTTTATACTTCAATGGATCATGCTAAAGTAAAAGTTAGTTCTTAAAAAACCTTTCAAAATAAGAAGGAAATTGGAAATATTATTCTGTAAGAAAACTTTTATTTTAAAGATAATTTCAACCTAAGGTTGTTCTATTTTACACACTATACATTATTTTTAGGGGATAACAGAAGTGCAACATAGGAGTAATCCAGTTAGTAGATTTAATTGGGAACCATGCTAACAGATAGTAATGAAATTCAAGAGGAGGTCAAAAATAGAACAAATGCAGGTAATGCTTGCTACGGTCAGTTTGTAGGCTGTTTCCGTTTCGTATTTTATCTCGAAATGTTAAATTGGAAATATGCAAATCTATAATCTTACCAGTTATTTTTAGGGAGGTCTCTCATCCTGTATAAAGAGAATACATTGAGAGTTTGGGCGAACAAAGTGCCAAGAAATAGTTTTGTGTCCACGATAGATTACATAATGAAGAACTTCATGGTTTGTATGCATCCCCGAACATATGAAGGATAATCATGACGCGTAGACTGAGCTGGGGNGGGGGGGGGTCATGTTGGGTGATGACAGATGTGTACACACATGTTTATTTGGGGAACCTGAAGAAACGAGATCCCTTGGTAGGCTGGGATGTCGATCAGAGGATAATGTGAAAATGTATTTGAAATAGTCTAGGCGTCAGGTTCAGGATTGTATGAAGGTGCCTCAGAATTAGGTTCAATATCGAGCTTCGTTCTGGTGGCCATGAACTTTTGAGTTTATTTAAGCCAAAGTGTTAGTTAATTTATGTTGCTAACTAATTTATTATTTGAAAATTTGGCAATAAAAATCTCAACTTTAAAAAACGCTTATGTCAGACGGTGGATAATCAAACAAATCCTCCCGGATTAATCAGACACACTAGCCAAATAACCAGTCTTGCGGACCATCCTGTAGATTGATTCTATTCTTTATCCCACCCATTTCTGTTCTTTGTCACTTGTCGAACAAAAACATCAGGTCTTAGGGTGACTTCGGCTTTCACGAAAAAAGAAAAAAATATATATTAAAAGTGAATAAAAAAAAGGTAAAAAGGTTAACGTTTGCATTTTGTTTGCTCATCTATAAAGGAAACGATGCGGAAATAATTGCATGCATTTGGGATGACTTACTGGACGTTTTCAGGGAGCGATTCTTATTCTTTAGTTTGATTCACGCAGGACAAGATCGACGACAAAGTTCTTGGGTTTGTTTTAATAGCTATCCAATATCATATTCTTTATCAACAAATAGAGTTGTTTGCTGTTGTTTTAGAATAAACTATGCAGATTTTTATGCAAGGTTAAATATGCAATATTTGATTATTATTTTTCTGTAATTTTTATTGTTTTAAGAAGTTATGGATCTGTTCTAGATGTATCATGAGCCCCGTTTATATTATTTCGGCTCTTGGTTTAAAATTGCATTTAATCACATAAATTAATCTAGCTTCCTTCAATGGCCGCATGGTGTAAGACGTCACTCTAACAACAGACTATATTGCCAATCATAGAAAGATCAGTGTTCAAATACCGTTTGGGTGTACTGAAGTTGGTTTTCATAATGGCTTTCTACCCGCTCTCTCTCTCTCTATTCAAATGAGGGTACACTTCCTTTAAATTCAATCTTCCTTATCCCTAACTCACTAGCGTAATTAGTGCATAAAATATGTAAAATCAAAACAGGTAGTAAGATGCAGTGCTAAAAAAAAAAGAGCAATCTAATCCCATTCATCCATTGTGACATAACTGCCAACTAATCATCTTTAAATCTCATATATTTTAACTAAAGATGTTTTCCTCAGCCACACACTTAAAAAAATGTAGTAATACATTCAAAATTAAATTATATACGATACATTTTATACGTATTACGTGTCCATTTAGCCCCATGGATAGTAGGTAGATTACTACAACTTAGATCAAACGTCGTATCTTACTATGGTTTCATCTAGACTTCTTCTGATATCAGTGCAATTGAGACCGGTGAAACTATTTTGCTGTATTTTTTCAAAAAATTTCAAATCAAAAAAACTAGTTTACTGATCCATATTTCAGTGCGTCGGGTGAAAAACGTTGAAAACCGCACTTCAAAGCTACTTTTGGTCCTAGCTTGATTGTGTAATAAACAACCGGAATAATCTGCCGTGAAATGAGCGCTTAAATTTAACTTAAGCAACTGAGAGCCTAACAACTATAGATCTACACCAGTTCTGGTTCTCCCTCGAATCTCGCTTGGGTGAACTGGGGGTGTTTTTTCATAAATGACTTTCCACTCCTACACGCAAATGAGGGCTCACTTCCTCTATATTCAACATTACTGATTCCTAGCCCATTATCGTAATTAGTACTTAAGCTTATTGCCCGAATGGGCAATAAGACGTGGTTCTAAATAATAATAATAATAATAATAGTTCCTGTTCTCAATCAAAGAACCTGACGTAAAGTAGAACCCTAAGAATCGAACTGACTCATATTTAGTTTAAAGCAGGTTATGTAGCTCTTTATAAATTGGCTGTTCGATGACGTTCTAATCCCCAATGCATGCTTTAATGCTTACAGAAAGGAAACCACAAATATGATCATTTACCTGAAATACAGGCCACACAATTATTTGGGCTGAACCTTAGTAAGAAAGGGTTGTCGAGACGCGCGAAATATACCTTTAAAAAGAAGTATCATACATACTCTCCCATAAATATTTTTCACCCTTGAAAAGATATTGGATACCACATGCGTTACATACATGTACAGCATACTGCCTGCAGATATGGTCGATATGCGAATGGAAATGTTTCTCAAACCGTGGTATGCGTATCGCCAGGGGAACATGAAGAATTTACAAACTAATGTGACGTACCACTTAGTTTTATTAATAATAATATATATTTTTAATAATAGGAAAAACGATTCGGTTGTGGCATAATCTAAGGTGCTACTCTAAAAATACACTAGACCACCGATGATGGGGAGATCGTGGTTATATTCCAGTCGGATGTACTAAAGTTTTTTTCATAAATGGATTTCCACTCTCTCTCTCAATGCAAATGTGAGTGCATGTCCTTTAAACTCAACCTTCCTTATCCCTAACTCATTAGCGTAATTAGTACATAAGCCTACAATCCTAAAGGGTGGTAAGACGCGGTGCTAAATAAAATAAGTAAAGGCTTCCTATGAAAATCAAATTGAACCTGTCAAATAACCACTTAATGGCTGAATGTGATAGATTGGCCTCTTGATGACTGGGATATCAGGGTTCTAGTCCAGGTCAGTTTTATTGAGGTTGTTCTTTTTTCCCAATGGTTTCCTACTTTCATTTCACGCAAAAGTTGATACATCACCACTAAGAAAATCCCCTTCCTCATCCCTACCCCATTAGAGTAAGTATCATATATACGTGTAATCTTAACAG
Organism: Timema shepardi; assembly: GCA_902151425.1. NCBI lineage: Eukaryota > Metazoa > Arthropoda > Insecta > Phasmatodea > Timematidae > Timema > Timema shepardi. Next base: position 174,425 of record CABFVX010000565.1, read on the forward strand.
GTAGTAAGTAAGACGCGGTGATAAAAATAATCTGTCAGATATGTTCTTTTGTAAGAAAATTGGGGTGTATATTGCTGATTGGATCGTTTTTCCATTCATGGAATCGTTTCTTCTGGTGGATGGGAGTCGAGAGTTTATAATCTGTGTTTGGGACTGTTGAAAGAGAGAGAGAGGAGAACCTCGACTCTAAAAGTCATTAAAAGCTCGTAAAACAGTTCCTACCAGATAAGATGGAGACACGCGGTCGGGTAATCGCGTCCAAAGGCTGAGGGACGCACAATAGTAATGAAATTATTATTGTTATTACTTTATCCCCGCCCACATCCCACCTCTTTACGTCTTATTTACTGGAGTTGTTTGAAGATACTATTGGGTTTAACCACCCGGCCGTAACTATCACTCCTTGACACCGAATCAAAATAATTGTAGAAAGTTATGTATTCAAATTTTATATTCAATTTATTATGGTTTCAACTCGCTTTAGTCTTATGATTTAACGCAGGCATGTCTAACTCACCCTATTCATGGTTTTGTGCGACCTGGTCTTATGATTTAACGCAGGCATGTCTAACTCACCCTATTCATGGTTTTGTGCGACCTGGTCTTATGATTTAACGCAGGCATGTCTAACTCACCCTATTCATGGTTTTGTGCGACCTGGTCTTATGATTTAACGCAGGCATGTCTAACTCACCCTATTCATGGTTTTGTGCGACCTGGTCTTATGATTTAACGCAGGCATGTCTAACTCACCCTATTCATGGTTTTGTGCGACCTGGTCTTATGATTTAACGCAGGCATGTCTAACTCACCCTATTCATGGTTTTGTGCGACCTGGTCTTATGATTTAACGCAGGCATGTCTAACTCACCCTATTCATGGTTTTGTGCGACCTGGTCTTATGATTTAACGCAGGCATGTCTAACTCACCCTATTCATGGTTTTGTGCGACCTGGTCTTATGATTTAACGCAGGCATGTCTAACTCACCCTATTCATGGTTTTGTGCGACCTGGTCTTATGATTTAACGCAGGCATGTCTAACTCACCCTATTCATGGTTTTGTGTCACATGGTCTTGTTATTTAACGCAGGCATGTCCAACTCGCCCTATCCATGGTCTTGTGTGACCCGGTCTTGTGATTTAACACAGGCATGTCCAACTCATCCTAACCATGGTTTTGTGCTACTTGATCTTGTGGTTTACCGCAGGTATGTCTAATTCACCCTATCCATGGTTTTGTGTGACCCGGTCTTGTGATTTAACACAGGCATGTCCAACTCATCCTAACCATGGTTTTGTGCGACTTGATCTTGTGGTTTACCGCAGGCATGTCCAACTCGCCCTATCCATGGTTTTGTGTGACCCGGTCTTGTGATTTAACACAGGCATGTCCAACTCATCCTAACCATGGTTTTGTGCGGACCGATCTTGTGATTTAACGCAGGCATGTCCAACTCGCCCTATCCATGGTTTTGTGTGACCCGGTCTTGTTATTTAACGCAGGCATGTCCAACTCATCCTAACCATGGTTTTGTGCGACTTGATCTTGTGGTTTACCGCAGGCATGTCTATCTCACCCTATCTATGATTTTGTGTCACATGGTCTTCTTATTTAATGCAGGTATGTCCAACTCGCCCTATCCATGATTTTGAGCGACACTGGTATTGTGATTTAACGCAGGCATGTCCAACTCATCCTAACCATGGTTTTGTGCGACCTGGTCTTGTGATTTAACGCAGGCATGTCTAACTAACCATCCATGGTTTTGTGTGACCCGGTCTTGTGATTTAACGCAGGCATGTCCAACTCATCCTAACCATGGTTTTGTGCGGCCCGATCTTGTGATTTAACGCAGGCATGTCTAACTCACCCTATCTATGATTTTGTGTCACATGGTCTTCTTATTTAATGCAGGTATGTCCAACTCGCCCTATCCATGATTTTGAGCGACCTGGTCTTGTGATTTAACGCAGGCATGTCTAACTCACCATCCATGGTTTTGTGTCACCCGGTCTTATGGTTTAATGCAGGCATGTCTAACTCACCCTATCTATGATTTTGTGCGACCCGGTCTTGTGGTTTAATGCAGGCATGTCTAACTCGCCCTATCCATGATTTTGAGCGGCCCGATCTTGTGATTTAACGCAGGCATGTCTAACTCACCATCCATGGTTTTGTGTCACCCGGTCTTATGGTTTAATGCAGGCATGTCTAACTCACCCTATCTATGATTTTGTGCGACCCGGTCTTGTGGTTTAATGCAGGCATGTCTAACTCGCCCTATCCATGATTTTGAGCGGCCCGATCTTGTGATTTAACGCAGGCATGTCTAACTAACCATCCATGGTTTTGTGTGACCCGGTCTTATGGTTTAATGCAGGCATGTCTAACTCACCCTATCTATGATTTTGTGCGACCCGGTCTTGTGGTTTAATGCAGGCATGTCTAACTCGCCCTATCCATGATTTTGAGCGGCCCGATCTTGTGATTTAACGCAGGCATGTCTAACTAACCATCCATGGTTTTGTGTGACCCGGTCTTATGGTTTAATGCAGGCATGTCTAACTCACCCTATCTATGATTTTGTGCGACCCGGTCTTGTGGTTTAATGCAGGCATGTCTAACTCGCCCAAGCTATGGTTTTGTGCGGCGGACCTTTAGAGGACCCAACATTTAAGAGCCTTTATTCTTCCTTTTATGAACCTCGTTAAAACCTAAAATTCGATAATATAATATTTTGTAATTTGGCATAATTTTGAGAATTCTGGTATGTAAGTTTAGGTCCACTAGCTCTGTACATTTTTATAACCTCGTCTTAGGCTACTAAGCTTCCGAGTTTATACGCCTATGTAATAATTACACTAATGCGTTATGGAGGAGTAAGATTGAATTTAGAATAAGTATAATTACATTTGCGTGGAAAGAGGGTAAGAAACCATTTAGGAGAAGTCAGCCTTAATAGACTCCACCAAGATTCGAACCATGATCTCCCCTTCATCAGCAAGCCAGTCTAAAACGAGATTAATTCCTTGAAGTTTATCTTACCCATTTTAGAGGCTGAATGGCCAAGAGTCTAGACATTTTGTCCGCTGAAACGTGTAAGATAAACGTTATTCAAGGAAAAATTGTGTTAGTTTAAATATACACTGCTATAATTAAGATTCCAATAATAAATATTCCGAGACTGGTGGTTTACGTAAAGTGTACTTTATAAACATATATATAATGTTAACAAACAATATGTCAGTGACAGAGAGGTTCCAATTCGAAACCTGTCCGGGTGGACTGGAGGTTGTTTATTTTAAATTAATGCACATGCTCCCTCCACGCGAAAGCGGGTACACTTCATCCGTCTCTCAATCCTATTCCATAAGTGTGAATATGAGGGTATCCCGGGTGGGTATTAAGATGCAGTGTACATAAAAAAAACTCTTATTTCCAATACTTATATACTGTCCCATTTTCATCGGAAGGAGCTTTTATAAAACACAAACATGAATTTTACTATCCACATTGGTAAATTTTATTATTATACTAATGCTTTTTATAGGTTTTGATAATATATAACAATAGTGGTCAGATAACATGACTTTACACAATAAAACATGAATATTTGTCTGGTTTTTTTTCAAGCTGTTGTTTAAGGCCATTTCTATGAAAATTGGACTGTATTTGTCATTCGGACAGTAGGATTGGATCATCTTCAATAAGTAAATATTTTATTCATCGTCTCCCGTAGTTGAATCAAGATTTCCTAGGATTGTGATCGATAGATATAACCATTTAGCTACAAGTTAGTGTCAAAACCTAGGCAAAAAATAGTTTAGAAGCATAAATTATAAATATTTTAAAATTACTATTTAAAAACAAACAAATCCTAGAAAAACTGCAGGAGCTCAAGTTTTATTTATATATTTGTTTCGTGCTGCTTACATAATCCAATTTGATATTTCATGACAAATGTAGGGGTTCATAAGTGACATGATATTTCACACAAACAGGGCTGTTTAAAGACTTTGTGTGCGTTCACAAAACCACGTCTAGTGTTGTTGCTACATCGTTTCCGTTTTGTGGGAAACCAGCGTAGCCAACTTTTGTCCGCAAAAACTTTCCATACACACAACCAAGGCCTCCAAACTCTGCAACAAAACAGAATCGTACTCTTGAATGGCAGTCAAAACTACAAAAAAAAAACATAAGGGTAGGGGAATTTATTTTTCATGGTAAAATGGTGGTTGAAAATGGGGTTATATGAAAGTAAAAACAGGAAATGAAAAACAATATATTAGTTTGTTTTGTTAGCTTCTCCTGGGTGTCGTCATCACGAAATGGATGATGGTTGCGAAAAAAAAAGTAAAAATAAACTGAATTATCGTTGGTAATGTTGGCAACACCCAGGGTATTTTTGTGTGGTGTTGTTGGTAACATTGGTGGCTTCACTTGTCGAGAAAAGAGAGGCTTTTTTTAGGAAACAATAGAAGCTCATTTGTATGAAAAGAGCTTCATTACACGTGCAGAGAGAAAAGGAGATATGGAGAGTATCATAGAGAAAAGGAGAGAAGGAGAGAGGAATAAAAAGGTCGTTTGAAAATATTGACGATATGAGGAACATGAAAAAACATTGAGAAAATAACTCCCTTGCTGATACCTATGCTATATGTTGGGGAAGTTATATTCAACTACGTCGTATTATGGGTACTTAACCCTAATACTCATACTCGCCTCATGTATTACTTCAAAAGTGTACCAATTTCAATAACTCAAACTTAAGCTCTATACTAGTTTATATGTTGATAAGTCTCAATCTTGAAAAGAAAAAAAAAATGAATTGGATGAAAAATATACCGTAACTGATAGCCCTAATAAATATGCACGCCTCATTTAGTGCTTTAAAAGAGTGTCATTTTCAATAATAAAAATGTAACTTTATATGTTTATGAATCTTGTTCTTTAGAAGAAAAAATATATACTTAAATTGTACGGAGAAAAATAACATAACTGGTAGGCACTAGACTAGTGAAGTCTGGCTTGCCGTTGATGGGGAGGCTGGGGTTTAAATACTGACTGGGTATAGTAGACAGGGTTTTAATGAACGGTTAAATACTCTGCCCACCTTCAAATTTGTATACGTTTACTCTACATTCTACCTTCGGAATATCCCGTAAGTGAATCCAGAGAATTTCACGTGATGCGTGGGCGTAAATCATACTTATGTCTCTCTTTTTTCTATGTTTATCAGTGTAGCCAAAACTAGTGAAATGTATCTGCTTAAGATGTAAATAAACATAACTCAAGACGTTAATATTTTACTTATATGAAGTTACACATTTTGACTGTAATTTTTAGTCTTAAATTGAATTGATTAATAAACTGTAAATCATATTTACTTAGACATGTGTGCAGCAAATCTTCATCTTACCGGTTCAAAATGCGGGAATTCTTAGTAAAATATCCCTAGAAAGCTAAGAATATACAAAATAATGACAAGAAGATGGAGGGATAGGGGGGACACACCATAACCTTACTAAATCTTAACGCATTACATTGCAATGAGTTTAAATCTTCATAAAAGTAGGAGAAAAAGACCAGAGGAAGTAAAATAAAAAAGCAAATATACGTGAAGTGCAATCTTTTTTAAGCACAAAACTTTACATTTTATTGTTATTGCTATTAAAAGACGTATAAATCTCCTGTATTCAAGAAAATAAGTGTCCGTATATTAGTTGGAAGAAGGGTGGAAAGGGTAAATGAGGGTTGCAATGTATAATGTACAACGTCGTGACCCTTCCCCCCTTTTTTTTGTCTTTTATTTTCTTTTTTCTTAGGGCTATTTCTTTTAAGCGCGCGCCAGGACTAGTGAGATGAGAGGGTAGAATTGAGTGTGGAAAAAAAATGTAGAAGAAAGGGTGGAAAAAATGGATACAAATGTTGTCAATTTAGCAAGGGTAGTAGGTAGGAGAGGTCACCCAAGCAACTTTCATCTCCCTTCCCCCTTCTCAACCCTCTTCCATCTTTCCGCTTTCTCGTCAATTCCTGTCTCTTATTTACCTCCTCACCCTTTGAAATCTGAGCGCAACCGATTTCTCTTTATGTGTGTATATATATATATATATATATATATATATATGTGTGTGGGGGGGGGGCTGTTTTAAGATTATACGTATTTATAAATGCAGCTTTTTTATCTATTTATATAGTTATTTACGCATACATATAAATATATATTTCTTTAATGTATTTAAACATAGCTATAAATATATATACATAAGCGCATTAAAGAAATCTGCATGTATAAGTACGTATAATATTAAAACTTACCGTTAAACGCGGAAAATTGTCTACAAGAAGAAAAATCAACAGCCACTATAATTTCAATAGTTAGAATATGAAAAACTGTGAAAGTAGGGCCTACTGTATGAATTATTATTAACAATGTTTATTGCAAATCATCTAACCTAACTTTTTTTTTTCGCCAAATCTCAGTACTCGTTTGATCTACATGCGTACATTAATTACGTTACCACCCGCCGCTTCAGTGGTCGAGCGGTCTAAGGCGTCACTCTCGTGTTAGACTAGTCTGCCGATGACTGGGAGATCGGGGTTCAGATCCTGGTCGGATCTACTGAAGGTGATTTTTCCTTAATGGTTTAACACTTTTCTTCCATCCAAATGCAGGTAGGTTAACTCTAAAGTGCCTCCTTCCTTATCACTACCCAATTATAGTAATTATCATATATGCATACAACCTGAACCAGTAGTAAGACGTGGGGATTTAAAAAAATAAGTTATTAGTGATGCGTTAGATCATGTATGCATGTAACCTAATAGAACCTAACCTTCAATTGGTAGATGCTTGAGAGGTTAGGCTATGTTAGATTGGGTTAGCTTGTAATTAATAGCATACAAACGAATTATGGTGAATAGTTTAAACACGTGTTTTAAGGTATTTAATTTATTCATATTTAAAAAACGGGTAGTACTTAAATTGGATTATTAATTATATATTATGTTAACACTTGTAAGGTTTATGATGTTTCACGCCTGTTGGGGAGGTCGGGGTTTATATCCCAGCTGGACACACTGAGAATGGTATTTCTTTAATGGTTTCCCACTCTCCCCCCACACAAATTCGTATACATTTCTTATCATTATACTCTTACATTACTCATCCCTGCCCCATTAGTGAAATTGGACTAGACTGTTGATAACAAGGAGATTGAGGTTCGAATCCTAATCGGGTGTACTAAGGGTGTTTTTACAAAAAGAAGTTGTCCACTCTTACTCTACGTAAATGCGGGTACATCTCCTTTAAATTCAACCATTCTCATTCCTAACTCACTAGCTTAATTAATACATATAATAAGACGTGGTCCTAGAAAAAGAAAAAGTATAGTTTATTTAAATGCGAATGGCCCTAGATTGGTTGTAATAGATAAACCCTCCTTTTCTCCAAGCCCTTGGGCTTTAGCCTTCTAGATGGTAAGTGCTTGAAATTTAGCCAAGACTTTTTCTTCTAGTGAAAGAGTGAATTTGTGATGAATAAAATAAAATTAGAATGCAAATTTCCCTTCGTACCACCAACCTAGTCTCTAATCTTGTAGAACCGGGTTCGTTCTCACATATTCCCACTGAAAAGTTTAAGAAATACTTTACCCACCTCGGTGGAATAGTTGGCTAACGCGCTAGTCGTGTTGAGATCGACTGCTGAGGACGGGGAGATCGAGGTTCGAATCTCGGTCGGGTGAACTGGGGGTGGTTTTTCCTAAATGGTTTTCCACTCTCCCTACACGCAAGTGCGGGTTCACTTCTTCTAATTCAATCTTCCTAATTCCTATTCCATTATCGTAATTAGTACTTAAAGTGTATAACCCGAACGGGTAGTAAGACGCGGTGCTAAATAACAAATAATAAAGAAATACTTTAAGTCTTCTATGTCACCAAAAGAAGAGACTAATAAGTTTGTAAAACATTTCATTCTTCTTTTTAAATAAATTATTTCTATTAATCAACTTCGAACCCAATTTTTTTTTATTAAGAATTTGTTTTAAGTTTTGTTGATGGAGTATGTCAGTTATTTTGTTCTATATACATTTCGTTTACCCCTAAAGGTAGCCAACTTTCCTTACATTGTTAAATTATGGCACAACTTATTAGATAGGGCCATAGTCTAGTCCGTCACAGTAAGACTGCTTGTTACCTTTCAGGTTAAACGGAATATACGCATTTACCTTACCCGACCGAGATAAACTCATATTTACACTATTGCACATTTATGAGTAGGGTAGAATTTTAGAGTAAAGGTTGCTGAATTTGCGTGTAAATGTAGTATTATTACATTTAGTCAAAATAACATCACTACACCTGTTCGGGATCCAATATCTGACCTTCTTGTCGACGGAAAATCAGAACATATGATACTAACGCCTTTTTACATGTCCTCACTGGCGTGGTGCGTTCATATTGATGGAACTTTTAGTGGTTTAAGAAATGAGGGACTAAACAGCCAAGATATTAATTATATTTGTTAATTAAAGTTATGGCCGCATCTATATACCATAATTTATAAATTGATAAATGAGATTAGGACATGGAAATCGGACCCGGGACTCTTGGTTTAGTATTTCATTACTATGCTATAATCACTGAGGTATCCAGGAGTTATTCCGTGTGGATTCTGTGATGGACGTAAGGAAATCATCTGATATATATGAGTGATCAATTAAGACCACGAGTTATCATATAACACAGCCACCTGTAGCTGATTATTTCCATTTGTCCATGACATTCTCTGCCTTAAAATATGAATGAAGAATGACCCTATCACAGGATGACTCCTGGATAGCTCCGTGGTTAGAGAACTGGTTTACTTAGCTTAAGTTCCCGGGTTCACTTTTCGTGTCTAGATGGGGGGGTTTTAATTAAAAGAATATAGTCGGGGTGTGGGAGGGGGGAAGTTTTGTACGTTTCTTCAAAACATAGCCTATAAAAAATTATTTAGATCGAATGCTTGATTTGTTTACATGCATCTAAAGTTCTTATGATAAAATATATGCTATAAAAAAGAAACTTGAATTGTTTTGTAAAAAAAAAACCTCTGTAACATATATTTTTCTCTTTTACTTGTATATTTCTATGGACTTCCTGCTCATCTCTAATGATAGCGACTCCCATGGAGGGTAAGTGGGCCCTTAACGAGAAAGGGGTTCGATGCATCTCTTCCCCCCATTCTCTAGGGAATGCCCCCCCTCTGACATCCTCGCTACCCCACCACCTCCCCCTGATATCCCCGATGCGGTTCCCATCATTACGGAAATGGTTCTCCAGCAGAGAGAGAGAGAGAGGGGAGCCAATTCTATACCTCGTCCTGATTATGCTACGAAACTTGACGAACCGGAACCAGACTCCAAGCTCGGGTCGTTTCAAGTTGAGCTTTAATATATTTTCTTGACTCACTACATAGGTGTGGAGGGGGGGGGGGAGGAGTGGATTATATTGAGGTCATCCATCTTAGGAAAGGAATATAAGAAACAAAAATAGTTTGAAAAAATAAAATAGACGCCATACGTGGAAAAAACAAATTATCTAGTCCCAACAATTTTGTTTTGTTTTATTTCTGTCACCGTTTTCCACTACACACTCAGGTTATACGTATTTGTACTAAATTACGCTAATGTGCTATGTATGGATGAGGAAAGAATAATTTAGAGGAGATTTATCAGCATTTGCGTAGAGGGAGTGTGGAAAACTGTTAAAAATATTTTCGGTACACCCAATCTTAATTAGGACCCAAATCTTTACATCACTGAAAGTCTAGCCTATTGCAAGAGAGGTCCCTTAAAACCTGCTAACGCCAGCAGCGGTTTAAGGGGAACACCCCGGTAAGTGAGAAATTGCATTATTTGATTCTACGATGCGTTATTTCAAAATGTGGTTCACGCCTAAATAAAGTCGGAAGATTCCAGCAGGCCTATTTCTCCTTAAAAACCTATAGTTTGAGTTTTATTAATAGAAACAAAGGTATGAAAATGTAACATTATCTATTTTCAATGACCTTTTAAAGCATATTTGCGGAGCAATGAGAGTAGGGTTCATAATTAAACTAATGAGAGAAATGGTTGGGAGAGGACACAATTTAGAGAAAATGTGGCCGTATTTGCATTAAGGTAATGTTGTAAATCATGAAAGTCTTCCTTAAGATATTTCAATCATCAATAAAACATTTTTTTTTAATAAATCACTTTCTTGACACTAAAATTAGTATAGTAGAATCTTTTATTGTTATTTGCGAGTCTATAACTTAAAAATATTTGCAAATCTGAGTGCTTGTACTAGGTTTTACTACCCGTCCGTAGTGCATCTTTACACTAGGGGGAGGAGGGTAGAATATACAGAAAGAGCACCCATATTTCGGTTAAGGGAGAATAGATGACCAGTTGACAAAAAAAACCACTCAGTACCCCCGCCGATATATAGACCCCAAACTATCGAACACTGGCAAACCAGACCAAACATGATCAACTCGTGCCCACCAATACGGGTGTATATGGGCCCAAACTACATCGGATGTTGCTCAGAACGAGGGTTTCTTCGATCGAGATTTGAGGAACTTGGTTTGCCACCAGATCATCGAGTGTGTTGTCAAAGTCGAGTACTCTCTTACCCTTTTCCCTCGTGTTTTCCCAAGGACATCGAACAACGTTGTCCAACCTCAAGGAAAGAAGGACTGACCCAATTAAAATGGTTGGAGTATCTCTACCTGGGATTGAGCTTAGTGATTTAGGGAAGGTTTAATGGAAATATTGGAGATGCTCCGACCCGTTGTACTTTGGCACCCCGGCGTTCCTATAGGTTGGGCAGCATTGTCCATTGTATTAGGGTGAGGTGGGCGAATACTCGACTAAAACAACATTCGATCTAGTGGCAAGCCGACCTCTCCAAATCTCGATCAAAGATACCCGCGATCTAAACAACATACCATGTAATTAGTACTTAGAGTATAACTCGAACATGTATTAAGACGTGGTGCTAATAATAATTATTATTATTACTATTATTAGCACCGCGTCTTACTATCCGTTCGGGTTATACGCACATTATTATTATTATTATATATTATATAAATATTATTATTACTATTATTATTATTATTATGAGCAGTAGGGATATGACATACGGGTTCAGTCGCCTCATGTGTAGATTATTAGCCACTCTGTTGGCACAGGGCGTTGTCCAAGGTACACCATAGGAGGTCGTCTACACCTCGTACCCAAAATGAGATGATAGAGATTATGAATTTGTGGAGTCGGTATGTGTCTTAATCTAATTTAAACCTATTTAACAAAATCCATGTGATGGTTAGGATCATTCCCAGTAAGGGGAAAATACCCAAGGTACCAGTAGGGAATCAAACCTGGGACCTCTAGCTCGTAGCCAGGTGCGCTGACCACTATACCATGGGGCAGGTTTACCTAAGAATGAAATAGTATTATATTAACCACTGGTAACACATTGTAATAAAGTCAAATTCTCGTTAAAAAAAATGGCACTTTACATTTTGTTGATTAAAAATGTGTTGAAATTAATTCTGTGTTTGTTATTTAAATTAATTCAGTTAAGTTAATTTAATAAACACTAATACGAAAATAAGAGGCAGTTGAAACTACATGTAATGGCCTGGTCTGGAACAAATTAAATTTTGTAAACGCCGCTTTAGATCATTTCGACCTCTTTAACTTTGCTACTCATACGCCATTAATTTAACGACAAAACTTTATTTAAATAGTCTGTCATTTTTTATAAACCATTTTTCAGCGCCACTTCTTAATTACTCATCCGAGTTATAAGCATGTGTACTAATTACGCTATTGTGTTAGGGTTGAATTTTGAGGAGGTGCACTGTAATTTACGTGGAGAAAGGGTAGAAGACCATTTAGGGAAAACCACATGATCTGAATTTGAGCCCATATCTCTCCGTCATCTGCAGTCCTATCTATTTAGATAGTGACGCCTTAGCATTAGACCACTAAACCACCGAATGGTTAAATAGTCCTATTATTTATTTTCTTAAATCTGAACTATAATATTTATTTGTGTCTCAGTATACACACGTGAATATAGATATTGTGTATTATATATAGGATAATGTGTGCACAATAATATTAATATATGTATATGTATAGCTCAATATTGTTAGAGAGATACATTGCTCACTGTGGATATTCACATAGTATTTGTACATACGAGAAGTACATTCATACATATCTTTCCATATCTAGTAGAGGCTCCAGTGAAACACATACAAGGGGTGTTATTTGACATCCTACAACCCCCCCGGTACCCCCCTACGTGACTTCATTACAGGGGTAAGTGAACCGAGTGATTAAAATTCAAATTAAACGTGGTGGTGGTGGTGGTAGTAGTAGTAGTCCGGCTCTGTCCTATCCTCACCCCCCTTACCCCCAGCCCATGCAGTATACCACTGTGGCCCCCCCTAACCCCCCTCTAGTGAGGGTGGGATGGCCGCGGGGCGCGGACATATGAACATGTGGACGAATCAGATGTACAACCGTACAACCGACATATTAAAAGTGTACTGTAGCCTTCACAGAAGCTTCGATTTTCATATTTAATTGGATTTAAAAAAATATATATTCTGAGATGGAATGGAAAAAAAAAACTGGAACTACCTGTTAGTAAATTATTATATCTATATGTTTTTGTTTTAATTTGATAGCGTTGATAAATATTATTCCCTCTTTGAATGAAATTAAAAAAGCTAAAATGGAGATAGAATGTTTTCTTGGACAGTTAGTTGTGTCGTTGAAGTTGGGCTTCTATTCTGTTGTTCATTAATCAACTGTTACTTTTTGTTTAGTGTCTTCTTCGACTTTTAAGAGACAGTATTTTAAGTATTTGATGTGTTGTTAATCTACCTTCATTTATATTTAGTTAAAAATTATAATTAAATTCTGTAAATATTTGCAATAAAATGGATTCACTAACGATTTACTGTACAATTAAGAGTTCTTAGTATTTATGAACTTTGACTGATATTATTATTATTATTTAGCATCGCGTCTTGCTACCCGTTCGGGTTATACGCTTTAAGTATTGATTACGATAATGTATTAGGGATTGGGAAGGTTGAATCAGAGGCAGTGAACCCGCATTTGCCTGGAGGAAGAGTGAAAAACCATTTAGGAAAAACCACCCTCAAGTTCACCCGACCGAGATTCGAACCTCAGCAATCGAGCTCAACACGACTAGTGCGTTATCCAACTACGCCACTGAGGTGGGTTATTATTATTATTATTATTATTATTATTATTATTATTATTTAATAGTAGGTGTTTTGATTTTCAACAGGTCTGTTGCCTTGTCCAAATTTAATCCTGACCAGGTGTATTGATGATACTTTTTTTAATTAAATGATTCCATACGCTTCCTCCACACAAATGTGGGTGTATTTAATATAAATTGTACCTTCCTACACCACTAGCGCAATAAAAATGCGTGTAATCTGACACCATAGCTGAGTTGGGGGAGTGGATGTTGCGTAGGTTCTAAGTTAGTTTGTAAGTCGTGCTCTTATATAATCACCCAGTTCAAAAAAGTTCACGTTAGATACCCAAAATTATATTTAAAAAATGCATATGACACAGATGGGTAAGAGGACACGGTTCAAAATTAAACCTAAAAAAATATATCTTAATCTATTATGGCTTTTAATAAATCACTACAAATATTTTTAGTTAAATTTAAAACTTCTCATTTACTTATTGGTTCATTCTTTTAATTATTATTTTTTCAATGAAATAATCAAAGTGTTTTATTCTCAATCTATTGAATTTTGAAGTATATTACAATCCTATACCCTATCAATTTTAATTTTTATCCACTGAAAAATTTCAGACAATTGGCTTCCAGTTCTACCTACATTGGTTTCCAACATTTCTTTTTATTTTATCTTTCTTGTCCTCTTTTATACCCCTTGAAACCAGACCATTTTCCATCCCCTTAACACCAATTTTCATGATGACATGGGTTCTAATAATGAAATGGAAATTACACATCCTATTCGTTCTTCTCCAACCCCCCCGTTCGAAAACCCAACACCTTTTCGCAACAAGTGAATAATGAACTAATCTGCCCCCTCTTTACCCCCTCACCCCTCCTTCCCTTATTTCACTTCGTAGCCCGCCCCTAGCTCACGCGATATACTCTCTCTACGTTGGTTAATGGGGCTATTGTTAGCCTGCAAGCCCACAGAACGTCATATTGAACCAAGCACGTTTTAGTACTGGAAGGTAAAAATACTCTGTGAGTGAAGGAGAATATTTAATGTCTAGGTAGTGGGGTGGGGGAGTATTAGTGAAAGTTAGTTGGGAAGACGTGAGGCTTATAATACAGTCTCCAGAGGAAAAAGGATCCATGTGATAACCAGTGGCGTGTTCCCAGGGTAAGCACAGCGTGTTTAAACTGTACTTGTGAATAGTTTTCCATTGGTCAAGCACAGTGGTGTGGCGTGGAATGTTGCCAGGGTAAGCAGAGCTTGGTTAAAACTGTAGCTGTGATATGTTCTCCCCCACTAGACCAATCATGCATAGAGGCTCTGTTCTACATACCTCCCAGGGGAATGCATGTTCGTGAATACCTGTACCAATGAGTGTGCTACCGACTGATGAGGAAAATAAATTCATAGATACAGTTCATACTAACTCTTTTTACCCTGGCAACACTTCACGACACGAAACTTGTAAGGTATCAACGAAAATACACCTTCTTACCTCCAAATCGTTGTGTGTCAAATTCATATTAAGTCTTATTTTAGGGTGATCCAAAATTTCGTGGATAAACCAATCAAATGGGTGTTTTGACGTCCAATTTCTCAATAACATGGCCATATCTGTATTTAGCTGTTTTTCTCTTTTCAGCAGTGGCGTGGTGTGCAATATTCGACAGGGGGAGCTAAGCTTGTTAAAAATGTTCTTGTGATATGTTCTCAGACTCTAGATTCCCCATTTGACAGATGACACATCAGCTTTGCTCTACATTAAAATGCATTTCAATTGATACTTTGTCAATGAGTATTCTACTGAATGTTTGGAACATTCACAGATAAATTTTAAACTAACACTGCTTAGCTTAGCAAAACACCATGCCTCACCACTGCTAATTATAACCAATGGAATTATTGGAATTAGCACAGGCCTGACTTATGATTGACCACAGTTGAATGTTTTAGTTCTATTATGAAGCTCACTAACAAAATACAAACCATTGTTTATAACAGAGTGGACAAACTTCCAATCATAAAAAGATACGTAGTACAAGCTTTTAAAAATAAGGCAACTGTATGTTACGTAGAACCTATGTTTGATTAGTCAGATGGGAACATATTGGGAGAGAACATATCACAGGAAGAGTTTTAACAAGCTCTGTGGACCCTTAAACATACTTCGCAACACGCCTCTGCAATTAACATCAATTTCTAGCATTCGTAAAATATTGATATCACCCAAAATACCACTAAGTATTTTATTGTGATGTTTTACTACCTTCTTTGTTCTGTCCAACCTCTGATAATATAATTGGTAGTAAATTGTTCTAACCTGTTACCGAGTCTATCAGTCGCTGCACGATACTCTTGGGAGAGGTACAGTCCAGTCAAATATGTTGGTTCTTGTTTGTAGCCACGTATAGGGATAATAAAGTCACCCAGGACTTAAAAATCAATAAAGGCAATCTAATTTAAACCTAATTAACAAAATCCATTCGTGATTAATCCTAATTTTTCTTTTTCTTTTTAGTTTTATGTTTGCTAGTACATTTTAAAAAGAAAAAGAAAAATTAGGATTAATCACGAATAAATTAACGTCTTTATTATTATTATTATTATTATTATTATTATTATTATTATTAGCACCGTGTCTTACTACCCGTTCGGGTTGTACGCACTTACGCTAATGTGTAATGGTAGGGCGATGGTGAGATGAAATGGAGGACCTACAGTTTATCCGAACCACGGTGGAGGCCTGGCATTTCCCACATTCACAAGATGTCTTGTCAGAGGTGAAGGAAGGGTTTGGTAATCAGATAAATGTGTGCCGGGACCAAGGATTGAAACCCGGACCGCAGCACCGAAGTCCGACACCTTGCCCCTAGACCACCAGGTCACAGTTAATGAATGTTGGAATAGTACATGATGTAAAGTTTTTATCCCCTAGAAAAATACTTATCAATAAATAAGTTTTAGTTCCAATATAGTCCGTGTCGTGACGTGTACTATCACCAGGGTAAGTAGAGTTAGTTTAAGATCCTCATTGGTCAGATATAAATGAATATACAGTTCCCATGTGAAGTATGTACAGTATAACCTAATTATGATTGATCTTACAGGGAAAGA
>CABFVX010000565.1:200742-236732 GCA_902151425.1 Timema shepardi
GTCAGTATCGTATCTGATTATTTATACAAGTTAGAGTTCCGGGTTCGATTTCAATTATGATGGAAAAAATGCATAATTGCGGAAATACTGATGAACTAACGGAGGAGTGTGTGTGTTCTGTCTATTCTATAATTTAGTTAGTTTGTAGGTCTTGTGCTGATCGTTTCAGAAAGTGTACGTTAAATATATCTCAAATAAAATAAAATTTAATTCAGTTCTATAAAAACCAAAATGACATGAATAATTTTCGGGACGATATCGTTGATTTAATTGCAATTTATTTTCAATCTTCTTTATAACTCACCGAAAATACGTGGGGGATTGGGATAAGGGGGGGGGGGGCGAGATTTGGGTAATGGGGAATGTTCTGCGACACAGTATTAAAGTGCAATTTTATTTTGGGCTCGGTAATGTGGTACTAATGCGAGGCAATTATTCGGTTGCAGCCGTGATTGATAGGATAGCCCCTGGTCCACGTGATCATCAGAAATGGGAGTGGGGGGAAGGGAGAGAGGGTGATTGTGGTCAGGACTGCCAACTGGTGATGAATTTCCCTGAGAGAGGGTTGATGTGGGGTGGTGGGGCTTTCATCTGGACACGTGGCATTAGTCATGACTGCATTCCTTGGTCACTCGCATCGCCAGGCTGTGATAAGCCTGGAGGGTGGAAGGGGGACTAACACAACTCCCTCCCTGGTCTTCCTCGCACAAATCAAACGGGTTGATCAAACAACGTCCTTTATCGAGTATTGAGTAAATGATTGATTTAAAAACTGTGCTTACTACTAATCAATGAGGGAACTGCAGGTCTGATGGCTCGGCTGTCAGTCGCACCCGATTGTCGGACTCTCACTTGCACCCACAAGCACTCGCTCACGAAAGATGCGTTGTGTTTGTTTTTGCGGTCGCAAGACGCGTTATGATTATTTTCGCACATGAAAGACTCGTGTTTATTTTCTTACACGAAAAATGCGTTGTGTTATCAAAGATCGCAAAGTTTGTTAAAATGGTACCTGTCATATGTGCTCTGTGTGTTTGTTGATGACTCACCAATGAGTGTGCTAGTGAATGGTGAGATCAATTCCTGACCACCGTCTTCGGTGGTCGAATGCTCTAAGGCAGGCATGTCCAACTTGCGGCAGCATTTGTCTCGATCTATGATTATTTGTGGGCAGTGAACCTTTTGATGAACCGATATACAGTGTGTCCCTCTTCATCTTATTATAAACAAAACCGTCCAGTAAGTTCAGTATACATGATTTGTTCTGTTACTAAAACATTTTAGGCCTAAGTACGTACATTTTTATTATGACAATGACTTTTGGTTTTATGTTTTTGTACTAAAATTACACAAATATTTTAATCAAAATTATGTACATACTTATACATTATATTATAATAAAATTAGTCATTTTTGCGGGTATAAATAAGGAAGTAGAAGCATCGTCGAAAACCTTTGATAGTATCGCGATGAAGGAAATGAAGCCTCCGGCGTCGGGGGTGTTGTGCGTCGTTGATTCTCTGGCCTGCTGAACTTGTTTGGTCCGCCCAGCATTGGGCGCCACAAGAGAGAAAGAGATAGAGGGAGGGTGAAAAGGGATGAGACGTGGAGGAAACTGAAGGGAGGGAGTGCTAGGGGCTGATTGGCTGACAGGTGGAGACCTTACCATGCTGAAACAAATCCAATTTCCAAATCCCCGATGTCATTTTGTCTCGGGTTGCCATCGAAAAGAGAAGGTATACTAGGAAACCTGAAACACTAGAAGAGACAGTTGGGTGAAGGGGGAAGGTAGTTGGGTGGTTTACGGGGAGTAGGGTATGGTAGAGACTTTCCTTCCTACATCTTCAACATACATAAACTGCGACAAGTTTTGATTATTTCATCGGATAAAGGAGAATACTATAAAACTACAATGAAAAATTACGTGTATAAAACCACTCTAGTACACCCGACCAGGACTCGAATCACGACCTCCTATTCGTCAACAACCCTGCAGGAAATGTGTTTTTCAATGGCAACTAGGCATTTCATTTTATGATATGCACCCAATCAGTGTCTGCACCCCATCTCTGTATGCAGGATTATATTACGAGTTGAACACCTTATGCCACATGACCACAGGTGCAGGTGAAAGAATCAGTGGCCGTGCGATTGGCTAAACACTGATAATCGTCCTCCACTCACAAATGCAATAGACAATGCGAGCACTTAGTTCTTATCAGGGGAGGATCCCCTCTTTCTTAAGGTCATTCTACAGAAAAAAAATTATTGTATTATAAAATGTTTACTGCCGAATGATCTAAAGAATCTTCGTTAAACACCCAAATAATTTCAAAGTCGGCTTCAAACTTTCTCCCTAATAAACCAACAACATTCCTGCTTCTCTAAGGATATCCCGTAACTGACTGAGCGTTGTGAGGTCTTGTTTTGACTTGATCATTTGGTACTTCATCTGTCTCTTTCTGTCATAGATGTTGGTTCCGCGATAGTTGTCCAATCGTAGACAAATTTTAATGAAGTTTGGTGGTGACATTCCTTAAACCAAGGCCGAATCAAGTAGGCCTACGTACAGTGCATGGTTTTTCGATCTAGCTATCTGTTTCAATATTGCGACCACTCAGAAGATTTTTTTTGTCTAATAGTTTCGAAGCATTTAATCGGGTACCTAGGGCGTATTTAAAAAAAATATTTTGACATTGCGTGACTGACATCATTCTCAAACCACGTTAACAATGGTTAGTATTATTTATGAATATAGTATTCATTATTTTTTTTGTCTAACTTGATCACCAAGGAAAAATATAAATCTAAAATCAAAGGAGATATTTCAACTTGAAAACCAAAGATAAATGTTAAAGTTTTAGTAAATATAGTAACATGGAAGAAGCCAGTTAAACTTTTCTCAGAACTACTACTATTACAACTAATACTAATAATAAAACCTCTCAACTTAACCTCTTGGTAAACCTCAAGACTACACTTTCGGCACTTACATTAAAATCCGCTTCAGTGGCTGAATGGTTTAAGGCGTCACTCTAGAATTTTACTGACCTGCCAAAGAAGGGGGGATCTGGGTTTTAATTCTGGTCGGGTTTACTGAGGATGTTTTTTTATAAATTAAATCCTACTTTACTTTCACGCAAATACGTGTAGATTACCTCTAATATGCTTCCTTCCTCATCCCTATTCCATGATAGTAAGTATCATATATGCTTATAATCTGAACAGGTAGTAGGACGAGATAGTAAAAAAAACTTTAAATATGGTGTAGGTTAAAGTTTTTAAATAGAATGTAGCATTGTTGCCAATAAATTGAGTATTTTATGTTTAGAAATATTTTTAGAGTATTTTCAATCATCCTGTATAAGCGGTAGTCATGTTATCTGTTCGATAAATATATATATATATATATATATATATATATACATACAAACGAATTTGCACAGGAAGAACCTTTAGAAAACAAAATATGTTTTACTGTCAAATTAATCATATTTTACTAAATTGTTGGTGCTATTTTTACGGTCGATAATATCTATAAAAATTGACACATTAACTGACTATGAATGTATTAAAGTAAATCAACTAACTTGTCTAGCTTTTAGAATGAAAATTGTACAATAGACTCTTGAGTTAACAGAACTACTAGAAATTCTCTCTTAAGTTATGTTGTTGTTTTTCACGTTTTACTACCCATTCTGGTTGTACGCATATACTAATTACGCTATTATGTTAGGAATGAGTAAGGTTGAAATTGGATTAAAATTATAAGAATTTATATAGGGGGAGGGTGGAAAACCATTTAGGAAAAGTTACCTTTAGTACACCTGACCAGGATTTGAACCTGAATCTGCTTGCTATCAGCATTTCAGTATATTGGGAGAGCGACACTTTAAACTCTTTGACCACTGAAGCGGGTCCTAAGTTAAGTTAGTTTGTGAGTCATGTCCTTATAAATTATGTAAGATTAAAAATGTATTGTTAAAGTCAATTAAATAATTGTTTAAAAATCCCTGTTACTATGCAAATTGATAAAGCTTTCTGTTTATATTTGAATAAATAAGTGTTTTAATAAGGTAAAGTGATATTCAATTTGTTGTAAATCGTAAAACTGTTATGGATTCAGTAGAGCATATTTGGCTGGAAGTCTCTCACATTTCCATATCGAATTTGTTTATTAAAATTTATAATTTTATCTTCAAATTACCTTACCAAGCACATCACTTGTGTTAATTGTGTGCTCGAAACTGTAAAATGGTTGATTAGTTTCTCTGGGTAGATAATAATTACTCATTTTGTTGAAAGTTCAAACTCAATTTCCAAGTTACGTACATCAAAGAAACTACAGCTTCCTGTGAGGTTCATTTGAAATAAGTTGAATAAGTTGAGAGTGTGGGATACGAGGGATAATCAAGATAGGATTTTTTCGTATTATAATAGAGATAAAGTATTTTGATCGTGAGAATTTATTCCTCGAAGTTATTGTGAATATCTATGTTTTATGTGCTTTTAAACTCAAAAAAGTGGGCCTTGCAATTCTGTCTGTCTCTGTTCATGTGGGTAAAATCTTAAACGGTTTTATAGGTTAATTTCAAACTTGTTATTTAGATTGGCTTTATTTTAATTTTTTATTTTAACCCAAGTGTAATTAACTAATGATTGATTTTTTTTAGTTAAGAATGTTTCAAAAATAGCTATAATGATTTTTTAACTGACGCATGGGAGTGTTTTATATGATTTTTGTTTTGTTTTTGGGGGTAAAATTATTTTAAGAATAGTTTAAAAAACCACTTGTTTTTTAAAAATTTAAAATCTTTTGAAAATTGCTTTAACAACAATTTGGTATACGATGGTATGGGTCACAAAATTATTATTTATTGATTTTTTTTACATGATAAATAATGGTTCATCAATTTTGAAAAATGTATTTAATTTAAGGTTAATTTACAAATGAAATTTGTCAAAAATTAACAAATTTCAAAAATTACTTATACGAAGTAGTTTAAAATGTGTTTATGAGAATTGTTTTATATAATAAATAAAAATTAAATGATAATATATATATAAGAATTATCAAAAATTAATTCAAATTTACAAAAAATTACCCAAAACTATTAACAAAAGTTCGATAAATGAATGAACACGACAAATAAAACATGTACAAACCATTGTAAACTAGAACATGTCCATACAATGAAAAGACTAACAATTAAACACTCATATCCTGCTAATTATAATGTTTATTTACAAAATATGTCTTCTTCAGTAGTGATAACTACCTCCCGTTTCAACTTATCTCTCGCTCCAGTCTGGTTGCAGTGCCTCACCATGAATGTGTATTTTACAACCAGACGAGCAACGAACATAGTAAGTCCAGTGTCTACATTATATTCTCATTACGGTGACTATTTGCGGTGAGCTGACGTTTCTACTCATCAGCAGAAGTGTCGTATCAATGTTACAAAACAAGTGAATAGGATAGGTCATAAAGTGAGGTCATAAAGTGTCAAAGAATAAGAGGATATGCAAGTCAGCATTAATTTTAATTAACAACCAACAAATACAAACAAAAGTTTAGACATATTACAGACAGTAGTGAATTTGCTAGGATCAAATAAGTGAAATAACAATTACTGTTAGGTCGAAGAGCTACTCCAGATAAAACTCAGGCTTAATGAGCCAATCTACCATTAAATCGCTTAGATCACCGACCAGGGTCGGAAGTATTCAAAGACACTCCTTTCCTAAACCAGGTTTCATGATTCTTTCTAAAACAAAAGATTATAATCTACTAATCTTCAATCTGGTGAACCTGGATGGTTAATACAACATGTCAACAAAGGAGGTTTGTTGCAACTAACTATCAAAGATGACGCAAAGCACCTGCCTCAACACACATATATATATGAACTAAAACAAACTAGTCGGGTTACAAACTGTAACAATGAACAATCCTAATCTATGAAGTGGGTGCTATTAGAGCTAGTGTAGATAGCTACTATCAGTAGCAACATGGTACGGTTACTAGTCTCAGACATCAGAATTAAGGTCAGTAGCTAGGGAAAGTGGTCACTTTGGCTTCAAGGCTCAGACACTAAACAGTTGGCTTGTTACACATCTGAACAGCCAATACTATTAAAACTAAGGCTATAAGCAATAGAGTTCATTATTACAGATGAGTGAAGCTCAGAAAAGGTCTCCAACAGCGCCTGAGCGGGTCTGGAAACGCTCACTAAGTTTCTACGCAGGCCACGCCAGAAGGGCTGAGGCATATCCACAAGTTGCATACCCCAACTAGTGTATTAAACAAATATTGATACTAAATATACCATTACTAACTACCTAATTAGGTTTAGACATTAGTCCCTGAACAACCAAACTTTAACTTTCACGCTAGGCTGAGCCGTTGACCGTGACATGGTCATACAAGCTTGGGAGTTAGATTCACTCCAGTCAAACTACATACCATATGGGCCGTGTAGGGAATATGATACAACAATGATTCAACTTGCCGTTGGCTGAAAATTAAATAACCTAACCGATACATCGAATCACTTCTTACTGTGAAGCGCTCGAGCAGAAACCACGATTAATATGGACTGTGCAGTGCAATTTGAAGCTTTAAACAACGATAACACAACTTATTGCTGACATGACTATACATGGAATAACCCAAGATACACCGTGTACTCCTCTAAATGTGTGATGTAATATTACGTAAACGTGTACGAGGCCTACAACCAACCTAAGACATAACTAGTATGATTTTGGTAGGAAGAACAGTAGAAGTTAATTACTAAAGTTACTAAAACAATTTTAATGTATTCATACATCATGCCATGCTATCTCCAGTTGTCACTTTTGATAGATATTATTAATACCTATAAAATAACAGAAATATTATGATGAAATATTACCAATGTTGGCCGCAAACTATAAATATTGTGTTCAACACTCTCTGTTGAACCTTGCTCGATACATATTTACGTTTCCCAGACGTTGTCTCTCGCTGATTAGTCCAACCGAACCATCCTGGCCAAGGCTGTGAGCTGGCGAACTTTTCTCCTGAAGGTTTGAGAGAAGCCGTCTCTCGCCGACCCACTAATGTGGAGTCGAAATGTGAAGTCCCAATATGAAGTCCAAGTATGAAGTGAAGTGACCAGGTATGTGAGCTGGATGTTATATACGAGCTGAATCGAACGCAAGGGGAGCAGGGAGGGGTGGCCTTCCAGCATGTTCTCCATAGGATCTGCCACGGAGATAGTTGTAGAGCTGGGTGACGTCACATGCGCCCAGAAGGGCTTGAACCCAATCCTCCCCGATCAGTCAACTGCTGAGAGTCGAAAGGAGACCAGTGCTTGCCCGTCCAGTGGAGTGGTATGTAACACAATTATGTTGGTTTCATTTCGTGTTGTATTTTATCATCAATTCAAACAGGTTCAATTTTGCCCGCTAAAACTGAAGTATTCTATCGTTGAGTATTCATTATTTATGCATTTATAAAATATCGATGGTATTTAAAAGTATACTTATTTGAGTTAATCCCTAAAAAAAAACTCAAAAATTACGTAAACCAAGACAATAAAAAATGGCCTAAAAATACCAAATGAACAAAGCATAGACTATAAAATATTTTGTACGACACAATAGCACAAACTTTCTCATATCGTGTATCATACGTAGCTTGGAAGAAAATTTTCAAAAATAAGTCGTCAGTAAATTACCCTTAAATTTTCCTCGAAAAAACAAAAATATAATCAATATAACAAACGGTCTTTATATATAAAGACCGTTTGTTATATATAAAGACCGTTTGTTGTGATCAACCAAATTATATTTTTGTTTTTATATATATATATAATATATATTAGACCGAATTGTTCAAAAGTGTTTAACAAATTTTCAAAAAAAAAAAAATAGTTTTAAAATTTTCAAAAATAAATTATTAAAAACTCGGTACTCTATTTTATTTTTAATTTGTAAAAATAAAAACGCATTCCTATTTATCATGTAATACTATTACTAGATAACTATTTTGAACTCAATCTTCAAGAAAAATTTCAAAAAATATCGAATTTTCTGAAAAAATTCATTGTAAGCTACCCTTGAACTAATTTATTTTAGAAAAATAAACGTATATTATTATTTATAAAGTAAAATAGTCCTTCATTACCAATTTTGAACAAAATCTTTATAGATATATTTTAAAATCAAATTTAACTAAAATAATTCAGT
The DNA here is from genome assembly GCA_902151425.1 of Timema shepardi. NCBI lineage: Eukaryota > Metazoa > Arthropoda > Insecta > Phasmatodea > Timematidae > Timema > Timema shepardi. The sequence goes on from CABFVX010000565.1 coordinate 208,978, forward strand.
AGAATCTACTATTAAAGGTTTTTAAATAAATATAATATGTATAATTATTTATGCTGTAAAAAAAAGTTACAGACACCTCTTTTGAACCAAATCACTCTAATAGTAATTTCTTAACTACATATTTCACTTCTTTTTTTAAAAAGTAATCAGTAAACTACCCTAAGATGGGGGTGTCAGGAACGCTAGTGAAGATAAGTGTTTCTGCAGTTTTAAAACAAATGTTTTTTGAACAAAATAATGTATTGCTCCTGTATCAACATAGTGTTTAATTATTTTATTTTTTTCACATTGCGATATCAACCGTTGTTGAATATATGTCATGAGCACAGCGTCATTAGATAACAACGTTTTTAAATTAATAGAAAGATTATCATTAAATTTCAGACACCCTTAACAGATATTCAAGAACTGTGAAGAAGAGTCTGTACTGGAGAAATATTTGATTTATTTTGACCAACCAAATATTTTACTGTAAGAACTGCATCTTTTCTCACTTTCCCTCTACTTCCACCTTAACATCTACACCTACTAATATATCTACTAATTTGAGAGTGGGAATAATCCATACACAAATAATTACTATTTCATTTTTTTATAATCCGGCGAACCAGAGTCCCCGATACTTGTAGCCCATCAATTTAAACCCTCTGACACAAGGAAGCAATAACTTTTTTGTTAAACATAGGAATTTTAATTTAGAAATTGCCTTTTTATCTTAAATATCTATGCCTCACTATTTGTCCGGGATATTCGCATATTTTTACTAATTATATAGTGATGAGAAAGTAGATTTTAGAGATAATGTACTCCCGTTAACGTAGAAAGGGAGTAAAAAGTCACTTATAGAAGAAGAAAAAAAAGTATTTCGTATACCCGTCCGGGAATCGAGCTCCGATCTCCGCTTCACCAGCTAACTAAACCAGACAAAGTTGACACCTTAAACTGTCTGCCCACCGTGTCGGGTTGCCATTAACCAAGTATAAATACAAACCTTTTTTAGAGGGAGGGGGTTGGCACGGGAGGCTAGGGTCTGTTTTATAAAGGACGGACAACTGTTAGACTGTTATCACCTCTTAACTGAACCAGTATCTAGTGGCATTACAATCTTCTCACTTCGTATCCTTTCCTTCTCCCTCAAGGCCACCATATATTCTCTCTCTTTCCCTCTCGTTTCCTCCCGCGGGGGGTTTAACACTTGCTACCGAGTCTGTACCTTATTTAGTGGAGCGAGGTATTACAGCCGTGGGTAGGAGGGTAAGTTGCTTTTCTCTCAGTACCTTCCAACCCACCCTTCTCAGTCTTATCACTAGACCACTTTACCGGTGTACTGTGGAGTAGAGTACTAATACTTGAGTGGTTCCTACCCTTATACCAACCCTCTCTCTTAAAACTTCCCTGCAAGATTACAACCCCTCAGCTTATGTTCCGCACTGACAACACACACACACTCACACGCCTTAACTTGCGGTCTAATGGGACTAGACTGACGCACTTGGAGGGAGAGGAGGGTATGGTTTTACACTCATGTCACTTAAAAATAAAAAGAATAAAGAAAACCATCAAAAGAGTTTGACGAAAGGAAGACAAGCCTTAGTGTTATAGAATATTTGTGTTCGTGGCGTCGTCTCATGACCCTTTCGGATAGTACGCATATGTACGGTCTACGTTAGTATTTTAGGGATGAGGAAGGTTGAGTTTAGAGGAATTGTACCCACATTTGCGTGGGAAACAGTTTAAGATAAAAAATACCCTCAGTACACCCAACTGGGACTCGAACCCAGTCCTCCCCGTCATCAGCAGGCCAGTCATACGGCCAACAAAGTGGGTACATCAATGAAATAAAAATATTAGTTTAACCAATGTGACTTTTTTTAAATTAAATTGGGTATTTACAGTGATGTGATAAATTATGCAAACCGGTGATCAAGCTGTTTAAGACAACAGGCTCACAATAGTCATGTATCGGATCTCTGGAGGGATGCACCAAGAGATGGTTTCGCACATGCGTCTTATCATTGCGGTTTTCTCAACCTCATCTTCACGCTAATGTGGGTGCATTTTGATATTTTTACCAAACAGAGCAATGTATTATTTATACCATATAGAAACTAAAGCTTATAAAATGTCAACATTATGTTATATTCCTATACGATTTTTTTTTAATCTTCCTATTTTTATCAAATAATTATCATACGTACACATTTAGAGTTTCATACGTACCTAGTCCTCCTAGGTATTGAGAATACGTACTTCTTGATTTGGATAACTAGTCTATGACTAAATTATATCCGCTTCTGTGGTCGAATCTAAGTCAGTGGTCTTCAACCAGGGGTACGCGAGGACCGCTAGGGAGGTACGTAAAGTTTAATATGTATATATAAGGCTTTTATAAAAACATAAATAAATATGATTTATATACAGACACATTTGCACATAGTATAATTTAAAACTTATTATTTCATATTTTATTTTGGATTTAATTTATTTTAGATGTAAATTATAGAATATAAGGCCTATAGCTTTCATATGCACCAACAACTTGAGTACAAGTTTGAAGAAAAATTTATATCTGGGGGCTCGCGAAAAATAAAGGTTGAATATCACTTAGCTAGCTCTTAAGATTCACTCTCACCATAGAATGTACTCTCGATGGCTTTGAATCCTGGTCAGGTGTACTGAGGTGTGTTTTTTTCCACATATGATTTTTACTCTCTCTTACAACCAATAAAATGGTACTCACTCTGTGCATTTATTGCCAGAGGAGTTAAGATCTTGTTGTTTTAAATAAGTAATAACTTCATGTTCAAGATATTCGAACATTTGGTAGGGTTCAAAAACTTGTTCGTGTTGTCTTGATGGAGGTCTCTACGGTTATCCCTGAGACGCGTGACGCCACTGAGGTGAAGAAAGGCTTTGATGTTGCGAGCACACTGACGCTCCAAGCGGCGGGTTCTTGCGGCTAAATGATATTATACAGAGGCGTAGTTTGGCTTTCGGTGCAAGCTTGATAGTTTAAATGTAGAGAGACGGGCTCGCACTAATTAGCATATTGATTTAATATACAATTAGTCGGGGATGGGCAAACTACAAAGACTCCCCCCCCCCTCTCCTACCCCCACCTGCCTTATTTTTAATTTTTAAATATCTAGTATTCTTAAGACATGTTTTATTACATTTTAGTATGTTTTAGATGCTGGATCTTAAAAATTGTATATACATTCTTAATTCCAGCTTTCTGTAACCTTTTTTTAATGATGTATCAAATGCACATACCGTTTACTCTGAAAAGTAGTAAGTCTACCTTGCACGCTTCCACTAGGCGTAACTTATAATATAGGGCCATAGTGTAATTCATCAAGGTAAGACTGCTTGCCACCTTTAGTTGTAAACGGATTATGTATTTCACCACCAAAATCCAAATTGTTAATAATGTGTGCGCCGGGAAAGGTATTTTCACATAACTTCCAGGGATATTTTACATGCCACAATCTACATAGAACCGACGGTTTACTTCCCTTCCGAAGAAAGTTGTGCTACGTATATTCATTGCTCAGTAAATATCCGTTGGCTTTGGCCGGGTTTGAACCCGCAAACGTCGGGTCCTGCTTCAGGTGAGCACTTGATCTCAAGACCATCGAGGCCCACAAATTTACATTACTGAAATATTGCTTCCATTTTGTTGACTTCTCTCTTTTTATTGGGTTAGTGCCACGTGTCTAAATACTCCTTAACTTAATATTCTTACTGTCCCTCGTGCCCTTAAGTGCCCTTAAATTATTCATATCTTGGGCACACAGTCCGTATCTCTTATCACGTGATATTGTGATAATTAATGAGAATGTTTGCTATTTTAACCAAAATTCATTGAAAGAAAACAGTTTCGTCAAATTTCAAAACAACACTTTCACTAAAAAAAAAACTGTATTAACGATAGCCTCTATTTACTGAAATTTTCCATGAATTGCTATAAAAGGTAAATAAATAGAAATTTTGATACATTTAGAAATTGGCATCAGATTATTTATCTTACTTCTGTTGTTGAGCTCATTTCGATGTTAATCTATTTTGCTGGTGATTGATTCTCCGTAACCAATGAGAAAGATTATTTGAACTCTCACGATGTAGCTACTCATGGATACATTCTTTTGTGTACACATAAATCTGTGATTCGGGGGTGAACTCTTACTTAATGTCGTATGCAAAACTTTGACTAAACGCCTTAACCACCGAGGCCGCTTATTATAAAATAATCTGCATATCTACATCTTGACACTTAGGGGGTCATCGATTTAAGTGCTGGCTCCATAACCCGATGTTTATGGGCTCAATCCCAGATGAGGTCGACGGATTTTTACCAAGCAATTAAGTAGTATAACTCCCTTCCAAGGGCAAGTAAATCCGTCGATCCCATATTGATTGTGGCATGTAAAAGATCCCAGAAAGGTATGATTAGATAACTTTCCAACAAAATTTGTGTAAGCTCTCTCTCTCGCACACATTCTAACTTGTATAAATTCAGTATGAAAAACAACCACCACATTGTCAATACTTCCTTAGTGTGTGGTTTCTCCCAGGTGGTGCGGGTGGGTGACACACATTAACGATTCGAAGGAAAGAGCGCACGCGTTGGACGTGATGTATAGGAAAACACAACAAGACCAACCTTCAAGATGTAGACTCACTATTATTATTCTCATCTTAAAATATTTATTTGGTACATAACGTCTAAAACCCATACAAGTCGTAGATCTTCCTCCAACTACGGTGTCCATTTGATGATTTTCTCAGGGGTAGAGGACAACTTTCGGACCCACAGAAAACAAAATAAGAAAGCTCTCCTTTGAACTATCTCAGGTTTGCGGGTTGAACGCACCCCCCCCCCCTCTGGCCTCCACCCCAAAAACCATCCACCCCTGTTTCCCTGTTTTACAAAACCCTTGCAACACAATCCTTCAACTTCCCTTCAAATTATAATTGCAAAGCGACTGAACGGTTGGGTAGAGTTTGACGCGAACACGAGACGACTTAGAGGGAGAGTGTACTATATCCAACACTATCCAACCCTCATGAATACAGAAATACTAACACTATGAAGTGAATTAACAATGCAGAGCTGTATTCGGCGTTAAACTTCAAAGTTTAAATCAGATGTGTATAGCTAACTACCTCTTTTACTTGGAAACTCTTAGTGCACGCTACCACTTCAACGTGAAAAAAAAATACTTATTTTTAGTTGGAAAAATAAGATAAAAGCTCGTTTTTAATGGTAGGTCGTGATTTGAATCCCACTTAGGTACACTGGAAGTAATTTCTACATATGTATTTAATATCCCCCTTCATCAATTTCTTCCAAGCTACCCTCTTAGTCCCTACCAATTAGATTAAGTAATTAATTATATTAATGAATTGCTCTTTGCATCAAGGGCCTAGGTAAAAAAAAGAGTTTACATAATTCCCTACAGAAATGTCTTCATTCAATGACTACCTAAAAAAAACTATACGCGAACGATGGTATTTCACCATACGACACAAAAACTAATTTTGACTAAAACATCACCCGCTCCAATGGTCACATATTCGAAAGCATCACTCTCGCGATAAGCCCAAGAGGTGAAAATCGGGTTCCGAATCCTGGCTAAATGTACCAAGAGAGTTTCTTTATTATTATTATTATTATTATTATTATTATTATTATTATCATCAGCAGCAGCAGCAGTAGCATTGCGTCTTACTACCAGTTCGGGTTGTCCGCATTCTTTATAATGATTGCCCACTTTACCTCCACACAAAAGCGGGTATACTTCATCCAAATTCAACCTTCCCTATCCTCACAAAATTAGCGTAATTAACATAAATGCTACCCGCTTCAGTAGACGTGTGGTCTATGGTTTCATTCTCGTAAAAGTCATCAGTTTAACTGGGGTTTTTTTTACTCCAATGGAGTTTCTCAGTCTTTGTACAAATAAATGCTGGTGCAGTTCCTTATATGTCAGCCTCATTGTTTTCACTTGAGTTAGCTAGCAATGAGCGTGAACATTTATACTTTTTGAATATCTATTTCTAACCAGTGATATGTGTGAGATATTGATTTCTTCATCGATATCAATTCGCAGCTTGGGTAGATTTTATCCAGCTTTCATTTTAAGTTAACGAGAAAATGGTTTCAAATAGGTATTTTAGCAATTGTGTTCGAATATTAATAATATATCATTGAAAGTTTAGAACTGGAGAACCGTTCTGATTATGATTGTACCTACTTAACTTGCAAAATAATCAAAACAAAATTGAACGAGAAAACTTTAAAAACACGTAACAATCACATTCATGCATGCAACAACTGTGCAAGTTTCGAAATCATTTGCACCTAAATGTATCGGTCGATAAACTTTGTACCACCGCGTGTGTAAGAGGGAAAGAAAGAGAGTAGGGGTTGGAGGGTGGGATACACCGGGGGTAGGTAACGTATTCACACGTGACTCTTGTGACGTCACACTGAAGGGTGGTCACGTGATTTATTAATGATGGCGGGGGATGGTAATCCCGGTTGGTCGTGGCTTATCACTGATGGGATTCAAAGGGGGTGGCTATGTTGATGTGCGTTGGGAAAGGTGACGAAGAAGGATGGATGTTAGAACTGTTTCGGGGTTTGTGGAAGGGTGAGGGGGAGCGGGGGAGGTTTGGTGACAAACCAGGAAGGCTTTCGTGTTCAGTGAAGTATATAAAGACTAATAGTTGTTTAAAACACTATTTCTAGACTTTGGACCGGTGTGTGGGTTTCTACAAAGATATAAAATGTGGAAATTGAAAAATATTCTATTAAATTCAACTGTGTTATTTTTTTAATGGCCTACTAACAAATTTGGCAGTAAAAAATTAAATAAAAACTTAATATAAAAATGGATTACCTCAAATCAAAACTACATCTCCTTAAAGTGCAAGTGTCTTAAGAAATAGTTACGCACCCTTAAACATTTAGAGTAGAACGGTCTATAAATTACCACCTAATTTAACTCTGCACCTGACAATGTAGACCTACAGTCAAACTTGAATTGGAAGGGACTTATCAAACATGTACAAAAGCTACTAGGTCCACTTTAATGTATTCATATTTCATATTATGAAATATGCAGCTGTCAATTTGATAAGTATTATCAAAATGTATAAAATAATACATTTTGGCCGCAAAAAAACTTAGTTTTTTATTAAGGACCCTTTCTATGAAGAGTATTTCCATCTAGATTATTTCATATTAAGACAAATATTTTTAACTTTTGTGAAATACCGAAAACAAATTCCAGTGTCACACTGGGAGAATATGTCTTCAAAAAATCTATTTTTCTCTCTACTAACAAGTCTAGAACACCAATATAAAGTTGGGCATAGTATAAATGTAGATTTCTCCTTACTCCTTTATCTTTGAAATAAACAGTTTCTAAAACACCTATTCTAGTAAGAACCATAAAAATCATGGTTATGTGGTTTTTTCATTTATAAAAAGATTTAAAAGTTACCACATATAGTATGTTTGATGATTGGATGCTGAATAATTCCGAGGGTGTCATTGGCCAATATTAGGTTTTACTATTTTATATGACCTACAGGATGTGTTCTAATATACGGAAAGTCAATTAAAGTTTTAGGAATCGATTCGATCAAAACTTCCTTCAAGATAAGATAAAATTAATAGAAAGAGTCTTTAACGTATGCTAATAAACCTAGGAAAACTCATTCTTATCAACATTTGCTTCGTAGGGCTGACAGTTATAATGAAGAAACATAAAAATTAGGTGTTTTCGTTATTATTCTAAGGAAACACAAAACTAAGACAAATGAGATTCAATATAATTGCAAGTCAGACAACTGAAGTTTATATGTATTGAGATACAAAAAAAGAAATTGAATGACTGTTCCTATTTGTTTTAAAAATGTCCGTATCATCCAATTCTCTGGCTTTAAGGTAGCTATGTAGGGAACGCGAGAAAAGGCCAGTATTTTTTCAGTTTTTATAGCAAAAACCTTCTTTATTTTTTTGACAAAATAAATAAAATATTGTTCCAGTACAAACATATAATTTAATTTTCTTTGCATGGTGACGTCAAATTTCTTTAATATCTGTCAAAGGTGTCCTGTAATTTAATGACAACTACTTCTCTTCATTTAAAAAGTTGGTTAGATAATGCTACTATGCTCATGACAGATATTCAACAACTGTTGATAGCACCATGTGAAGAAAATTAAACTCTAGGTTTGTCCTGGAACAATATTTTATTTATTTTGTCAAATATTATGTGTTTGCCATAAAAACTGCAAAAACACTGGCCTTTTCTCGCGTCCTCTTTTCATACCACCTTAAGAAACTCAAAAGTTCATGGCCGGTCAGGACGTAGATTTGCCATTCAACCTTATTCTGAGACACCTCCATCCAAACCCTAACCTGACAACCCATATTCCATAAATACATTTTCACATTATCCTTTAATTGACGTCTTGGCCCACTGAAGGATCTTGTTTCTTCAGTTTTCACAACTAAAATGTTGTGTACAGGCCTGTCATGGCACATACGCGCCACGTGATCCACCCACCTCAGCTTTCGAGCCTTGATTATCATTAATATGTTTGGAACTGCATCCAAACCATGGAGCTCTTCATTATGTAATTTTATTAATTCATTACGACACATTGGCTCAGTCGGTAGCGTGCCTGCCTATTGAGCTAACGGTCCCGGGCTCGATTCCTGGTACGGCGAAAAATTTGTCATAGGGGAAATTCGGGTTTATCCTTTTGATAAATTAACGGTCGGGGACTGGATGTTGTGCATGTTCTAGTCTTAAGTTGTATTGTAGAGCATATGAAGCTACGGCAGGCCTAGCCAGCGTGTAGTGGAAGATATATGGCTTGAATAAAAAACTGATTCAGGCCACAGGCTGGAAACTGTAATGGATTCATTCTCTTGTTTGATCGTCCCTCTTAGACAAAAATATGTTTCTCTTTAAATTGTCGAACATTTTTCATTAATGTTAAACCAGTAAACCCTTGCAAAACTTTCGCACATTCAACCTTTCCCTCCCTCCTCCCCCTCAAAATTAATATTTTGTGGGCTGTTGAAATTAAATACTCCGCGAAGTTAATACACAAAATAGCAAAGAAAGTTTATTTTCAGTAATTGATACAAAAATATTGTTAAATTTTTCTTTAAACTTAAACCTTAAACAAACAATGTGTTTTAACTTAAACTGTCAGAAGTCATTAAAATCCTATCCACCGATACCTTATTAATCGCTGTAGGCTTTGTATCAGTTGAGAAAAAGGGATGTTGACAACAGAAATATTATAGAGGATAATTATTGTGGAACCCAACTTTTCCCCATCAATCGATCCAATATTCAATTTTGTAGCTTTAATTTGACAATTAAAAAATGAAAACTACCAACAAATTAAAAATGATCATATTTTCCACTCAAAATTAATTAAAGTATTGTTGAAGATCCAGACAGCTTGCAGAAGTCTGTGAAAAACTATGAAGACAAATAAAAAATCTGAGAATTAAAACTGAAGAACCTTTTCTCATGGCACTACTCTGACATAATTTCTCGAGCAAGAGTTGGTAGTTACTGTGAATTTAATATCCTAGTCAAGTTATCGCTTTTTTTTATATAATGTAAGAAAAATTATAAACATGAGAACATTTTAAGGGTAAAAAGATAAAAGGAGAATAATCCAATTTTATCTCAAATTGAGCTATTGTTGCAATTTGCCATATAACCATGTAACATATATAATGCACTTTAGACTATGATTAAAAAAAGTCGCTGTCATATTTACTTTTATTTTTTAAAATTTTCTATGGTGATTTTAGAGTATAAAAGTCACTTTCCTGAAAAATAGGGTCTTCATACAAGTTTTTTTCCCCTTTTTTGTTCTTCAGTTTGAAATCTCGTTTTCACTGCCCATAACACAAGGGTTGATGTTAATTATTTTAATTTCACTATAAAACTACTTTTGTGTATATCAAAGTAAAACATGTATCCAAATACTGGCCATTGAAGCAAAACATAGCCATTGTCCTCAACATCCAGACTCTAATCTTTGCAATATCTACCGAATAACATATATATATATATAGCTTCAATGCCCAGTATATAAATATATAGTATCACAATTATATATAATATATACTTTATTTTAAAAACCTTATTAAATAAGTAATTTAATAAAACATTTTAAAATTAAAATGTAAGCATTAAAAAAAAGTCAATTTAATTTTACTAAATATAGAACCTATATTAAGAAAAAATCAATGTATAAGATTATATGTGGTTGAAGGAAAGACGTAATCATTCAATAGTCCGCTTACCTCCCTTTTGTGGTGAGAATGAAATTGCTGTATCAATAAAATAAATAAAACAAAAAATATTACTCTTATTCAAGTATTAGAAACAAAGACAGATGGTACACATTTTTACGGTATAAATATATGTATTATATTTTCAAATACCAAGTGCTTAGCCTGGAATACATACCCAATATTTGAACAGGAGGCACGCCATATTTGTTTAGGGGTAGTAGCGAGTGATCAACTGTGTATCTGCTCGTCACACCCCTTAACGCCCTTAACTTCTTGGCCGGGTATTAACGAAGCAAACATAACAAGGGATAGTCGTAAAGTTAGTTGGCAGCCCTGTGCACACGGCCATCTTGATGTCACACACGCTCGTAAAACTTCTCGTTTAATAACGTTGCAGGACAACTGGCACGGCTTTTTCGATCGTAAAAAAATATATACTGTAACACACTTGGCTCGAATGTTTGCTTGCTCTGCTGCATTTAAAGTGCACAGTAACGCTTAAAAAAATATGCAACAACGCAAAAAAATAAAACTGTTGCCTTTCCTTTAATAAATAAAATAATACAATGAAGCTACTTATGAAAACAAGTTTCTATATCTTTAGTAGGTATCTATCTAAATTTGGTTGAAGCTTTGTGACAGTGGATTTAAATATTTCATATGAATGGAGATAAGGTTATGGGCTTTAATTTTATATGAAATTCTACAAGATAATATGCCAATTTTATTGTAGATTTCGCTTGTGTGAAACAAAAATATATATTTATTATACGACAGTACTTTCCGTATATGGTTTTTTTAAGTAAATATCCAGCAAATTTGTTTTTTAAGACACGTTTTAAAGTTAAAGTAGTATTTATTTTTAAAGTAATCCTAAATGATTATAAGATCATAAACTAGTCCAAGCCTCCCTCGTTAGAGGCGCTAGGAAATCCAAGCTTATTAAGGCAATCGACCCTTTTCATTTGGCATGTAAATGCAGAGCCATGGGAACAAGCGGTTATCTTCAAGAATTTGTGTTGTTTTGCAATTTTCTTTTAGGAAATGGTTTGTTCAAGAATAGAAGGATGTTGATTAAGCTATACTTTTATATATACACACCTCCTCTATAGTTTTAACAAGGATCGAATATCAATAATTTTGACATTTTTCAATAGAAAACTGCCGGCTTCATAACAAAAATTAAGAAAATTTAACATCTAATAAACATTGGTACATAATCTTAGAAGAGGTGTTGAAAATATTACTCTAGAAATTTCACTACTTCTCGAGAAAACTGATATTTCCAAACGTAGGGTTTTTCCTCAAGACCTGTCCGGTAGCGAGTGCCATATACTGTTTACGTAATCTATCTGTTCTTGTTGGCGCGGAAGAGTCGGTTGTGAAGCCACGCCACGCCTTTCACCCTCCCACAAACATAGGTTTTAGACTTGCACTCGACAAGGCCAAGGGTCTTAAGAGATTGGCAATTTTGCCAACCAAAATTGCATATTTAATAAAAATGAATAATTATGCTATCTTAGTTTTAGGTGAGTTCTACATTGAAAATCTTATTTTGTTATAAATTGTTGTTCAAAAAAATACAAATTAAATACTATAAATTATATATAGAGTCTATTACACATTAATGTTATGCCCCACATTCATTTCTACACAAAACTGTCATTATATAGTATTCTTTCTAGCTATGGATATTAAAAATATTAATAAATTACAATCGCACTGCTGTTTCTCAAATCATAAATAATAAATTTGTTAATAAAATATGATATTAGCGACTGTATCTTAGACCCTATAACCTGCAGGAAAAAGTTAGTTAAACATTGGCTGTTATGTATATTTTGGTCCGTATATTAATAATTTTTTTTACATATTTTGAGCAACAGAAAAAGCGATTGGTAATCAATCATTATGTGAAATTCATATAAAGTCCTAAAAAATCGATGAAGCATTGAAACAATATATTTCACCCTTTAAGCCCGTTTGCTTGTTTGTTTAAAAGTTATTTATCTTTCACTAGACCGGTAAAGATAAAACATAATTAATAAATATAGGCATAATAAATAATATATGTAATTCATAAGAAGAAGAGAAGACGATAAGCATCAATTTGGAAATCAATAAAAGGTTCGTAAAGGCATATATGGATGAAGCATTGCGCTCTGCGAGTGTCAAACATGGACCACCGATGCGACTGAAAGGAAAATATTAGAAGAATTTTAAACATGGTGATACAGAAGAATGTTGAAAATGTTAATGATGAAGATTGTTTAGAATAAATAAGTGCTAAGAAAAGCAAATGAAGAAAGGAAATGCGTTCAACCCGAACGGGTAGTAAGACGCGGTGCTAATAATAATAATAAGAAGAAGAATAAGAAAGGAAACTTTGGAAAGGTAAAGAGCAAAGGAGATGTAACATTATAAAACATAAACTTAGACATGATATTTTGATGAAGATGATAAGGAGATGTGGACGGAAAAAATTCAAGAGGGAGAACAGGATTGGAGTACATGAATCAGATAACGAACGATGTTGGCAGAATAAAGTACAAAGATGTAAGAAATATGGTACAGGCTAGACAAACTTGCAGAGATGCAGGAAATCAATCACAAGATTAATGACCTATCGATGATTGTATGTTCTTCACCAAATCCCTTTGGGTTCTCGTAAAACATTGGGATAAAGTCTTTGTATAATATCTAAGAACTTTTTAATTTCCTTTTTTCGACATGTGTATCAATAATTTATTTTCCCTTCCGGAAAAATAACGATATTGTTCTAGGAATAACAAATTTTAAGTAAGTATCACTAATCAACATCCTTTTACTTTAAATTTAAAAAAAATTACCTTTCAAAGAATTAACATGAGAGATAAATTAATTATTAACTGTACATTAGACTTCGTTAATAATCCAGTCCCTACAAAGGTTATCAACTTTTCCGGAAGCCCATCAAGGAGGTTAGTTGCTGAAGGGTTGACTAGCCGTTAGTGGGAAAGAAGGATAAAGAGGGTCTCACTGTGACCTCTGTGAACGAGTTCCTTCCTCAACTAAAGGTGATATCATAACCAAACTGTTCTTGGGAATGAAATCAGAAATGTTTCAAGAGTTACAGTGGCTATTTTATCTACTTCATCAGTAAATATAGAAGGACATAACCAAAATCTGTAAAGTAATAATTGATTAATTCACTCTAAGTGTATTTCACAAGGATCATTATTCGTCAGAAGAATGCCCAAGAATGTTTTCTGTAGACGGGGGAAGGGGTAAGCGGTGTTAAAATTATGTAATGTGTGCAGTGTTTCAGTAAAATCCCTATATTTCATTCTGCACGTAATTAAAATGCGAATCTTTAAAATAATAAAGGCATTGCATGTACCTGATAAAATGTCATAGCTTGCTTACTTTCTTGGTATATGACACTAGCATCTCAAAAGTTCATGGTCACGTCTATAAGAGTAATATATATATATATATATATATCCTTATCTTGACTAATTCTCAACATTCCACCTCATTACACACTGCCTCTATATTGAGCTAGTTCTATTCAGTCCACCTTATTACACACTGCCTCTATCTTGAGCTAATTCTATCCAATCCACCTCATTACACCCTATCCCTATCTTGAGCTAGTTCTATCCAGTCCACCTCATTACACCCTATCCCTATATTGAGCTAGTTATATCCAGTCCACCTCATTACATCCTATCCCTATATTGAGCTAGTTATATCCAGTCCACCTCATTACACCCTATCCCTATCTTGAGCTAGTTCTATCCAGTCCACCTCATTACATCCTATCCCTATAGTGAGCTAGTTATATCCAGTCCACCTCATTACACCCTATCCCTATAGTGAGCTAGTTATATCCAGTCCACCTCATTACACCCTATCCCTATAATGAGCTAGTTATATCCAGTCCACCTCATTACACCCTATCCCTATCTTGAGCTAGTTCTATCCAGTCCACCTCATTACATCCTATCTCTAAATTGAGCTAGTTATATCCAGTCCACCTCATTACACCCTATCCCTATCTTGAGCTAGTTCTATCCAGTCCACCTCATTACATCCTATCCCTATATTGAGCTAGTTCTATCCAGTCGACCTCTACACCCTATCCCTATCTTGAGCTATATATATATATATATATATAGTCTACCTGAATGCACACTCTCTTTCACCTTTACTCTAATGCTACCCTCTCATCTGCGTCTAGGTCTTCCTATTGCTTTTCACTCAATATTTTGAAAGCAGTTCAAGTTTATTCCATTCGCGCAGCCCATACCACTCACCGTAACCTGCGATATTTAATTACACTAACAATGTCTAGTCGTGAGTAAAGGGTATCCTATTCTAATACATTTTGTACAATTGAGTTTTACATTTCAAGCTAGTTAGGGCGTTTTGTAGCAGTTGAGCGCATCGACTGAGGTACGAGGAATAGCTAGTCTTTTCTTATTCTTAAAAATTGCTTTGCTTCTGACTCGATTTTTAATTAATTTAAAAATATCTAATTAAAAGTTTTTAAATTTAGGCTTTGAAGTGGACACGTTCGCGCACAGGGACTACTAAATTTTTAAATGTCAACCCTTTGCGTGAGTTAGATAATAAGACCAAGGAAATAGAAGATAGATATCATAGCGGAATGATGTAAGATGAGCTTTCTACCTTACAGGGTAAACTAAGGGTACACCCATCCGAGATTTGATCTCCAACCTCCTTGCCACTGTCAAACCAGACAAGACGATACTGATGCCTTTATCCACTTCCCCGTTGGCGCGGGTATGTCCGTTATTAAAATTTACACACAGCGGTAGCCGAGGGAGGTAAGGCGACAAACTTGCACTGCGTGATGGTCACCTGACACAGTGGAGGTTTGGGTTTCAATTTTACCGTGGGCGAATCGAGGGAGTGGGTGGAAAGAGGTAAATACAAATTTTATATATATATATAGTTAAGGGAATGCCAAACGGTCGATTGCTCGAGGTTTTATTTTCGTTAGCTCAACCGAGAAACTAATTTCGAACTCCCCGAAATAGTTTAGCGTTGAAGAGAGTTACCTGAAGTCTAGCATATGCGAGGATTATAAATATCGAAGGGAAAAAAGTCTCCAGTTTTAAATCTTTTGGCGCTTCCTTATAAAAGCGTTGTGCTAATTAAATACCATTTTATTTAAAAAAATGTAATTATCCTTTTGTTTTCTAGCAATAAAAGTTCATTTATTGTGACAGTTACCAACATTTTTACATAATTTCCCATTGCAATTAAAAGGTACGAAGGGAAAAGGGGGAAAGTTTATTTTTTACTCAAATTGAGTCAGGGCTACCATCTGTTGAACAATCATGATACCTTTATAATTCACTTAATATTATGGTTAAAAGAGGCATCTGTCATATTAATTATTTTTTAAGTTTTTGGTTGGGTATTTATGGGGTTTAAGAAATAAAAGTAATTTGTGCTGTAAAATGTGTCACGTGACCTTCCTCCTCTTTCCCCCCTGTACCCTTCAGTTACTAACTCAAGCCACAGAGACTGAGCAAAGACGCGATGGCCAACATTGTAATCTCACATTTCGACAGTATCTCCAATCCACGATGAGTTTGGCGACCACTGGTCCATTTTGTTGGTGACTGTAAGGTTAAGGTTCGAATCCCAACCGGGTGTGTTTGAGGGATTTTTCTTAAACATTGGTGACCTGGCGGTCTAGGGGGTAAGGTGTCAGACTTCTACGCTAAGAGTCCGAGGTTCAGTCCTCGGGCCCGGCACAGATTTATATGATTGCCAAACCCTTCCTTCACCTCTGACAAGACGTGTATTAATCACAACTTGTGAATGTGTGGAATGCCAGGCCTCCACCATGGTTCGGATCCCACGTTAAACTGTAGGTCCTCCATTTTCATCTCACAATCACCCTACTATTAAACATTGGCGTAAGTGCGTATAACCCGAACGGGTAGTAAGACGTGGTAATAATAATAGCAATAAGAATACTCAGTAAGTTTAACTAAACTGCGTATAGCACCGGATGGATAGTAAGACGCATAGCAAAATAAAATGTCCAGGTTAACTTGACATAAATTTAAAATGTGTATATTTAATCATGAAAGTAGTAAAGCTACATGTATCAATTAAGACCATACGCGTCGCAACCTCTTCACTACAGAAAGGTACAGAATGAACCCATTTTCGCTTTAAACTATAAACTACAAATCATTTTGTATCAAATGAATAACACGAAGAATATGAAAACTAAATTAATTATATGTCATAAAAAATGTTACCTTTGAGGTGAGAGTGTAGGGGACGTGAGAAAGAAGTTTATTTTCGGTAATTGATACAAAAATATTGTTAGATTTGTCTTTTAACTTAAATTCCAAACAAACAATGTGTTTTAACGCAAACTGAGTGTGCTATGTCAGAAGTCGGTGAAATCCTATCCACTGATACCTTATTAATCGTTGTAGGCTTTGTATTAGTTGAGAGGAAAAAAGGATGTTGACAACATAATTAATATATAGGATAATTCTTGATCAAAATAAATAAAATCTTGCTTCATCAGAAACATAGAGTTTAATTTTCTTCACATGGTGATATCAACAATTTGTTGAATATCTGTCAAATATGTCTAGTATTTTAATGACAACTTTTTCTCTTCATTTAATTTTTTTTTTCCTATCTAATGCTGCCATGCTCATGACAGATATTTAACAACTGTTGATATCACCATGTGAAGAAAACTAACCGTTGTATTGAAGCAATATTTTTTTTATTTTGGCCAAAATAAATGTTTTGCTGTAAAAATTGAAGGAAAGAAACATTGGCTTTTCTTCGCGTTCTTTATATACCAACCTTAGCTTAGCTCAAACGTAAGTTTTTATTTTTCTGAATTAAACCATTCTCTTTTTTTTTACAGTACTAATGGTGTCCCATTTGAGCATACTATTAGGGAGAGGGGGTGTACTCTTGTGATGAAGTTTATTCCCTGATGATACTTCAATCTGAAAAGATAAGACAAAAATATTTCCTATAAGGTTTGCAGTAATAAAGGCACGAGTTTTTTTTCTACAGAAATACAGAGTTAAAAGAAATATATATGAGGTTCGATTTGATCAAAATTGAATTCCAATACATTGATTAAAGAGTGAGTCGATTTGATTGATCTAATATAAAAAAAAGTCACGTATCTTCAACCAAGGCTACCACCCGACGAGGGATAAATTTCGTTCACAAGGACCGGGAAAGGAGTAAAACTGCGGGCGGACGCTCTACACTTTTAAAGTTACGCCCGAACATTTTTTTTTTTTAAACTTACGTTTGTGATTTAATTTGTTGAATTTTTTTTTCCTTGGTGCTTTTAAGACAAGCTTAGCCACCATCAGATGCACATACACACACATACCATCACCTGAGATCGTATACCTAGTGAACTTTGAACTACCCTATTTAATCTATTTGCGCACCACTTGAAGGTTAGTAAGATTTCCATCTGACTGGTATTCAAATAAAGTAGTCATCTCTCTTTCGCTTGGATGATCCATAAATACGTAACGCCTAAACGATTATGCCCACAGTCTGAGGCCGGGCCATTATTAGACCCTTGTAGAATAAAAGGGACGTAATGAGCAATACCGTCTATTGTTGTTGCATTTTGTTCATGTAGCTCAAAGCTGTTAAGCTCCAGGACATGTCAATCGAAGACTAATATGTTATTCAACTCAAGGACATGTTCTGTACTGTACATCGAAGGTTAGTAAGTTTTTCAACTCTGAGACAAATCAATTGAAGTTTTATGAGTTGTTCAACTCTTGGACAATTGAATCAAAGGAAGCCGTTGTTAAACTCAAAAGACATATTTACTCGTACATTGAAGTTTTATAAGTTAGTTGTTCAACTCAAAGATCTGTACATCGAAATTGTATGAGTTGTTCAACTCTATGACATGTAAATTAAAGGTTTTAAGATGTCCAAAACAACCACATGTAAATTGAAGTTTCATGAGTTGTACAACTTCAGGATAAGTAAGTATAAGGCTAATGGCATAAGTTATTCAACTCCTGGACATGTAATTGAAGGTTAATAAGGTGTTCAACTTCATTACATTTTCATCAAAGGTTTATAAAGTGTTCAGCTACAGTACATTAATAAGCACGGGTTGAAGCCTAATTAAAGGGTGAATTCCAAATTAATCGTACCCTCCTCTTGTTTCCGTAACACCCAAGGTTATCAAATCCGTCCCCTCAGGGATTCAAACCTACTCTTTGCAGTAGGTGGTGTTGGGTCAGTACCGAACCTCTCGACCACGAGCAGTGGTTAAAACTAATCTAAACTGACACAGAGCAGGGTCTTTGTTTGTTGTGTCGGGAGCGAGGCACTACCAACACTAACGTTGCCTGGAAAATGCTAATTATCGTTAAACAACGTGATGTAGTCTTCACTTGTTTGTGCCCCGTGGTTGGCACCACTAGGGCGTAGAACTCTTAACAAGGGTGAACAAAGTGACACTATTCATGTGTGTGTTCAGTGGCTTGTCTTTGCTTAGAAAAATACTTATTAAGAAATAATAAGAACCCGCTTCGGTGGCCACATGGTCTGAGGCATCACTCTCTCGCAATAGACTATACTGCCGATGGTGGGGAGATTGATATTCGATTCCGGTTGGGTGTAATATGGATGTTATTCCTAAATGGTTTTCTAATCTCCCTTCACTCAAATAACGTTACACTTTCTTTAAAGTCAACCTTCCTAATTCCTAATACATTAGAGTAAATGTTGAATGTGGCAAGAAGAGATATATAGTTTGTTTCTACCATTGTAAGAGTTGACATCGGTTCAACATTCCAAGCTAGTGGAACTACTTCAAAAAAGTAACTATAGTAGAACTACTTCAAGTCATAATCTATTGTAGAACTAATTCAAGACACTAATTTGGAATTAATTTAAGACACTATCTTTAGTAGAACTACTTAACTATAAACTGATTAGTGTTTATGTCGTTTTTTCTTTCACTGTCATGGAAGCTCCTAAAGTAACTAAAAGTTTTATATTGGCTAATAAACAGTGCATATTACATATATATATATATATGTCTATATATATATCTTTATGTCGTTTTTTCTTTCACTGTCATGGAAGCTCCTAAAGTAACTAAAAGTTTTATATTGGCTAATAAACAGTGCATATTACATATATATATATATATGTCTATATATATATCTTTATGTCGTTTTTTCTTTCACTGTCATGGAAGCTCCTAAAGTAACTAAAAGTTTTATATTNTATATATATATATATATATATATGTACATATATATATATGTAATATGCACTGTTCATTAGCCAATATAAAACTTTTAGTTACTTTAGGAGCTTCCATGACAGTGAAAGAAAAAACGACATAAAGACATCAGTTTATAGTTAATTCAGAGCCAGATCGTGAAAGAGTTGAACCCTTGGTTGAATGGTTAGAGGGGTCAACCACAAGTCTAGAGGACCCTAGTTTGAATCCGTGTTATACTGATCAAGATATATATAACTCTTTCACGATCTGGCTCTGAATTAAAGGAAAGACAGGTGTTCCGTTTGTTCACCCCTGAATTGTAGAAGCACAACAAGTGACGTTCTGGCAATGTTGCCGAACAACAATATAAACCCTTCCGTTCTCATTCCCTCTCCATTCCTTCCAAGCTCAACAACAATTATTATAATCTAGACCGGCAGCAAACAGAAAACAGATTATCATTCAACCCTTAGGGGAAGCGTAGCTGGTAGCTACTACTGTAATAACTGAGATCAGGCATAGACGCATCATAGGCCGGAATGTTCTTCGTGGCGAGAAGTTGGCCTCGCCGACGTCATATGTTTAGTGGCGGAGTTTGGTTTGGTTGCGCACCCCTGCCCTCTCGGTGCTTAAAACATTTCACCCCTTTAATAACCCCCTCCACAAAGTATTAGATCTGCTCATTTTACAAAACAACAAAAATCAAGTTGACAGTGCAATTATTATTATTAACACCGCGTCTTACTACCCGTTCGGGTTATACGCACTTACGCTAATGTGTAATGGTAGGGTGATTGTGAGAATGAAATGGAGGACCTACAGTTTAACGTGGGATGCGAACCACGGTGGAGGCCTGGCATTCCTCACATTCACAAGTTGTGATTAATACGTGTCTCGTTGTCTTGTTCAAGGTGAAGAAAGGGTTTGGCAATTAGATACATTTGTGCCGGAACCGAGAATTGAACCCCAGACCCCCAGCATAGTAGTCTGACGCCTTACCCATAGACCGCCAGGTAACCAATAGAGCAAATAAAAACTCGTATGTCACAAGCATCTTGTAACATTTGATTGATTTATTTTTGTTACAAATGTTTCTGAAATCTTCTAGATTATGTATATTTAGACATTAGTCCAACAGGAAATTCAAAAAAATGCGCAAGATCTCAAAAATAAAGCGTTGGTTGAAAAACTAAAGATCCATACCTTGGTTTTGGTTGGAATAACATTCTATAAAATTCAAACCTATTTCTTTGCGGCCAACACGAGTAACATTTTACTATATTAGTGATATTATTTTATAGGGGTTGATAATATCTATCAAGCGTCACAACTGCAGATAGCATGATTGATTGTATTTTGTTTGGTAACTAACAGATACGGTTCTTTCTACCAAAATAATACCTTTTTTTAATACGTATTCTGTTCTAAACGTGGTGAAATCAAATTGTTTCTGTCATCTTTTCCTTCTTTCTTCTAAAAACTAACGCCCGTACAAACCTTCTTAACCTTGAACCCCAAATCTATCTACCCCCGCCACCCCGGGCCCGTAGCGCCACTACTGCATAAATACGTCAGTTGCTAGCTACAAAACATTTTTGTTGTGGGGTGTTTTTTTACGCTTCCCACTACCCTTCCGATTTATAATCATATTATGCACTAATTACAATAATGTGTTAAAGGGTGGATTCAAAGGAAGGCTAACCACATTTTCGTCGAGGGAGAACTGAAAACCATACAGGATAAACTACCGTTAGTACACCCGTCCAGAATTATATCCATGTTTGATATAATTTTTGTCCTACTTTTTCTAAATATATATATATATATATATATAGAGAGAGAGAGAGAGAGAGAGAGAGAGTCATCATACGTATTGCAGTCCCTTGTGAGGTCAATTCCATAATACGTCTATGTTCCAAGCAATAGTGTGTCCTCGCACAGGCCGTAACTAATGTGCAAAGGGAAATGTTGTTTCAGATGTGAGCGCCAAGGTTACATTTGCTATCCTTTGTTGTTCGTTGGTACGTACACAAGTTTACAATAATTAAACGCTACCAATTATGTGGGCTAATAGGTAGTGTCAATACAAAAAGTATCGTAATAGATTATTCAGTACGGTATTTATACTAGTAAACGCGTGTTAACCATTAATTTGATAATGACGGTAAAGTTATGAATCAAAGGCGTCAGTAACACGTCGAAAATATAGTTGGTACTTGATTAGTTACCTCTGAAATGTGTTTGGTAACATAGCGAAACATGTGTTTGGGGAAGTTTATTTTACCAATATTCAGATGCCTAAGAGTTTCATTTAAAGTGTAAAGAAAGTCAAAGCATTAACTAAGACACTTAGTCTAAATTAAAATCTTCAAGATAAATAGCACGTATCAATATTCATTTTTGTCTGCATAGATAAAAGGTTATTTAGGAAATAAGAATCTCAAAACACTATTTTTAACACCAAATGGTCCTCCTTCGTTGGCAGCATGGTCTAAGGCGTCACCCTTTCACAACAGACTGGACTGTCCGAAGACGAGCAGATTATAGTTTAAATCCCGATCAGATGTGCTGAGGAGGTGTTTTTTTTTCTTAATGGTTCACAACGCAAATTCGGGTACACTTACTTTCAAGTTAGACTTCTTCATCCCTAACACATCACCATAATTAATAGTCTACATATGCGCTTAATCCGAATGTAGGATTCAATCAAATAAATGTTAGAATTTAAAATCAAATGTCCTAAGTGCTCGATTGATTGCTTATAGCTATAAAATCAAAATCACTCGAAATGGACTATTAAAAAGAAAAACCTTTCTAAGCAGCTGCCATATTTAAACGGTTAAGGAATTTGTAAAGCCATGTTTGTGCAGTAAATACATCATTTAGACTAAGTTCAAATAACCCCCCTGCCAAATTTATTCAAAATTTGCCCGCGCATTTAACAGTTATCGCGGAACAAACTACCTGGAAGGCTACGCACTGAAAGCGCATAGGCCGAATTTGTGTAACCTCCCTGCTTTGGAGTACATCCGTAGCACATAAGGTAGGAGCATCAAAAGCACGCCATTTTCAGTAGTTTCTGGGCCACATAATAATAATTAGGTTAGGTTAGGTGTTCCCCTAATATGGCAACACCTAACCTAAGCTAAACTAACCTAGTTATTGTAAAGGGTAAGGGGATTGCCTATAGTAGCTCTTTACTATGTCGCCACGCTATGCAGTTGTTTTTCTCTAAGTGCTTTTGATACAAGGTCTAGGCGCTCTTTTTGATCCAGATATTAGTGCGTTTTTTGATACAAGGTCTAGGTGCGCTTTTTGATCCAGATATTAGTGCGTTTTTTGATACAAGGTCTAGGTGCGCTTTTTGATCCAGATCTTAGTGCGTTTTTGATATGAGGTTTCTTCCTCTTGAACGCTTTCGATGTTTTCCGACGGGACAGTCATACAAACGAAATGACAAATGGTTGAATTATAACAGAACTACGCTACGCTCGGTCAAAAAATTGGTGAAGTTCAAGAATAGGCTATGTGTGAAATATATATGGTCAGTAATAAATGGGTGCTGAAGGAGTGCAGTTTGAAAGGGAATCCAATAGGCCAATGTGAAAGAATCGTCTGATGTGGGTTTGGGTCGAAAGGATAGGTGTGGATCGAGTAATGAAGAAAATATATGAAGATAGAGTGTGTGGATCAAAAGGAAGGAGTAGGTCATGTAAGGCATGGCTGAATGCTGTAGACGAATGTGCGACAATAGAAAAACATTAATATTTTTAAGAATAAAAGAGCATCTATAACTCGGTGTTTGGATGTTGTTGAAGCTAAGGAAGTATTCAAGTATAGGGAAATGTGGAGAATGGATTAAGTGCGGAGTTGTTTTTTGAGCTATATACACAGTTTCTTGCCTACCTCGTAAGGGAAAGGCGTGATTGGGAATGTGTGTGTGTGTGTGTGTGCGTGCGCGCGCGCGTGTGTGTGTGTGTGTGTGTGTATGTAATCAATCCCATGCACAATACTTAGATGAAAATTTAAAATTTGATAAAGACTTTGTCTAATTTAAAGACAATAAAAAAATTCTCAAATGAATTAAACACAACTAGGCGTAAATTTTAGTTTTAAAGAGACGTTCCGGAGATGCGTATGGGGTATGGAAGGGGAGACCCTTTCTACTGTGGATGAAAATTGCTATATTTTAATAACAGTAGCTCATCTTCAGGCGAACACATTTATCTATAAGTCTTCAACTGTCAATTTAAACCCATAAAATAGGTCGATATTGGGTCTGACAGGAATATACACTTTCGTACTAACGATAGAGACAAGATATACATGTGCGTGTGTGTGTGTTTTACAGGAGGCTTGATGTACCCTGAGCCAGCTCCAGTGTGTAGCGTGTTAGATGTGATTATGTTCCGTGTACGCCCCCCATGTCACATGAGCCACATGTGTTATAGTAGTGCCACACACACACACTCTAGTACTGGTCAGACGAGACTATCTACCCCCGGGGATTAGACACTTTCCTCAACACGGAGCAGACGGGAGTGTTTCAACATGGACAAAATGTTCGCCGTCGTCTTGGGTCTATTAGCAGGTGAGAATTTGTCATACCGGTGGCTTTATCAGGAACTATTCTTATTTGTAGTAGAATTCTGACCAAGAAAAAACCGCATACGACCGTTACAAAAAATTAATACAAAAAATTAAAATCAAATATACCGTACGTTTGGGCTATACGCTTATGTATTAACTACGCTGATGGCTCTAGGGATTAGGAAGGTTATATTTAGAGGAAGTTCAGTCAGATTTGCGTGGAGAAAGAGGGAAAAAACGTTTTAGAAAAAATACTCTCGGTACATCCAACCGAGATTCTAACCTCGATCTTACCGCCATCGGCAATCTAGTCTACTGCGAGAATAGCGCTTTAAACCATGCGGCCACCGAAACGGGTTTCTAAATTGTTCTTCCTGCAAAAAATCCTATTATAGTTTCTGAAAACTAATCATTCCGTTTATAATATTTTGTAACATTTAACGTTTCGTAGTCGCCTGTTTTACGTATAGGCCTACACTAGCGTCCTTGGTGTTGAGCCAGTAGGTCGAAGTGCGATCATTGAAGTAAGGGTTTTTTTTTACAATGTTGTCTCCCATTATCTTTACAGATGAATTATTATCTATAAATTTAAAACTTTATGTAATTTGTCTGTACAATGATTGAGTTCTGCTAAACTTATTTTCATAATTTTTTACTAATACAACGATGCTGTGTCCAAAAGTTTCAAATTGGCAATTTTATAAAAACTACACTTTCTTTGGGCAAAAATGTATC
This sequence comes from Timema shepardi, assembly GCA_902151425.1. NCBI lineage: Eukaryota > Metazoa > Arthropoda > Insecta > Phasmatodea > Timematidae > Timema > Timema shepardi. Next base: position 233,931 of record CABFVX010000565.1, read on the forward strand.
GATTTCTTTAAATATGTGTGTACATATCTAGGATTACCAAAGTCTTAAATAAAAATGTCCAATAGCTATGCCGCAATCTGTGTATGATCTCAGTTACTCGGTGAATGTATGGGTGCTATTAAAATGGGGTTCTTGATGCCATAAAAACAAATGGTGCGTTGCGCCGCAAATACTCTATTGCTCCTTTGCTTAAAAATGGATATATTTACTCAAAACTCGTAACTCGTATGTTAAACGAAATAAAATTCATTTTTGCGTAAACATTCCACCACAGAGCATACATGAAATAATATACACTGTTACAAAAGCATATTGAGGATAAAGTAACATCTCCGTTCACCAAAGTGCATAACAACCAATTTCCCATACATCCATTTAAAATATATATTTACTAATATCTCGGAAACAATTGATTTTATAAATACTTTTTTTAATCTCAAAAATAAGTTATTTTGTTTCTAAAATAGTCCCAGGGATATGACCAAAATTTTATATTTTGTCTTTTTTAAGTACCCTCCAAGTCATTTTCATGCCAAATTAAAGAGTGATGATTTTATTTGCAATGTTAAACAATGCGTAAATATTAAATTTAATCAAAATCGTTAGAGCAGACTCTGAGAAAATCATTCTTTTCTTTTCTTTCCGTTTAGTAAGGCACCCTTAGTTTTATGGTTGGACGGATAGTTCCAAAAACGACTCTAAAATTCTTTATGAAAACTGTAGATACCAAGTTTAATCCCGATTAGTAAAATGGTTTCGCCTTTAGTCCTGATAACAGACAAATAGACGGCATTGCAAAACGTCGACATCCTTAAAAATTTCTAGCTATTTTGTTTTTTTTACTGTCACAATACTTTATTTAGCCACGAGGTGTGAGAGAGCAAAAGAATTTTAGCTAAAATAAATGGTTTTGAATTAAAGTTTTAGAGTAAAAAAATTCACAAAACGTCTCAAGTTGCGCTGCATTTTACTAGAAACTTTGTGACTTGATCTAGAAATAAAGGCGAAATTTTGATGATTTTTCACTTGGGTACGATTAGTAGTGTTTCCTGAAGTTAGTTGTAGTGGCTAGTGATCCAACATTGACGCTAGTATCACTCTTAACATTTTTGGTAATATACCCTGTCATTTTCGACACAATAAAAGCATATAGCTAAAGCGTTTCCAACCAGACCCACTTTTTTTTGTGGCCTACGAAGTTTCTTAGAAAGCACGTATTTGACTGTAGTAAAATCGATGTTTCTTAGCCGAGAAAGCGAAAGTTTTGACCTGCGTGGGGAAAAAATCTACGAAAGCCCCAACTGAGGTTCATGTTTAATTTCTTCCTTAAATCTGCTGGATTATATTGACGTATTAGAAGATAGTATATTTTAGTCGGTAAATCCGTTCGATACGTATACAAATAAACACGTTTAAATTAACACTTGTTATTTCACTCACAATTAAATACCTGCTCTCGTTATTTGCATAACTTCACAAAAATTATTCACCACTAGTCTCGTGGATTCGCTTATGGCCCTCGCTCATAAACTGGACACCCCCGATAACTAATAGTAATCAAACAATCTGTTTTCAAATATCTATTTTTCTGAGAATATAAACCATTTTCTCTAGTAGAACAATTGCTATTTTTTACTTTTATTATTAGCACCGCGTCTTACTACCCGTTCGGGTTATACGCACTTACGCTAATGTGTAATGGTATGGTGATTGTGAGATGAAATGAAGGACCTACAGTTTAACGTGGAATCCGAACCACGGTGGAGGCCTGGCATTCCTCACATTCACAAGATGTCTTGTCAGAGGTGAAGGAAGAGTTTGGTAATCAGATAAATCTTTGCCGGGACCGAGGATCGAACCCCGGCCGCCAGCATAGAAGTCTGACACCTTACCCCTAGACCGCCAGGTCACCCTATTTTTTACTAATAATTATATATATATAGTATTTTGAGTCACAAACTAAAATTAAACACTGTCCTCCAGGCATTTAAGTCTTAAATCACCAAATATACTAACTTTTTTTATCTTCATTTATGTTTGGGGGGGAGTGAGAAGGGTTAATGGTTTTGCGCTTCCTAAAAAGGGTATACCTATATAATTAGTGACCGCTACAGAACACGTCTTCTACGTATGAATACGTGACTGTAGATACTTAGTCCTATAAGGCGCTTTCCCTATATTAAAAAAATTGACTGTATCTATAAAATAATACATTATCATTTCTTGTGTTTAAGGTTCGGCCTACGTCAACGGTGTTCACAAAGTTTGGTGGCACAATACCAACTTCAAGAACCCTGCCAACTGGGACGTCAACAGGGAGCCCTGTTCCAAAGACACCGTTGTTTTCCCCAGTGAGCTTCAGCTGGCCGTGTCCCTACCAGATGGCGATACCACGCTGAGAGGACTGGTGCTACCTCGTAGCGGCGAGTTGATACTACCACTAGAAGGGAGTTTGACGGTCACGGGGGACCACTGGATACAAAATGAAGAGCACAGCGGCTCAGCAGGTAAATTTGAATTCAATAATAATAATAAAGATTGATATTGTTGTGGTTTAAATTTGTATATTCAATATAAACGTCTATATTAATATATAAAATATATTTTGTATTGACATTATTGGTATTTTGTCAAGTTAGGTGCAGATATTAAAAAAACATATATGAATAATACATTTTTATCACATTTATAAACATAAAGTATTCATTACATCCCTGTTAAATAAACTTAACACCTATAAGTCCTACTGAACACCTATTCACTTACATTTTGCTATTTTGAGACTTACGCGGGAAGGGGGGG
>CABFVX010000565.1:236815-249436 GCA_902151425.1 Timema shepardi
GGGGGGGGGGGGACCTGTATGGATACTAAACAATTTTATAGATACCACGTCTGGGACTGTACCAGGATCCTCTAAACCAGTATTATAGTCCTGTGTATAATCCTAAATGATTGTTAGATGTTTAATAAGTTTTTATAAATGTATAATTGGAGTTGTAGTCATAAAATAGTATACATTGTTGAAAGTAATTACGTGTTAAAATAAATTGTTAATATTTCTTGGTTTGAAGTATATGTACGTATTTATATATATTAATGAAATTTTATAAAAGTATACTTCTAAACAGATCGATAAGATGTAGTTTTGATATAAATGTTATGTCCATACTTATTTTATCAGTTTCTATAGAAATTAGTTTGTTAATTGTGTACTTTAGTTTAAGAGTGGTTTCTTCAAACAAAAACTCCCGCAGTCTTTTTAACTATCTTTTTTTAAATACAAAAAGTGTGTATGCATAGGAGTTACATGAACAATTGTTTAATACAATTTGTGGCTGGTGCTATAATATTTCAATTCACATTATATTAAAAATACAAAAAAAAATATTAAAGCGTCTCCTACAGCTCAATATTATATAAAGTCTAATTTTTAGATTGGTTTTAGAGTTTAAAGAACGCTTGGTAACAGGTCTGGATTGATTACATTGCTAGCTGTAGGCTCACGATGACATGCTTTCTCCCCCCCTGCCCCCCCCCCCTTCCGCCTTCCTTAAAGAAGGGTGATACAGTTATATGTATCATTTAAGTAAATTTACTGTAGTGTTAGTTTTAAATTAAACATTTATATAACCAATAACCACGCACAATAATGTCCCCTACCATTCCAGTCATATAAATTACAGGCTAACAGATAGGGCCTACAGAATTTGGTAAAAAAATAAATACGAACGTTAAATGTTTTTAAATATTGAATATGTTATGCATAACAAAATGTATACTACTAAACACTATACATTAAGTTATAACAATATGTACTCATTTAACTAACTTCATATAAAGATGCTAAAATTTACAAATGTTAATATTTATGAATTTAGCTCACTTCGTCACTTGTCAGTTCGCTGTCACTTCCTTATTTTGGGAAGGCCTTCTTTCTTGCCTTTCGTTGGGCAAAGGCATTGATAATGTCCTTGAAATTCATCTTCCACGACATATTTCCCTCAATGTTCAGCAGTGTCATGTCTGATAACCTGTCCTCACCCATTGTCGATATGCCTTGTGATATGTCTTTCTTTATCGGGATACTTTCGATTTGAAGCACTGAAGTCTGCGTCCAAGTGTTCAACGCCATGAACTGCCACACAATCTCGTACCTCGTCATTAATTTCCCGCCACAGGCCTTGGTTCTTACAAGGTTCTAAAATACGCCCCTAGGGATTGGTAGCTGCATTTTTCTGGTCTTAATCCTATTAAAATTTACATTTTACGTCATCATTGAGATATAGAGCTAGAGGTATTTTATTGTCACTGTTACCTAAATTAACACCAGTTGATGTCGATCTGCTCTAAAAGCATTTCTTATATAAATGAAGGAACTACGAAGGTATTACTACCAGAGGAAGTTGAAGGATGATGGACAATAGCATTGTTGTGGGTGGACGAGTCAAGGATGATACACTTCCATGTAGTAAATGAGATATTAAAATAGCAAATACAATTGAGGAAAAAAAATTGCCTTCATGTCATGCCGCCCCTTGAATAACGCCGCTCTAGGCCTAGGCGGTGAAATAGGAAATCCGGCCATGCTTGGTAAACCACAATATAATTTGTAAGCTTAATAAAGTGAATTTATGCCATTGTTTGGATACCTCGGTCCCAATCTGGAATTCAAAAGATAGAAACTTGCTTTAGATTTATATATATATTCCAGAATCTTCTTGAGTTTGATCTTTAGTTTAACAAGAGATTTTCATTATTCATCATAACTTTTCTTTCTTCTGAGCTTTATCTCCATTTTCTCAAGAGCTTTTATCAAATCCTCGTAGCTTTTCTTTCTTCTGAGTTTTATCTCCATTTTCTCAAGAGCTTTTATCAAATCCTCGTAGCTTTTCTTTCTTCTGAGCTTTATCTCCATTTTATCAAGAACTTTTACCAAATCCTCACAAATTTTTTTTCTTCTGAGTTTTATCTCCATTTTATCAAGAGCTTTACCAAATCCTCATAACGTTTCTTTCCTCAAACTGCATTTCCATTTTAACCAGAGCTTTTACCAAATCTTCATAAACTTTATTTCTTCTATGCTGGGATCTAAATATTATCAAATTTTTTACAAAATCCTCATATAGTTTCTTTCCTCTAAGCTTCGTTTCTATTTTATCAAGGTCTTTCCCCAAATCCTCATATAGTTTCTTTCTTCTAAGGTGCATTTCTATTTTATAAATATCTTTCCCCAAATCATCATAGTTTCTTTCCTTTAAGTTGCATTTCTATTTTATCATGAACATTCCCCAAATCCTCGTAACGTTTCTTTCTTCTGATTTGGATCTCTATTTTATCAAGAGATTTTCTCAAATCTTCGTAATTTTTATGTCTTCTAAGTTTAAATTTCTATTCTATCAATAGATTTTCCCAAATTCTCATAACTTTTCTATTTTATTAGTTTAAACTCTATCTTATCTAGAATTTTTCTCAACCACTAGTGGTTCTTCTTCTGTTTTCCATCCCTTTACCCTTGAACTAAATTTCTATTTTCGCCATTAAGGGATAGTGTGAAACGTATCTGGGTATAATATGGGTCACTTAATAAATATATATTATTTAGGGGTATTTAACGTGCACCTTTTGAATCGACTGATTATATCAGCACACGACTCAAAATAACTTAAACCTAAAACAAACACAACATCCTGCCCCAGGCAATTAATTCATCACTGTGAAAGGAAAACCCAAACTAAAACAAAAACACACCCAATCCATTAATTTGGGTATCAAACCCTAGGCCTCTCCTCTAATGGTCAATAAAGCCATCGCATACCTAACTATCGCCGGAGATTTGTTGCAGGTCTAGACGTACGTTTCACCCGGTGGCAGCCCCTGGGGTGGCTAAATCCGGACAACTGGAAGGGATTGGGAGAGACGGAGGAGAGGTATAACCCGATGATCTTGATGGATTTCGTGGATCTTGACTTCCCCATAAGGATGAACCTCTCGTCGCCGGCCAACCCTGCCATCCCCCATTCGGACAAAGTACCTTGTGAGACGGACGCAGTGGTGTTCCCAGGCCAAAGCAGTTTCAGCATCAGACTGCCGGAAACACGCGTGTCGATTGGACGGATGTACTTCAACCAGCAGGTAAGACACCAAGCGTCGATCTGCTAAATAAACTTCAGCGAAGAGGTAAGACAGACCAAGCATAGATCTGCAAAATAAACTTCAGCGAGGAGGTAATACAGACCAAGCATCAATCTGCAAAATAAACTTCAGTGAAGAGGTAAGACAGACCAAGCATCAATTTGCTAAATAAACTTCAGCGAGGAGGTAAGACACCAAACGTCGATCTGCTAAATAAACTTCAGCGAAGAGGTAAGACAGACCAAGCATCGATCTGCTAAATAAACTTCAGCGAAGAGGTAAGACAGACCAAGCATCAATCTGCCAAATAAACTTCAGTGAAGAGGTAATACAGACCAAGCATCAATCTGCAAAATAAACTTCAGTGAAGAGGTAAGACAGACCAAGCATCAATCTGCTAAATAAACTTCAGCGAGAAATAAACTTCAGCGAGGAGGTAAGACACCAAACTTCGATCTGCTAAATAAACTTCAGCGAAGAGGTAAGATAGACCAAGCATCAATATGCAAAATATACTTCAGCGAGGAGATAAGACACCAATCGTTGATCTGCAAAATAAACTTCAGCGAGGAGGTAAGACACCAAACTTCGATCTGCTAAATAAACTTCAGCGAGGAGGTAAGACACCAAACTTCGATCTGCTAAATAAACTTCAGCGAAGAGGTAAGATAGACCAAGCATCAATCTGCAAAATATACTTCAGCGAGGAGGTAAGACACCAATCGTTGATCTGCAAAATAAACTTCAGCGAGGAGGTAAGACACCAAGCATCGATCTGCCAATTATACTTCAACAAGGAGGTAGTAAATATCATGCATCAGATGAACACGGACACGCGTATCGGCCAATTGTACTTCAGCAAGGAGGTGATTTCTTCAGCCTTTTTGTTCTCGTGCCATGGAAATATGATTAGTAAAATCGTATGTTATTAACTTTTTTCATCACCTCGTCTTATTGCCGGCTCAAGGGATGAGCAAGGAACCATTTGAAGGGTAATTTAATTGCATTTTAGTGGAAGGGGAGTGATAAATTATTTAGAAAAAACACCCTCATTAAACCCAACCGAGATTTGAACCCTGATCTCCCCGTCATCAGGAGACCAGTCTAACACTAGAGTGACGCCCTAGACCATTCGGTGCCTGAAGCGGTTATGTTACTAATTAGATAATAATAAAAATCATGTATAAAATTGTGAATTTGCCTGAAGAAAATGCGTAACCTTTCAGTAGCTCACTGGCTTCATTTTAAATATTGGGATAATATTGCTGTAAAAAAAAGTTATTCATTTTAATCATGTTCATGTTTAATTAATGTACACTCCGTTTTCTCTGAAAGGTGGCAGTCCTGCTTTGATGGATTATACTCTGCTACTACAGGGCTGTTCAACTTGAAGTTAGCTAAGGGCGTCATTTTATATCCCTAAATGGTGTGCGAAATTAGGCCTCTACAGTAACAAAAAAAAATTAGTTGATGCTCTTGAACAGAAACTCTCTTTATTCCTGGATGATGTTATATAGTTTTTTAACTTTTCTAGTGAGATGTGGGCCGCAAAATATGCACCCCGCGTGTCGCCAGTTGGACAGGCCTGGTGTAACCGATTAGGGTAAGCTTTGCTTCCCTTTAAACTGTAAACAAGGGGCACATATTTTTGGCCAATGAAATAGTAAGTGTATTTACCGGTTTAGTTGATGAGCTCCTACGACTGGGAAGACCTCCTGAGGTCTGAGGCCGGGGAGCGTCAGTTTCTGGCCTCGGAGGATTCTCGCTATGACCTCGTCACTTTCACGGGGACATCTTGCACCGACCAGACGGGGTGTAGGTGCGTCTCGGAGGCAGTGCAGCGCGAGATCTGCCGCAACGTGCAGTGCGAGGGCCAACCACCCCTTTGCGCCAGACCGGTACGGCCACTTGGACACTGCTGCGACATCTGTGGTGAGTACGTCACAATCGTTGCGTTGAGCAGTCGCATCCGAGTCGGCTTACCGTGAGACTACCGTTGTTGGCTTACATTGCTGGGGTTTGATTATACTGGCATTGCCAGGCTTAGATGATACTGGCATGGTGAGCTGGCATTGCCAGTCTTAGATGATACTGGCATGGCATTGACAAGCTTAGATGGTACTGGCATGGTGATTCGGCATTGCCAGGCTTAGATGATACTGGCATGGCATTGCCAGGCTTAGATGATACTGGCATGGTGAGCCGGAATGCCAGGCTTAGATGGGACTGGCATGGTGAGCTGGCATTGCCAGGCTTAGATGGTACTGGCATGGTGAGTCGGCATTGCCAGGCTTATATGGTACTGGCATAGTGAGCCGGCATTGCCAGACTTAGGTGATACTGGCATGGTGAGCCGGCCTTGCCAGACTTAGATGATACTGGCATGGTGAACTGACATGACCTTGGTGATCTTATAATCCTTTATCCTTTAATGAGCTAATCACACTTCCATGGTTAGTTAATATTACTATTATAAGATGGCATTGCAAGCATTAGAATATACTGCCGTGGTTGAGAGCTAATACTTCAATAGTGAGTAGATACTCCCATAATGAGCTAGCATGATTATCTGATACTATCATGATGAGCCCTGAAGGGCTGATACTGCCATGATTATAAATAAAAGCTCATTCCCAAAATAAGCTCAGTTCGGTTGTTGTTTTTAATTCACAGGAGAGCCAAAAACTGTTTGCAACTAAACTTCTGTAAAATTTTAAGGACTAAAACTATCGACTATTCTAAGGTAGATGTTTGAACGGTAGCAATGATTTGCAGGTGCTCACTTGTTATTGGAATACAACAGCGACTTCAAGATTGCCTCCTTGCGAGACCGCGTCGAGAGGTATCTGAATGAAGGGAAGTTCTCCGACGACGTGTCGGCTTACGTTGGCAAGACCACGCTGACCAGACAGATCCAGGTGGTGATGGTGGACAAGGCCAGCTACAATGGCGCCTCCAGTGAGACGGCCAAGCAGCTAGCGGCCATACTGGAGAGAGGTAAGTGTTCCATACTCTGTCCATACGGACGAAGCCACCGTATTTGAATCAATACTGAATTTAGTACAAATCAACTATCACTGTGACCCACTTCAGTGGCCGAATGGGCTAAGGTGTCGCTATCATGTTAGACTGGTCTGCTGATGAAGGGAAGATCGGGGCTATATAATCCCGTTCAAGTATACTGAGGGTGTTTTTCCCGCAATGGTTTCCCACTCTACCTCCATGCCAACGCGGGTAGATTACCTCTAAAATGCTTCCTTCTTCAGCCCTGCCCCATTAGACTAATTATCATATATATGCGTATAACCTGAATTATTAATAAGAGGCAGTGATTAAAAAAACATCGTGTGAACGATTAACATAAACAAAACAGGCCACTTTTTATTTAACGCCGCATCTTACAACACATTCTTTACTATCAAGGAGATAAGTGTAACTGCCCCCGAATTAATACATTATTATTATCTATCTGCCAGCTAGAAAAGGGTTTATACTTATATATTTTTATATATATACCCATACACAGCACTCAATCCCCAGCAATTAATTAATAATTAGTTTGAAAGAGGAAAATTTCACCAATGATAAATTTTTCTGCAAAAAACCCAACTAATACATTTGTTTAGTTATTTGCACCTGAATCATATGGCCCTTCTAAAATGAAAGGCAATTGTGGTCTTGTGATTGTTCCAGAAATGTCGCTAGGGGTGACCAGGATTGTGGTCTACGCCTCGGGCCCAGCCATCACTTATTCCAGACTCGCCGGCGCGATGAGTACCATGTTCGGGTCGCTGCTCGCCGTTGTTATGGTCATGGGACTGATATACCTGGTATTCGTCGTCTACAGCGACAAACTGTAAGTCGTGATCATGGCTTCAGAAACACCCGTAGTCCCATGGTCCATACCATCTTCTCCCTATTTAACATGATCCATATCATCCTCTATCTATTTCACATGATCCATATCATCCCCTAGCTATTTTTACATAATTAATATCATCTTCTAGCTACTTCACACTATCCATATGATCACCTAATTATTTAACATGATACATATCATCCCCTAACTATTTCACATGATTCATATTATCCACTAACTATTTCACATCATCCATATCATCATCTAACTATTTCACATGATTCATATCATCCCCTAACTATTTCACATGATTCATATCATCCCCTAACTATTTCACATTATCCATATCATCCTCTAACTATTTCACATTATCCATATCATCATCTAACTATTTCACATTATCCATATCATCCTCTAACTATTTCACATTATCCATATCATCATCTAACTATTTCACATGATCCATATCATCTTCTAGCTACTTCACATCATCCATAATGATCACCTAACTATTTAACATGATCCATATCATCATCTAACTATTTCACATCATCCATATGATCATCTAACTATTTCACATTATCCATATCAACCTCTAACTATTTCACATTATCCATATCATCATCTAACTATTTCACATGATCCATATCATCTTCTAGCTACTTCACATCATCCATATGATCACCTAACTATTTAACATGATCCATATCATCCTCTAACTATTTCACATGACCCATTTCATCCCCTCGCCATTTCATTAGTTCTGGTAATACTTTGAATTTTTGATGAAAAATATTTACCAATAAAAATATTATTTTTTAAAATAAGTCATCAAATTCCAACTTTAGCAATTATTTTTGTTTTAAAATAATGAAAAAATATAATAAAATTGATAAGTGATTATTTTATAAAGAAAGAAAAACTATTCTACTGGTACGGATTTTGCTGCTGTCAAATTAAGAATGTATTAAAATAAACCCCAAACTATTCCTTGGTCGATCGTGGACCTGTATTTAATATTCCGGTCATTGGTTGCGAGATGGCCAATTAACGTGCAGATGATATCAAAAGTCAAAGTTTGAAAAGTTGTTTTTTTTAATCGCAAGAAGCTTAGTCTTTAAAATGTTTAACTTACAATGTATTTATTGGTTTGATGTATTTTATATATGAAGCAGGCCTATTTATTGTTTGTTACTGGGGATAATTATTTTGTTAGCGTTGACTTATAAGGGCCTAAAGTCGCTATAATAAGTTGGCACTTGACAACTTTACTTATTACAAGACCAGAGTCCATTCAGTAATGTGGTTAAAAGAAAAGTGGAGGGATGACACCACTGTGGTGATTGCTCCTGAGTGAATATCATGATCGTCCAATGGCGTACCCAGAAATTTAATTTTGAAAGAGTAAAGGAAATCTATTATATATGTATTCTTTAAATTGAAAAATAACACCTAAACAAGTGGATCGAAGCCAGTACCTTTGGATTAGTACGCCAACGCTCTTACTACTAAGCTATCCAGGAGTTGTCACGTGCCTAGGCCACAGACAAGTAAGAAACAGACTCAACCTAACGAGCGTTTCGCTGCGCTCCTTTTGCCAGCTTGATTCCTTCAACACTGGGCCTCGCTAGTGTCACTGCTGGATAATGATAGGACTAACCGCAGCGATCCTAGTGTTGAACGACTCAAGCTGCCAAAAGGAGCGCAACCATTTTAACCTGGAGGTTGAGTGTCTGGGTATATTATTTGCTTGTGGCCCGGGGTCATTCTTCACTCCTATTTTAAGGTAGAGTCTGTGATGGACGTGTGTAAATCGTAAGCTACATATGATAGATCAATTAAGATCATGACCTATCAGATAACGCAGCCATCTTAGACTCGGGTGGGCTTTATACGGCCAATAATACAATTACAACTGTACAAATGTGCATATCAAGAGGGATTAAAAAGATAAGCTAGTATATTTATTAATTTAAAAAATATGGCATTTAGATGCAGCTATAAACGTAATTATTATTAATATATAATAGCCTAGTTATTTAATCTATTTATTTAAATACCTTCCCATTCTGGAATTTGATGAGCAATTTTGATGTATTTAATTCAAGGTCGTTCTAAAGAGGGGTAAGGGTACTATAGGGATTAAAATACTCTACAAATTACGGTACAAAATTACCCAGGGGGTATATACCTAAGCAATATTTGATTTATTTTCACACACCAAAAAAAAATTGGCATACTTAAAACTGAAAAAATTCGGGCTTAGCTCGCGTTTTGTTTCCATCCTACCTACAATTATAGAAAACAAAGTTATTTGTACTAAACCTCTAAATAGTTGTATGAACAACCCCCAGATATATTTTATTCCCTCAGGAATCTTCTGAGTTCGGCTGAAGCTGTCCCCTTCGTGTTCGCGAGGTTCGGCAAAGAGGCTGAAGAAGAGGAAGAAACAGGAGAGGGGGAGAGCAGCGAGACCGGCAGCGAGAATGGCGGGAAGGTTCAGGTAGATACCGGAAGAGCGCAGCACGGGACGAGCCTCCCACAGGCCTTCGATAACCCAATGTTCGGCAAGACGAGCGCAGAGGTAAGTTTGCCCACCTGAGGAATTAAGTAGTTAGCGAAGCGGATTGCATCTTAACTTGACGCACATTTTAACCACTATCACACTTAGACGCCAATATACGAAATAGATATCGTGGGAATAAATAAAATTAGCAGCTAAGCCTGCGAGGCATCTGCTATAATTTAGTTATTGATAAGATATATCCTCTTCCACTGACAAGTATAAATGCTCACTCTCTCTACCTTTTGAGCCTGGACATCATTCAAAATATACTCTTTTTCTTGCTTTACGTGCCAGAAAGACATATTCTTCCACGGACATTTTTAATTTACATCTTAACAGAAATATTCTTAATGGCCATTTTCGTTATTAGATCGAGTAGCCAAAGTTGTAGACAGTTTAAAAAACTCGTTTATAATGGAACTACATTATGATTTATTTTTCATGGGTTGACTCGTTTGTAATACAATTACTTTATGATTTAAAAAAAATGTTGTTGATAATATAGATATATTTAAAGAATTATTTATGAATGTATGATATTTGTTTAAACGTTTTATCTTTAAAACTCGTTAAATAAAACTCAAACATATTAGAATGGAAAATACCACCTGAATTTACTGTAAGGTCACATGTTGGTAACTTCTAATGTACTATCAACGGTTAAATTGATGTCATAAGCTGTGTGGCTAGAAAGCATACGTGAAATTCCTCCAATAAAACAGGCTGTACTGTGTATGGTCTACATGGCAGGGGCTGTGTTGATGTGTGTGTTTGCAGGTGAGCCATGAGAGTCCTGCGTATAGCTCGCTGAGGAGAAAGGAGGATGAGGAAGAAATGGAGGGTAGGGTGAAACCCCTCCACTTGGAGGAAATAGCTTTGGAGGATAGGGATGATGATTAGCATTGTCCGTTACAACAACATCATCTAATATTAAACCAGATTAAGAAGATTTTAATTGTTTTAACTAGATATGAATCGAATAAACTAGTTTTTCAAATCCGATTCTTCATTTTACCGACCAATTCCCAAATTCCAAATTGTTAGAAAATATAAGAAGGTTATTTCTTAAGTTAATATAAAGTTTAGAAGGCATATAAACCGAACGGGTAGTGAGACGCAGAAAAGTTAGTTGTAATTATAATGTTGTGGGAGAAAAATTGTGTTTTTGCAGTTTTAATATAAATTAATTGGCAAATTTAATCAAACAATTCTCCATATAGAAAGGAAAATTTGTATTTTGTTGAATATATGTCATGAGCATAGTGACGTTAGATAAGAAACATTTTATTTTAAGTAAAGATAAAAAGTTGTCGTTAAATTCCAGGACACCCTCGACAGTTATTCAAGAACTGTTGTGGTGAAAGTTATGTGAAGAAATTAAACTTTATATTTCTACTTGAGCAATATATGATTTACTTTGACCAACAAAATATTTTGCTATAAAAACTGCAAAAAACATTCGCGTATGTCTCTTTTTTTTATTATAATTATATATTTTTAGTGTATGCCACCAGAATTTGTCGGCTGACATTCCTTGTTTTCTACCGGCAATGGCGGACACCGTACGTATCCGTCTTCTGATGTAAGTGTGGTTACTTCGCCCCGATGATTTTATGTGATGATGATGATGATAATGGCTATGTGGTGCCAGTAGAAATAGTAAACCTAGATGTAGCCTGGTTAACCAAACCACAGCCATCATAGGAACAACTTACCTTAGGAAAAAATACATATGGTACCACCGGAATCGAACACGGGACCTCTAGATTGGTAGCCAGGAATGCTAACCATTAGACCAATAAGCTGTACAGTGATCAAATAATGAGCAGGGTACTGGGTGTTGTGTTGGTTTTATAATTATTTTGTCTGTAAATCGTGCAGATATATCAGTCTGTTCGGAAAGTGAACGTTAAACACCCCGAATTAAATGTTTTACTCTGACAGTGGTAAAAGTTACGTCCACGTATTCAAACAGTAAGTCATGTGATCTTATGTCACTTTTGATTGATATTATCAACTATTTAAATGGCAATATACCATCAATTTTGGCCACAAAAATATATATTTGAATTTTCTAAAAGGCCTTTTCTTTGAAAATTGTACTGGAAAATTGATATATATATATATATAAACATACGACTCCTTAGCTCACTCAGTAGCATGTGTGTCTACTGAGCTAAGGGTTCCGGGCTCGATTCCCGGCATGGCCTAAATATTTATCATTGGTTTAATGTGGGTTTACCCTTTCACAGTGATAAATTAACAACCGGGGACTGGATGTTGTGCCTGTCTTAGTCTTAAATTAGATTATAAGGCATATGAAGCTATAACAGGCCTATCAAGCCGGTAGTGGAGAATATATGACTTGAATAAAAAAACTCACCAAGGCCACAGACTTGAAACAGTAATAGATAAACTTGATTTTAAAATATACATTAAAAGTGTCCCTGAAATTCTAAAATAGAAAAAAGTAGGAAAATAATATATTCAATTCCATTAATCTTTCTTCCTCCCGAAACTCAATTTCTGGTTGTGACACTGTCTAACGCTAGTTAATATACTTACACAGTACATGGATAAATAAGACTGCGGTATTTTCGTATTATATTGCAGCAAATTGCTTTAATTTATTTCAAA
This sequence comes from Timema shepardi, assembly GCA_902151425.1. NCBI lineage: Eukaryota > Metazoa > Arthropoda > Insecta > Phasmatodea > Timematidae > Timema > Timema shepardi. The sequence continues at coordinate 249,168 of CABFVX010000565.1, forward strand.
TCTGCCCTCCCTATTTTGGTTTTAACTAGAAGGTTACCAGTAAAACTTGTAGTGGATGACCTTTTTCCAGTTGACGTCGAGCGATATCTCATATGCTTTAGAGTTGTTCCTCATGAGCCGATTGTGTCACTCTTCATCAAAATCTCGCCAGTTGGATCCCGATTTCATCAAGAACAATTTGCAGTTTAAGTGCGATGTGGTACAACAGATCCATAAATACTTGTTGTTTTTCCTCCCTTCCAATATTGGTTAGTTAGTTATTGGGGGGG
>CABFVX010000565.1:249463-265352 GCA_902151425.1 Timema shepardi
TTGGGGGGGGGGGGGATCTAATTTGGGTTGTGTTGTTAATTCGTAATATGGATTTAACTAGTAATGCACTCAAACGCCAGTTAAACACCTTATCTCTCCCACCCTATTTTCCTAAGATCGCAAATAGTTTTAACACAACCTTAAATATTAGAATTGTCACTATGATATACATAGTACAACACTAAGATTTTTCAAATTTATAGGATAAATTTTAAGGCAAGCTTTACGACTTGATATTTAAAATATACATTAAAAATGTCCCTGAAATTCCAAAATGAAAAAAAAAAAATGTGGGAAATTAATATCTTCAATTACATTAATCCTTCTATCACCCCGAAAATTAATTTCTGGGTGTGGCACTGTTAATACTAATTATTTTTAATGTGATATATTAGTTAAATGCTAGATGAAATACAAATTCCAGGCGTGCAGCTAGAATTTCTGAAATTATTAAGCTATCCACTTAGATAAACTAATGGGTAAAACTTTGTTAGTGCACTGTTAGACATGACACGTGTAGTATAAAAGTAATTTAAATGATAAATTCAGTCTTTCGGACAGTACTAGTATTGGTAATATTAGCTTTGGCCGTTATCAGTATTAAGTGACAAATAATACACGTGTAATCAGAATGTCTGAGATGATAAACACAAGTCGTTTGGGCAGTACGATGGGTAACTAATATGATCATAGTGGTCCGCTGAAAGCGGCGAAGAATTCCAGCCCAGAGCAGCCAGAACGTCTGGCGTGTGCATGAACCCGTCATTGGCTGAGCTCCACACTCTCCGTGACCTCGAGATGACCTCATAGCCTTCACTCGGACACTTGGCTGACTCTGGGCTGGAGGTGGGGGAATACGAATTCCGCATTTCACGTCTCCTCTTTCGAGTTTGAACTTGAGGTTGTTGTTTTTTTATATTATGCCCACAACCTTGTAACGACCGATCGTTGAATACGGAGATTGTTTCAAAATGTTTCCGACACTTCACAATTATGATGAGCTGTAAATTACAAATTTACCTATCATCCGGGTGTTTTGTCTTTATCTTGAAATTTGTTTATAAAAAAAAGTAATTTTAAAAAGTATCTAAAGTCACTTAAATCTAAATTAGAAAACTAGTGTATTTTTTTTTTAATTTTAAAGCTTTACCTATTAGCTATTTTGACTAAGTTAACCAAATTCAACAGTGAAACTAAAGTCAAGATAGTTAACATACGATGTATAGGCCAAGGTAAAAAAAAATTGCTTTCATGAACATTTAAAAAAAATGGTATAAACAATTTGAACCATTTCTTAATATTTATAATGGAATGCTTCATTTATGATATGAACTTAACCACTTTAAGCAACTTTACCTAAAGCAAGAAACACAAAATTATGGCTATGATAAACTTTGGGACATAATTTTCACCGTTTTTTTAATTATATGCTGATATGCAAAGATAAGCTAGTTAGCCATATTTTGTGTTTTTCACTTACGTTCGTTTGTGGAAAATAACTTGACTGATAAGCCTTTACCCCGAAAATTTGGTAAGACATGGTGATAAAAATATATTGATGTACTCGTGTTAAATAACATTCCGTCATTCCGTTTAAAAGTATTCATATATAATGTTAATATTTATATATAAATGTCGATTCATGGTAAATATAACTATCTATGAAATAAATATAGTCATATGAAGTATAATATACTTAGCAATTATTATCATAATAAATTCGTCTTTCTGACATTTTCTTTGTCTCATTTTTTAATAGTAACTTATATTTATCAATTTGCTTAGAGTTTTAAATTAAAATTACTTGAGATGAGATATTAAATGAAAAACATTTTGAGCAGCCGCCACATTGAAACGGATAATCAGAATGAAAAACCACCTACATAAATTGTTCGGCCTAGTTTTAAAGAATGCCCATGGCCAATGTTGACAGCTACCACGGAACAAACAATAGGAAAAACAGACAAACACATTAAATGCCAAATGAGGGTGACCTGGTGGTCTAGGGGTAAGATGTAGGACTTCTGTGCTGGGGTCCGGGGTTCAATACTCTGTCCCGACACAGATTTATCTGATTACAAGACGTGTATTAATCACAACTTGTGAATGTGGGGAGTGCCAGGCCTCCACCGTGGTTCGGATTCCACGTGAAACTGCAGGTCCTCCATTTCATCTCACAATCACCCTACCATTACACATTAGCGTAAGTGCATATAACCCGAAGGGGCAGTAAGACGAGATAATAATAATAAGTGCCAAATGGTCAAGTTAATACAGGACCTCGCTACGCTTGGTCATTTATAATTTTACATTCTATGTTTGAAGCTGTAATTATACTTATGTTTTGTCTTAAAAGGGGGCAAAAGCCTTAATTCTTCCCCTTGCCCCCCTTTTGTTGTGCCATTATAGACCTTTGTGGATCTTAAGGGCGTGTTAATCGCCCGAATAGTCTGACGCACTCTTTGTAGAGAGGTGCGTATCACAAGTAGATGGTAGAAGTAAAGTATAATATATTAAACCATGGGCCAGCTGAATACAGGCAAAATAACCAATCTTTTCATAAAATGGAGCACCAATGTATGCACTAAATTTTGGTTGTGATGAATCTCTGAAAGGCTTTAATTCTTATCTAAATCCTTCTATAAAGTAGGATGCCGGTAGGGAAAAAAATTTATTTTAGAAACCCATTCCTAGAAAAATCAGCGTTAAGCTATAATCATTTTATGGCAAAATTTAAACTTCTAAATGGCATTTTTCATGGCAAATATATAGGCATAGTTGTATTTTGAGAATCTAAGCTGTTTATGGAAAGGATGCGCACTGAAAGCGCACAGTGCAAATTTGTGTATCTTCTTTGGAGTGTATCAGAAGCGCATAAGGTAGGTATGTACACTGGATATAATAACTGAGGGAAACAGTGTTGTCATTCTCTCGTTTTCGTGGAGTCAATCTCCCCGCAAATATAAGACAAGTTTCGCAACGCTGGATAGTCTAGGTTGCCAGTAGCTACTTCTTACCCCAGCACACCACCTTAACTGAGAGCGAGGAGATATGGCAACAATCAACTGAGAGAGAGCGAAGATAAAGCTTTTCTCCATAAGACCCGAAGTTACCTCAGAAATGACATTGGGTGTAGTCTTTGAGCCCCAACGACTGTAAAAACAAGGGGGGTTTGAGGGGGTCTGTAGCTGTGATATTTTATCGTAATTATTCTCCAGAGTAAGGGGTTGTTTACAATACATGTTTGCGATGTTGCCAGGTAGTGCAGTTGTTCTTTCCCTGTGCCCTTTTGATACAAGGTCTAAGTACGCTTTTCACGTGGAAGTTTCTCCCCTCTTGCGTACTTCCGATGTTCTGCGGGAAGGAAAACTGGGGGAGAGCTAAACAATGCTTGTTTTTATAATCACTGTCTTATTATTTTGTCAGTTATAGAATATATTGCAACTGTTAGGACGGTTCGTTCGCAATCAATAACACTTCTCGAGAAATACTATTAATCAAACATATGTTTGTGCCAGATGGTGATCTATTTATTGAGGTCAATCATGATCACTTTGTGTGAACTTTTGAGTCTAGAGGTCGATTTGGATAGATATTCTAAGAAACCCAACAGAGTAAACATGTTACATTCTGACATGTTTGATGGCCTAGCTTACTATAGAGTAATCGTAAATCATGGTGATACGACTATTTTTTTTTAAATTTATTTGAGGTAATAACTTGCACTTTCTGAACCGACTGATTATATCAGCACACGACTTATAAACTAACTTAAATCTAGAACAGACTAAACATCCAGCCCCCGCCTGTTAATTCATCATTGTGAAAGGGCAAACCCACATTTCATCAATGATAAATTTTCCGGCCATGCCTGAGAAATCGAACTCGGTACCCTTAGTTCAGTAGATAGACCAACTACCGAATAATCTAAGGTGCCGTACAGTACGACTAATTAAGATCACCCAAATTTAGTCAGTGTTTCTTAAGGTGGGGAATGCAGAGAACGTGAGACAAGGGTAATGTTTTTTCAGTTTTTATAGCAAAACTGCGATAAAAATCCATAGCACATCTTCCTTCGGAGGGGAAGTATATCCGTCTGTCCCGTGTTGATTGTGGTATGTAAAAGATCTCTGGAAGGCATGTGAAAATACCTTTTTCCAGCAGAATTGGTAGGCCCTTTCGCTCTCACTTATAGAAAATTATCGTGTGCTGATACAATCAGTCGGTTCAGAAATTGCACGTTTAATACAATAAATAAAGAGATATAGAAAAAATAATCTCAAGATGAATCAAATACTACTCCAGTAGAAACATAAGAGTTTAATTTTCTTCACGTGTTGATATCAACAGTTCTTGAATATCTGTCAAGGGTGTCATAAAATTTAATGACAAATTTTTTTTATTTTCATTAAAACAGTTTCTCATCTAAAGCTGCTCTGCTCCTGACAGATATTCTCTCAACAACTGTTGATATCACCGTGGGAAGAAAAATAAACTTTTATGTTTCTACTGGAGAAATATACTATAAATTTCGGCCAAAAAATGTTTTGCTATAAAAACCACAAAAACGCTGACCTTATCTCGCGTTAGCTACACTACCACTTCAAGGTGGGATGGGGGGGAAAATCACAAGCTAAAGACAGTATTTTTTCCAGAATTTTAACAATCCATTACTACAGTAAAGCATCGGATTCCCTCCAGATGGAGTGTACTCTCGATTTAAAAAAAGAAAAAGGCAAAGGTCAGAGGTAGAAGTGGTACGTCACCAATGAAGTCTGTACCGCCAGGTGCAACGGTGAAGTGGTGTTCTTTCTCCCAATCCCCCCCTTTTCACTCCTCCTGAACAAGTATTTATTTATTTGATGAGCTCAATGAGATGTTTACTGACCAGTTGAAGTGAATTATTCTCGTGTTGTTTTCCTACTTGCTTTTTTTTTCCTTTCTTGGAAATCGTTTGCATGTTTTCTCCTCGTGAAGGCCATTCCCCGAACGACGCAGACAGTATGGCGGCTCAGTGGCGGATTGCGAGGAGCTGCGACAGTAGCTTTTTACATTTTGGTTCAATTTATTTCTTAAGTTTTCCATCATTATCCTTTTCTTTAAGTATTTTTTTTGGGGGTGACCTGGTGGTCTAGGGTTAAGGTGTCAGTCTTCTGTGTTGGGGTTCGGGGTTCATTCCTCGGTCCCGGCACAGATTTATCTGATTAACAAACCCTTCCTTCACCTCTGACAAGACATCTTGTGAATGTGGGGAATGCCAGGCCTCCACCGTGGTTCGGATCCCACGTTAAACTGTAGGTCCTCCATTTCATCTCACAATCACCCTACCATTACACATTAGCGTAAGTGCGTATAACCCGAACGGGTAGTAAGACGCGGTGCTAATAATAATAATAAAATTTAATTATTTGGTTAAATACTACTTCGAAGGATCACTGTAGAACCAGACAACCCCTCTCTACCTTATCATAATATATTTTTGAGACGATAAAAACAGTCATTTATGGTTTAATAACCATGAACAAAGTAGGAGCAATGAAACGGACATCATTATGTCTCCTGTCAAGTGACTATTCCATTAGAAACTAAAATTACATGGGAAACTTTTACTTTTAACACCGCGTCATTCTATCTGTTCGAGCTATACGCTTATGAAAAAATTAACTAATTGGTTAGAAATGAGGAAGGTTGAATTTAGATTATGTATACCCGCATTTTCGTGGAGAAAAATCGTGTGAAACCGTTTTGGAAAAACATCCTCAATACACCCGACCGGGATCTAACCATGATCTCCCAGTCATCAGCAGTCTAATCCACTGCGAGAGGGACGCATTAGACCACGCAGCCACCGAAACGGGTTTAGTTACTATTTATTTTGTGTGTTTAACGTGCGCTTTCAAATCACATGACCTACAAACTGATTTAATTCTAGAACAGAAACACCGCCAATTCCTCCGGCCATTATTTTTGTTTCTGTGAAAGGGGAATCCATAATTTCATCAATGATTATTTATTCGGCCAAATCGGGAATGGAACCAAGGACTTTTAGTACAGTATGCAGACATGTTAACGACTGAGATAAGATGTTGGACCAACATTTTTTTTTAAATACACCCAACATGATTTTGGTTTAGTCTCGCGACATTAATTATTCCTAATGATTAAGTAATATTTAGGAATAATAAATACAGCTTAAAATAGTTGTGTAAAAAAAATGGGCTGCATAAAAGTAAATGTATTGGATTGCGTAGTAAATGTGAAAACTACTGTTCGAGTAGAAGTGAGATATGATACAATTTTCTTACCCGCACAAGAGCACACGCAGACTGAATGTCAGGCTCACTGGGTCTGATTTCTCCTGTGATGGGGAGGTAAAGGTTCAAATCCAAGCTGAGTGTAGTGAGAGTTTGAAAAGGTTTCTCACACACTCTACGCACAATGTGAGTACATTTCCTCTGAATATTATCCTACTCCTTTTCACCCAATTAGCGTAGCTTCAATGTGTACAGTCCGGACAGGTATTGAGTCGCGGTGCGGGGGGAAAATATTCTTCTGATTCGAGCTATCATTCTAGTTTAGTCTGGTTATTTAGATTGATACAAGAATCTGGGGGTTTAAAATATAGCCCTTTTACATACATACATATATACAAACATATATACAATCACATATACATACATTACACATATACATTCACATATATATATACACATATACATACATACATACACACACGCATACATACATACATTTATTTACATACATTATTATTAGGACCACGTCTTACTACCCGTTCAGGTTATACGCACTTACGCTAATATGTAATGGTAGGGTGATTGTGAGATGAAATGGAGGACCTACAGTTTAACGTGGAATCCGAACCACGGTGGAGTCCTGGCATTCCTCACATTCACAAGATGTCTTGTCAGAGGTGAAGGAAGGGTTTGGTAATCAGATAAATCTGTGCCGGGACCGAGGATTGAACCCCGGCCGCCAGCATAGAAGTCTGACACCTTAACCCTAGACCGCCAGGTCACCCACCCTTTTATGCAACCTAATAATAATGGCGTGTGTGGGCTACATCAATCTGTGGCTTGTTTGCGGAAATATTAGCCAGTATTAATGTACCGAGACTCGGGCGATGTCTGAATGTATCAATCGTACATTATTTCCGTGGAGCCTCTTTCCATGTCCCGATGAGATGATGATGATAGTGAATATGATGGGTTGAAGTCAATGATGATCTTAAACTAGATTAATCTTAACTAACCAAACCCTGGTGACCATGGGAATTATTCCCCTTTCGAGAAAAAACCCCCAGTACCAGCCAAGACTCGAGCCCGGCACTCCTATAACAGTAGCCAGGAGATCTGACCAGTGTTCCACGAGGACAGTTTCAAAGAATAATATATGACATTTACTAAACTATTTAGAAATACTTTTACGTATTCACGTGTCAAGTCATGTGACCTGTAGCGGTTCCTTTTGATATATAGTTTCAATACTTGTTAAATAAAATAAATAGTATAGTAAAATGTTATCAATTTTGACCGCAAAAAAAACTCATTTCGCACTCGTATAGTAAGTAGGTTCCATGTATAGGTGATCTAGCAAATATTGTTAGAGTGTAGAAACAAATACAATCATAATCATGTGTTTTGATTTATTGAACTAGTGAAATGAGTTCTCCTTTTTAACTCCACCGATTTGCATTTGTCTGTGGTGGGTATGCCTCACGTTAACTTGTGAACGCATAAGCCGATTTAATTCAAACTTGGAAGAGTTTTTCTTTGTACTTTTATATAGATCAGGTTTGTTAGATAAGAAAATCAAACTAAGGGCTAGGAAACAATCAACCCTTATATGTATAAAAACGTGGCTTATAGCATTTTAGAGCATTTCCTTATACTACCTTATACGGCTGAAAATGAGAATCTAGGGGCGAAATACTGTATACACATTAAACAAAAATGAAATTTAAAAAAAAATTGTGTGGGAGGCAGATAACTGGGGGGACCCGCAAAAAAAGGTTGGCCCAGTGCCGATGTCTGCTAAGGGTGGTCCTTACACACAAACACAGTGTTCGTCCGGAACTCGGATACTGTGACCTTATCCGTAACATGTGATGGAACTCGGATACTGTGACCTTGTCCGTAACATGTGATGGAACTCGTATACTGTGACCTTGTCCGTAACATAGTGATGGAACTCGGATACTGTGACCTTGTCCGTAGCAAGTGACGGAACTCGGATACTGTGACCTTGTCCGTAACATGTGATGGGACTCGTATACTGTGACCTTGTCCGTAACATGTGATAGAACTCGTATACTGTGACCTTGTCCGTAGCATGTGACGGAACTCGGATACTGTGACCTTGCCCGTAACATGTGACGGAACTCGGATACTGTGACCTTGTCTGTAACATGTGACGGAACTCGGATACTGTGACCTTGTCCGTAACATGTGACGGAACTCGGATACTGTGACCTTGTCCGTAACATGGGATGGAACTCGGATACTGTGACTTTGTCCGTAACATGTGACGGAACTCGGATACTGTGACCTTGTCCGTAACATGTGATGGAACTCGGATACTGTGACTTTGTCCGTAACATGTGATGAAACTCGGATACTGTGACCTTGTCCGTAACATGTGATGGAACTCGGATACTGTGACCTTGTCCGTAACATGTGACAGAACTCGGATACTGTGACCTTGTCCGTAACATGTGACGGAACTCGGATACTGTGACCTTGTCCGTAACATGTGATGGAGCTCGGATACTGTGACTTTGTCCGCAACATGTGACGGAACTCGGATACTGTGACCCTGTCTGTAGCATGTAATGGAACTCGGATACTGTGACCTTGTCCGTAACATGTGATGGAACTCGGATACTGTGACCTTGTCCGTAACATGTGACGGAACTCGGATACTGTGACTTTGTCCGTAACATGTGATGGAACTAGGCATTGTGACTTTGTCCGTAACATGTGACGGAACTAGGCATTGTGACCCTTTCCGTAACATGTGATGGAACTCGGATACTGTGACCTTGTCTGTAGCATGTGATGGAACTCGGATACTGTGACTTTGTCCATAGCATGTGATGGAACTCGGATACTGTGACCTTGTCTGTAGCATGTGACGGAACTCGGACACTGAGACCTTGTCGGTTAAATGTGACTAGTTCATACACTGTCGTGTCACCGTGACTCGGTCAGACACTGTAGTGTACCAGTGTGAAAAGCTGCAAATTAAACTAATGTACTTTGAAACCTGTCACCGGTGACGAGGACCGGTGTCCAGTAAGACACGGCCCCAACACACACATACACGTGCTGTGCAGTAAAGGCGTAGAGATAGGTCAGGGGTCAAGGGAAGCGAGATGACTGCGTGTTCCTTCACAGAGATCTGCGCACAGGCGAGCCGAACACATTAAAAAACAACAAACCTGACAGATATTATCTGCGTCCTTATATTTTTATACAATATATTACAATACTTCCCAGACTTGTCCATCCTAACACGAACCCTTCAAGGGCGTATGTAAGTCAGCCGCAGCATCAGACGACGACATTCGAGGTTTATCTCAACTCTCCCAACGCAGACAGACCGCATGGCAGCAACTTCTTCTATAAATTTAATAAAACGATGTTTTACCAATTTTAATGTATAGTTTGGAAGTACTTAAAGATTCTCGTTAAAAACAGCTGATAATTTTTTTTATTATTTTAATTAAATAACTATAGATGATAATCCTTAATTTATAAATAGTAATTTACAGATGATAGTCTTTGATTTATAAATGGAACTATAAATAGCTAGTACTTTTGAATTTATAAATGATAATACATAGCAGATATTATAGAATTTATAAATGGCTATATATAAATAACATCATTTATAAATATATATTACTATTTATATATCATGCTACCATTATATATTTTTATGTATTACGATTTATAAATCAAAGTTCATTTTATGTTGTATGTTAAACACATTTATTGGGTTCGGATTTTCCTCAAAATTCTTTTTCATGCCAATGTCTAATATACTTCGGTTGGATCAATTAAAATTAAGTTAGAGTAGAGGATGGTTTCTAATAAAATCATTTCCCGCTCTCTCCACGCAAAGTAGAGTATATTTACTCCCAATCCTACGTTCCTCACCCCTACCCCACTATCGTAATTAATATAAATTCATAAGTGAATATACCCCAAACGGGTAATAAGATGCGATTAAAATATACAAGTCCAATTTTTATTGGAATAATATTTTAAGTTGAACAAAATCAATGAACACTTTATTATTTTATTAGTATTGTAAAGATGTTGATACTATCCATGAAAAATGATAGTTTGCAGATCACATGGTTTGTTGTATGAATGTATGAAAATTATATTTAACTATATGATAAAAATAATTATAAAAAATCTACATTGTGTGATCCCGTAAGTGAGCTATACCGACAGAGCAGCGAAGATTGTGGATATAGGGTGTCATATGGTCATCAGAACGAGCCCTCCGACCATTAATCTCAGTTTTCTAAACCGGAACTTCTACTTATTTATTCAAGTAGTTCCTAATTTGTCATCACAAGGCTGAGTTAGACCCCGTTACAGACCCAATGCTTCACCAAAGAGTTTTGGAAGTTCCGGGGATCGAACCCGGGACCTTTGGGTCTGTAGTCAGGAACCTCAATGACTAGACCACAGAGTTGGTAAAATATTATAATATAGTAAATAAAGGGGTATATACTATACAATTATATGGTGTATATATACCCTATAGGTTTCTATTGCATCCCTTAGTATTTTTATATGTTATATAGACATTAAATTTGAAAATAGATAAAAAAAATGTAAAACTATCAACAATGAGTATAACTGTAAAGATTTTCAAAAATGTATTATTATTAATAATATTATTACTACTAGCACCGCGTCTTACTACCCGTTCGGATTAAACGCACTTATTCAAATGTGTAATGGTAGGGTGATTGTGAGATGAAATGGAGGCCCTAAAGTTTAACGTGGGATACGAACCACGGTGGAGGCCTGGCATTCCACACCTTCACAAGTGGTGATTAATAACGTCTTGTCAGAGATGAAGGAAGGGTTTGGCAAACAGATAAATCTGTGCCGGGACCGAGGATTGAAACCCCGGACCTCCAGCACAGAAGTCCAACACCTTACCTCTAGACCATTCAAAAATTTGTTAAAAACTTCACACACTCCCCTCTTTACCCAAATTTACCACTTTCTGATGGCTCGCGTAGGGTAGTAGACAAAGAAGAATATTTGTCGGACTCAACGTATACGGCCTGTAAAGCGAAACTTTAAGAATACATAATTTTACCTTGTACTTGTTGGTTTTTTCCAAATTGTTTTTAATTTCCTTTTTTTTCCATCAAGACATTCCATTACAAAGAGCAGGTGGATAAGAAGGCCCGTTGATAAAACCAGAGAGAGAAAGAGAGGTAGACAAACATCACCACATTTTGTCATGTAGACTACAATAAAATTGATAAGTGTTTTCCGTTTGGAGCTTGTGACTAATCAGGGAGAAATTATTTGACAACCCGAATCTGTAGGTGCTTGTTCTAACGCGTTACTTTCGTGTTAAACTGTATCGCCATTGACTGGAGGGGTCAAGGCTCGTATCTCGGTCGACTTTACTGAAAGGTGTTGTTTTTTTACTGAATGTTTTCCCAATTTTCCTAAATCCCACTGGAAAAATTCCTATATATTTTATTTATTTGAGATATTAAACTTCCACTTTGTGAACCGACTGATTTTATCAGTACAAGAGAATTTTTTTTAAGAGTGAGAGCTAAAAGTCCTTCCAATTTTATATGTCACAATCGACTTGGGGCTAACGGCTTTGCTTTCCCTCCGATGTAGGTTGTGCTAAGGATTTTTATCGCCCAAGAAAAATCCATTGACCCCCGGTTGGATTTGAACACTCTAACATCGGGGTACTGAGGCGAGCAGTTTACCCCAAGACCACCGAAGTTGTCATTTACTTTACAATACTCTACAATCCTCGCCCCTATCCCGTTAGCGTAATTATAGTCTGCGTATAGCTTAGTGGTGATTTTTTAAATACATATTTAATCTCTTTTTAGAAATATTTCCGTGATATTATTTTACTATCTGGCCTATCACCATCTATACACCAATGGGGGGAGGGATGAGAAAGGAATAATCCAGAGTAAATTCACTAGTATTTGCAACCACCTCAGTGGCGTAGTTAGCTAACATGCTAGTTTCGTGTTGAGCTAGACTGCCGAGGACGGGGGATATTGAGGTTCGAATCTCAGTCGAGTGAACTGGAGGTAGTTGTTCACTCTCCCTCCACGAAAATGCAGGTTCGTTTCCTCTATATTCAACCTTTCCAATCTCTAACACATTAGCGTAATTAGTACTTAAGCGTATAAACCGAACGGGTAGTAAGACGCGGTGCTAAATAAATAAACAAAACTATTATTTGCGTGTAGGAAGGTTGGCAAACTATTTAGGATGGATCATCCACAGTACACTTGGTATGGGTTCGAATCCCTACATCCAAGTCATCAGGAAAACGGACTATACGAGATTGACGTCTCTATTCCACGTGGCTACCAATGCGGTCTTGTTATATATAAATACATGGGTTGATGTTAGTAAAGTTATTATGGTCGAAATGTTGTGCTGTAAATTTTTGATAAATGTAACAAATAGACCTAAGTTTATAATATTATTGAAAAAGGTTTCAACTCAAAATTGTTTCTTTTTGTCTAGAGTTAAAATATTAACAAACATACTTATTTCACATTCAATATGTTTTTAAAAACACTTTAAATATGTATGTTATGATGTAGCCCTACTAATAATAGTTTTAACAAAATTATATATACCTATTTTTAGGAGAAAGTTTTTACCTGTATCGGTTAGTGTCAAGTTTGCCTTGTCAGATGTCAGGAATATCGGGGTTCGAATCCCAGTTGGATATACTGAGGTTGATTTATCCTACCTAAATGGTTTCCCGTTGTCCCACTAGTAAATAGGATATATTTCCTCTTAATTCTACCTTCCTCATCTATAATAAATCAGTATAGTTAAATTAGAATAAACCGGATGAGGAATAAGATGAGCGCGGTTTGTAAAAATAAACGTTTTAAAATAAAAATGTTATTTTGTAGAAATAATTTATTGAAAATATGTTTGAGCCTCCTTTAATATAATAAACTAATAAAAGTACCACTAAGGTTGTTGTTTTTTTCTTTAAATCTGCTACGTCACAAAAAGATAGAAGGCATCTTTATCTAATCATTTTTGAATCATGCTATGTAATATTATTGAACACCTGGGAAACTCTCTTCAAAAGTTTTTTTTTGTTAGTTTATATCTTAAGTATACAGACGCCCTTGAAAAATAAAATGTTGTTGAAGGGAGGGGGAGGGGGTAGAAATGAGTGTGGCCCGATGAAAAGAAATGCTGTCCATAAAGAAAGTGGTGGATTGTGATAATTGCCGGCTGATTATAGGTATTAGCACTGGAAACCTGCATTGAAAATGATGCTTTAAGGTTCGAACCATACAAATTGCTCCATTCCAAACTTCGTTTATTTATTTTTTATTTTCTTTATATTTATGTTTTTTTTTTTTAATTTATAAATGGTGGTAAAAAAAACCACACGAAACCCGATTATTAATGACCATATCCTGAGTGGTTTATTTATCGGTTAGTCTGTCAATATGAGGAAAAAAAAATCACAAACATATATGAATAAAAAATTGTTACTTAATCATAGACAATTTGATGTCGTATTCGAGCTAAGCAAATAAAGCAGTTCCTCAAAGTTTTGAGAACGTAGATATAGGCCTATACTTATTACAGAAATTCACACACGTGATAAAAATGATTAATTGGAAAGCGCTCTTAAAAGGTGATGCAGTGTTATTCAACCTGGGGCACGTGAAGACTTTTTTATGATATGTGAAGACTTTTAAAGTGTATATGTCACCGGTAATGTGAGAAACTTAGGCGTTCTATAAAATGCCTATGCTTTCAATATATAATGCCAGAGTGATTTTGGCAAAGTATGAAATAAACAAGTTTTTCTGCTGTAGTTCATACTTATTTTCAAGTTCTTTGTCCTTTTTAAGTCCCGGAATATGTTATCAATTATTTTAGCCAATTATATGTAAGTCTTGTGCCGTTTTCTTGTAGGTTCATCCAATTTCTAGGATTTAAGTTAGTCAGGTTATGTTATTTTAGAATAGGGTTGGTAAGGTTAGGTTGGATTAGGTTAGCTATTGTTATCGGTAATATATCTATACCTTGGTAGAAAAAGGGTCAATGTCGCATATACATGTTTATGAGAAAAGCCAAATTAATTAATTAATATCACATTGGCCTCTTTAGAAAGGGCCTTACTTGGAATATATTGTACCACGGGAAGGACATTTGCCATTTTTATATTATAGGATGATTTTGGGGTGACGCCTTAGACCATTTGGCCACTGAAGCGTATTTCCTCTTTTAAAACTTATTATTTAATATATTATTTTGGATGTAATTTATTGTACTTATTTTTTAAGTGTAAATGATAGAATGTGATATAAATTGCATTATTCATCAACAACTTTGGGGGTATACAAAATATTTAATACCACTGAAACCATTAATGTGGGCGTGGAAAGGAGGAAAAGTTATGGTCCACAATTTTGAAGTTTTCAGAACTTTTTTGTTTGTACAAAATAAATAATATATTGCTCTAGTAGATACGTTTAGTTTAGTTTTCTACAAAAAGTAATCTCGATTTTTTGAATATTTGACGTGGACATAATGGAATTTGATGGAAAACCGTAGAACATCAAACTAAACGTATCTTCTGAAATACTCTATTCATTTTGGCAAAAAAAAACTATGTTGACATAATAGGCCCAGCTGAAGTATTTGAATTTAACTCTTGCTCCCTCCCCCTCACCTTAAGCCACAATTATTTAATTGGCATGTTTCTTCTTGAAATACAAAGGTTTTTAATTATAAAATAATTTGAATAAAATTGATCCCAAGATAGGCCAACAATTCTCGGTCAAGTGTACTGAGGGCTTTTTTCCAAAATAATTTTCCAATCTCCCTCCACGCAAATGCAGATACACTTCCTTTAAACATAACCTTCCTAATCCCTAAAAAATTTAGCGTAATTAGTTCCTAAGCGTGTAACCCGAACGGATAGTAAAACGTTCTGCTAAAAAAAAACATGACTTAAGTTGTAGTAGATACCATTTAAATGGCGGCTATTTTTTCCAGCGACAGCCAGTGATTTTAGAGCGACTGTTCCCGGAAAAAAAGGCACTTTGGTTTTTCAAATATCCTCTTCGATGGTTGAATGGTCTAAGACGACATTCTCGCAATAGACTGGACTACGAATTATGAGGAGATAAGGGTTCATATCCAGTCTGAGTTTACATGTACTAAGCAGGTTTTTCCTATATGTTCTACACTCTCCCTCCACGCAAATAGGGGTTCATTTTCTCTAAATTGAAACGTATTCGTTCATAACACATTAGCGGAATTAGTACATAATTATGCGTGTGACACGAGCGAGTAATTAAATTAGGGGACAAAAAAATTATAAGACCTTTTTCTAACTATAAAGGTATAAAGTAAGCAAACAATTATACATATTTCTCCCACAATATTCACCAAAAATAAATCCTGACTACACCGTTGAGCCCTTTTTATAGTGAGATTTAAGAACCTAGGAGACGTACCTAATATTTAAAATAATTTTTTTCCCTGATCCACTTATAGAAATCTCTCCAACTTGTTTGCTGCTAGAAGGTACGAGGTCTCTTGGTCGTGGAGGGAAAATGATGGCGAGGGGTGCG
>CABFVX010000566.1:0-53416 GCA_902151425.1 Timema shepardi
TATGTAACTAGTGAAATAATTTTGATGAGCGTCGTAGAGTTTTTCCCTATTCTTCAATCCCTCTAGTAGTATATATACACTCAACGATCTGGGCTTGTTTTAAAGATCAAATTTTTAACATCTTTTCTCCACGCCATTTTGAAAGCACTCTCTCTGAACTAGTTATTCTTATACCGGGGTTATAAACAATCATATATCGTGTGTATGGGACTCGATCTCTGAGCAATTTAAGAAAAAAGTTGTTAGATTAGAATAAGTTATCACCTTTATAAATGCAGATTGTGTATTTGTGATTTGCCTTGTTCTATGAATAAATATGTTAAAATGCATATGATTTTCATTGAGCCGTTCTGTTCCTAGCTATCCGTGTTTAAAAGAGTAAAATCAACCTATTGACATATTTTGAAGTCATGCTGGTACCTAATAAGACTAATGATGATGATTATGATTATTATTATTATTATTATTATTATTATTATTATTATTACTCTTCCGGCAGTCTGGCGAAGGGGTGTATGGTTACATATTGGGCAATTCAATAGGGGGTTGTAATCGTGAATAGGTTAAGAACTCCTGCTCTAAAACTAACCAAAATTTATATTCATAAATTTGAAAAATGACACATATATGGAAATTGAACCCAGTACCATTGGCTTTGCGCACCAATTCTCTGTCACTGAACTATCCAAGATTCGTTTCGTGCTCAGGGTCACTCTTCACATAATCGTCTTTTAGTTTAAAGTGCGGCAGAAGGGAGCACTAGTAGTTTTAAGTTTTTATATCATTACATGTTTTTTGCCCAAAATAAATCAAATATCTCTCCAGTAACAACATACGAGTAGAGTTTAGTTTTCTGCACATGCTAATATCAACAGAGCTTGAATATCTGCCAAAGGATGTCCTGGAATTTTTTCGAAACTTTTCCTCTTTATTTAAAAAGTTTTAACAAAATTCCAGGATACCCTTGACAGATATTCAAGATCTGTTAATATTAGCATGTGCAGAAAACTAAACTCTATGTTGCTACTGGAGAAATATTTGATTTATTTTGGACAAAATTTTATATTCTATAAAAACTGTAAAAATACTTGCGCTCCTTTCTGCCACACCTCAAGGCCGGTGAACGACCTACGTTTTGGTCGCGTTTTGGTCACTGCTACACATGCCGCAACCAGGCAAATCTAGTGTGTTGCATTGTTTCATATGAAAGGGGTCAGACTAGCGACACGAATACCGTGACATATTTGAAAATAACGATGTGAGCGTTTCTTGGGCAATAGGGCATACAGGGCGAAGCAACCCCTATCATATGAAACATTGCAATACACCAGAGCAGCCTGATCGCGGAGTTTGTGTCGCCGCGACCAGAACGTCAGTCTGTCACCGGCCTAAGTTGTAGATAGCTGTCGTGTTAAGTATACTGGTTTAAGAAAAACTAATAATTGATCAATGAGAAATATATAATATCCGTGTGGAAACGCTGTAAAATAATGCAATGTAAATTATAGGGAAGGAAACCAACCTGAAATGATAGTGTGTGTTTTTTTCCATCACCACGTTTTACTACCCGTTCGGTTTGTACGCTTATGTAGTCTACTAATTACGTCACCCACTTCTGTGACAGCATGGTCTAAGGCACTACTCTCACAATCAACTAGACTACCGATGACGGGGAGATCTAGGTTCGAATCTTGTTCGGGTGTACTGAGGTATGATTTTTTTCCCAAAATGGTTATTCACTCTCCTTTCACGAAAATTCAGGTACACTTCCTTTAAACATAGCCTTCCTCATCAATAAATCCTTTACAGGAGTTAGTACGTAAGCGCTTCATCTCAACAGATAATAAGACGCGGAACTAAAAAAAAACGCTAATCTTTTGGGGGTGAAGAAAGTTAAATTTAGAGAAAATGTACCCTAATTTGCGCGTAGTGAAATAAAGGGAAACTATTTAGGAAACACCACTCTCAGTACACACGACCATAATCAAACTCCGATCTCCCAATCACCGGCAGTCTAGTATATTGTACCCGCCTCGGTGGCGTAGTTGGCTTACGCGCTAATTTCGCGTTGAGATAGACTTCCGAGGACGGGGAGATCAAGGTTCGAATCTTGCTTGAGTAAACTTGGGTGGTTTTTCCCTAATTGTTTTTCACTCTACCTCCATGCAAATGCGGGTCCACTTCATCTATATTCAATCATTTCCAGTCCTAACACATTAGCGTAATTATTACTCCAGCGTATGACCCGAACGGGTAATTACACGTGGTGCTAAGTATTAGTATATTGCGAGAGTGACACCTTAGACCATGCGGCCATTGAAGTGGGTGAAAGGATAGTTAGTTTAGGTCTTGGTAGAAACATATAAACGGGGACGGTACAGTAGGCCTAGAGTCATTTGGCCTAAAGTCATTTGACCTAAATGACAAAGGTATAATGTTCAATTATCTTCAGGGGAAAAAATTACTGTTAGTTTTTTATATATATCATTATTTAAATTTAAGAATAAGAACAACAAACGTACAAGTGTAAGTAATGTAACTGTTTTTAGAAATATCTATCACTTTCACTCATCACTTGTGCCATTTATGTTCAAATAAAAGAAATTAACAAGAGTTTTTATTTTCTGAAGATACCCAAAGGTTATAACTTTAAATTTTAGGCCAACTGACTTTAGGTCAAATTACTTTAGGTTTCACGACCCCTTATAATTCAAAGTCTTCACACTCACGTAAAATATTCTAATTTCTAATCACCCTCACAGTTACTGTATATATTTTTTGTCAATATTCCGCCATCTCCTAAAGGAACAAATAGAAAAGTCATAAAAAAATAAAGTGGCAGTTACGTTTGAAAAAAAAAAGGAGAGAAATTAATGAAATAGTAATTTAATACGTTATCGTGCTAAAAAATAAATAAAAACAAATTATATTATTGAAAAAATTTCCTTTTAATAGACTTGATAAATAAAAATTTTGCAAGGAGTTTTAAATGTATAATGAACAAATATAAATTATATAAGCAAGACGATGATCATATTGGATCACTGCTCCGATTTATTGAAAAATAGTAATAATAATTCCAAGATAAACAAAATGAAACGCACAGGTCTATTTTACTAATGTAGGGTGCATACAATTGGAGTGGATTATCTTTCTTTACTCGTCTCTAAACACCTCGTCCTTTTTATTATAACAATTACCCTACCCCTCTTTCAACCACAATCCTTCTCTCCCCCCTCGTTCCTTATATACACACCCCAGCACAATTATGTTGTTCTCTTTTTCTAAACCATGCACTAATCATACAGTTGTGTGTTAGAAATTGTATGTTAAACAGTAGTATAAAAAACGTAGTGGTGCAAAAAAAAGAATATTCAAATTTTAACTCGCTAAATCATTCAAGAAATATGGCTACTACTTTAAAGCTTATTTAGTGTATTGGCATAGTAACCATAACATATTGGGTTTTTTTTTTTTTGCGTTTTTAAAAACTGTGTTAATATTTTAACGTGTTTTGTTTTATGGAGTGTGGTTTTAGAATAAATTCGCCCCCATTATTTTGAGGCTAGGGGTAGAAAACTATAATGATAAATCACATGTGGAATACCACTCTCAGTGCCTCCAGCCTAGATTTGAACCTCGAATTAACCTTCTCAGGTAATGGTAGACTTTTTAAATAAGTAACTTCTTTTATTCCTAATAAAAATATGTAAATGAAGTTTCTTTCTAAAATAGAGTTTATAATAAACGTGCTATACATTAATTTGGAAGAAACGCCAGATTTCTAAGATATATTTGAATATGTTATTGAGAAATATAAATGAATGTATATGTATCATTTAAAAGTTTAAAAAAATTAAATTTTCTTATTTTCTTTGTTAGTTGTGGGTAAAAATAACCTTTAATTCTAATTTCGTTGGTAGCACATTTACAAAAACCCTGCTAATTTTGATAAACGAGTCATTCAAGGAAGCCTACTTAATCTCCTAGATATATTATTATTATTATTATTATTATTATTATTATTATTATTAGCACCGCGTCTTACTACCCGTTCGGGTTATACGCACTTACGCTAATGTGTAAATGGTTGGGTGATTGTGAGATGAAATTGAGGACCTACAGTTTAACGTGGAATCCGAACCACGGCGGAGACCTGGCATTCCTCACATTCTCCTAGATATAGATGAGAGGTATTTGAACCACTAAAATATAATAATTTTCTAAATGCCAAAAATTATAATCTAAATTAACTGTTTTCATAACTCTAACCTGCAACAAAATACTTTATCTAAATTGAATAAAGAACTGCCATATACTAACACGTTTCAAGGTTGTTTTGGTCTTGAATATAAATAGAGCTACCAGAAGGAGCTATAATACATTAAGAATGTACAGTAGCCCCATGGCTTCTTTGGTGCTGACTGACAGCTCACAGCTGACAGCTGACGGCTTTGAAAAGTTTGCAGACAAAATTATGTATCCCTACGCCGAACCATATTGTCTGCAAAAACATGTGTTTAGCATCTGTTACTTCTGACAGCCAAAATTTATGTATATAATAATATGTATATTATAATAATTATTATTATAATAATTACATTTACAAGTTGGCCGACAATAATAATTTATTATTATTATTATTATTATTATTATTATTATTATTATTATTATTATTAGCACCGCACCTTACTAACAGTTTGGGTTATACTCACTTACGCTAATGTGTAATGTTAGGGTGATTGTGAGATAAAATGGAGGACCTACAGTTTAACGTGGGATCCGAACCACGGTGGAGGCCTGTCATTCCACACATTAAGTTGTGATTAATACACGTCTTGTCAGAGGTGAAGGGAGGGTGTAAATGTAGTTGATTACAATGTTCAGTATTGTTTAAATGTGTTTCAGGTTGCTCTCTCCGAGCAGTTCGCCAGCCACATCCCCGACCATGTCCAACTCGTCTTCCCCTACACCTCCCACCCCTCTCAACTACAACCACAAGATCACGGGCATCCCTTGCGTGGCGGCGGCGTCCAGGTACACGGCGCCTGTCCACATAGACGTTGGCGGCACCATATACACCTCCTCTCTCGAGACGCTCACCAAGTAAGTGGTTCACCAATACCAGACTTGACTGATGCTGAGATTAGAGGCCAGCCAGGGTACAGATGGTGAGACTTATGGTCAGTTTCATAGTAAGACTGAGTACGGTTCAAGTGCGACGCTACACTAAATACAGGACGACACTACCCTAGACCAGAATTGAATGGGCCAGTTTCATTGACTGTGAGCTCTTAAGTAATAACTTTATAAACCATTTTACCTTACAGGTTAGCCATTTGATTTAAATGAAAATATTATTATTATTATTATTATTATTATTATTATTATTATTATTATTAGCACCCCGTCTTACTTCCCGTTCGGGTTATACGCACTTACGCTAATGTGTAATGGTAGGGTGATTATGAGATGAAATGGAGGTCCTACAGTTTAACGTGGAATCCGAACCACGGTGGAGGGCTGGCATTCCCCACATTCACAAGATGTCTTGTCAGAGGTGAAGGAAGGAGTTTGGTTATCAGATAAATCTGTGCCGGGACCGAGGATTGAACCCTGGCCGCCCGCACAGAAGTCTGACACCTTACCCCTAGACCGCAAGGTCACCATTTAAATGAAAATAAAATGTATGTTGCATTACTTGTAGATAGTTGTAATGTGTAGCAGATGTAGAACATAATGTACACTTTAAAAGAACCACTCCGCTATTTTTAAAATGGCATGTTTTATTTTTATTTTTTTAATACATTTGTACATGATAAATAGAGGTAAAAAAAAAGTTGGGATTATTCTCTGCACTTCTTTGAATCATATTAATGTCAGAGCTAGCTGCTTCCAGCGCTGGTTTTATAACAGAAAATGACCCGGAAGGCTATATTTTAATCCCGACGGGGGACTGACTGATTTTTCAACGCGGTGTGTTTTCCTAACCTCTCTCCAGGCAAATACTGACAAGTAGCCTTATAATTCAACCTTCACGCCATGTGCACTTGATTAGTTTAAAAAGCTGTTAGCCATTAGTACGTGATATGTATTTTTGTATCAATATGTGACTGATGCCGAATCCACTATCATCATAGTGCAAAACCTATTAAACAGATTTTTTTAATGTTTTCTGCTATAGGTATAGGACTTTATATGATTTTTTTTAAAAATTGTTCGTTTTTATTTAGAAGGTCTATTTTTGTTTAAGGCCAAAATACATTTAAATATTATTATTTAGTAGGAAAACTGATTGGCCCATTAATGAATAAGAGTAGTTTGCAGGGGTTTTCTAAACTCTGCGCCAGTGTTTTACCAATTAAATTGCATTGGTAGGGTGGATATGAATTCATAGTGTTTGGGTTATTTTGTTTCTGCATCTGCATGAAGGTAGAATGGAAAAACCTTTTATAAAAATCACCCTAAGCTCACCTGATTAAAAAATTCGTTCTCCTCCATACCCCTATTTTCCCCACCATAAAAAAAATAGAAAAATGACAACGAATTGACACCTTAATCCACTTGTCCTGAGTTTCAAGTCATTGTTAAGTCTGCCCCTGCGCCCTTTACCAAACAAATGCATATATTAATAAATCATTAAATCAATTTTAGAAAAAAATAATTGGTGTTTGTATGCTGTTTCAGGTAAAGTAACTTTTAAGTTTAATGTGTATATTAAACTATCAGAAGTAGTAGGCAACGCTTTTATTTGCTTCAAACATACAGAAAAAAAATCTTTGTTTTATGTCTTCTGACCTAGTTTTAAATTGATTTAAAGTCAAATCCAAATTTCAAAATGTTGGCAAATTTTTTACCTCTGCTTGCGATAGATATTGCGCAACGTTCATGACAACCAGATAAACCTCCTCTTCATTTTTATTAATTTAATAAAGCTGTAGATAGATATACAATTGAAGAAAATCATCAATATCATTTTTGTACTAAGACTTTGTGCGTTTTAAGGAAAAGTAAAATTCGACGTGGCTATCATTTTTGGGAACTGGTGACCTATGAAATAAATACTGTAGAGGGGCCTACATGACTTTATGCCAAACACAAGTTTATTTTTGAATCCAGTACTCATGAAAAATAATAAATTATCAAAATCACATATATTAGTAATAATTAAATTGCTCAATACTTTATATACACACTTCATTAATGGCATTATAAGATCTAAACACGTAATGCACATTATCTCATTCGAAAATAGGTTCATGTGACAAACAGCTTATCTTCTGTCACACGACTTTTATTGAGTTTATCAGGTTAACTAGAGCGGGTACCAGTGGAACTATATTTCTCACATACTAAACTGTATTTGAGGTTAGTACGGGTACGAGTGGAGCTGTATTCCTCACAAACTAAACTGTATTTGAGGTTAGTACGGGTACGAGTAGAACCCTCACAAACTAAACTGTATTTGAGGTTAGTACGGGTACGAGTGGAGCTGTATTCCTCACAAACTAAACTGTATTTGAGGTTAGTACGGGTACGAGTAGAACCCTCACAAACTAAACTGTATTTGAGGTTAGTACGGGTACGAGTGGAGCTGTATTCCTCACAAACTAAACTGTATTTGAGGTTAGTACGGGTACGAGTAGAACCCTCACAAACTAAACTGTATTTGAGGTTAGTACGGTTACGAGTGGAGCTGTATTCCTCACAAACTAGACTGTATTTGAGGTTAGTACGAGTACGAGTGGAGCCCTCACAAACTAAACTGTATTTGAGGTTAGTACGAGTACGAGTGGAGCTGTATTCCTCACAAACTAGACTGTATTTGAGGTTAGTACGGGTACGAGTGGAACTGTATTCCTCACAAACTAGACTGTATTTGAGGTTAGTACGGCTACGAGTGGAGCTGTATTCCTCACAAACTAAACTGTATTTGAGGTTAGTACGAGTACCAGTAGAACTGTATTCCTCATAAACTATACTGTATTTGAGGTTAGTACGGTTACCAGTGGAACTGTATTCTTCATAAACTAGACTGTATTTGAGGTTAGTACGGGTACCAGTAGAACTGTATTCCTCACAAACTAGACTGTATTTGAGGTTAGTACGGTTACGAGTGGAACTGTATTCCTCACAAACTATACTGTATTTGAGTTTAGTACGGGTACCAGTGGAACTGTATTCCTCATAAACTATACTGTATTTGAGGTTAGTACGGGCACCAGTGGAACTGTATTCCTCACAAACTAGACTGTATTTAATTCCTCACAAACTAAACTGTATTTGAGGTTAGTACGGGTACGAGTAGAACCCTCACAAACTAAACTGTATTTGAGGTTAGTACGGTTACGAGTGGAGCTGTATTCCTCACAAACTAGACTGTATTTGAGGTTAGTACGAGTACGAGTGGAGCCCTCACAAACTAAACTGTATTTGAGGTTAGTACGAGTACGAGTGGAGCTGTATTCCTCACAAACTAGACTGTATTTGAGGTTAGTACGGGTACGAGTGGAACTGTATTCCTCACAAACTAGACTGTATTTGAGGTTAGTACGGCTACGAGTGGAGCTGTATTCCTCACAAACTAAACTGTATTTGAGGTTAGTACGAGTACCAGTAGAACTGTATTCCTCATAAACTATACTGTATTTGAGGTTAGTACGGTTACCAGTGGAACTGTATTCTTCATAAACTAGACTGTATTTGAGGTTAGTACGGGTACCAGTAGAACTGTATTCCTCACAAACTAGACTGTATTTGAGGTTAGTACGGTTACGAGTGGAACTGTATTCCTCACAAACTATACTGTATTTGAGTTTAGTACGGGTACCAGTGGAACTGTATTCCTCATAAACTATACTGTATTTGAGGTTAGTACGGGCACCAGTGGAACTGTATTCCTCACAAACTAGACTGTATTTGAGGTTAGTACGAGTACGAGTGGAGCTGTATTCCTCACAAACTAAACTGTATTTGAGGTTAGTACGGTTACGAGTGGAACTGTATTCCTCACAAACTATACTGTATTTGAGTTTAGTACGGGTACCAGTAGAACTGTATTCCTCATAAACTATACTGTATTTGAGGTTAGTACGGGCACCAGTGGAACTGTATTCCTCACAAACTAGACTGTATTTGAGGTTAGTACGAGTACGAGTGGAGCTGTATTCCTCACAAACTAAACTGTATTTGAGGTTAGTACGAGTACCAGTGGAGCTGTATTCTTCACAAACTAGACTGTATTTGAGGTTAGTACGGGTACGAGTGGAGCTGTATTCCTCACAAACTAGACTGTATTTGAGGTTAGTACGAGTACGAGGGGAGCTGTATTCCTCACAAACTAGACTGTATTTGAGGTTAGTACGGGTACGAGTGAACCTATTTATATTCGTTACAAGCTAGGCTGTATTTTAGGTTAGTGCCTGTATCTAGAACGTGTGAGGTGAGGTCTCTTCCCAGGCTCATCTTCTACTTTACGGCTCGCGGGCCCCCTCGAGTCATCACGGCTCTCAAAGAGCGGGGGAGGGGAGGTAATCAGCCCACCTACATGCATCTCATGACCCCCGACGTTATTTGTTGGGGTCTCATTCTTTAGGATCACTACTAAAAAGGATTGGTTTTGTGCTTGGGGGCCCTCAGGGGGAAGAGCGAAAGGGTTTGCCACGACGAAGTGTAGAAAAAGTACACAACGCTTATTATAAAAATGGTCCTCTTATGTTGAAAGTCGACGTGTCGCGAAATTTTGAACAGTTCAGGCTCTTTTAAATTCGATTGAGTGTATTTGTTGTTAAAGACCACGTTTGAAACTGTTAATAACGATAATAATTACTTTATATTTATTGTATGACTTAACACTTATTTACGGTGGGAAGGAAATGCGACACAAATGGGGAAAAAAACTAGAACCTTGCGCAGGGTATTCACTTGCAAACCCAACGTGAAGAGACCATTGGGAAGACCTAGATGCAGATGGGAGAGTAACATTAGAATGGACCTGAACGAGATAAGACTATAATGAGGTGGACTGGATAGAACTAGATCAATATAAAGATAGGTGGCAATGATGGCATACTTTAGTAAGTGCGGCAATGAATTACTAGTTCCTAATGTCAAAGAGTAGGTAAGTAATGGCTTAGTACATGGAAGATAATGTACGTCTGGCCATTTTGCTGCAAGCTTTTGGTTCCTTCTTCAAGACAGTGCCACGGTGAATTTATTACTGGATGTAAATGTATTTCATCTAGACCTATGTTTTAAATTAGATGGAATATGTTGGCTTAAAAACATAAATTGGATAGCAATTTGGCATCAATTATTTAAATAAACATGCTCAAAATGTGATATACTGATGGTTTGAATTTTTTATTAGGTCACCCCCTTATTTTTTAGTCCAGATAAGGTGTAGACATGGGGTACGCGAGAAGAGGTACATTTTCTTGCAGTTTTTATAGCAATACATACATTTGTTGACAAAAGAAATCAATTATTATTATTATTATTATTATTATTATTATTAGCACCGCGTCTTACTACCCGTCCGGGCTATACGCACTTACGCCAATGTGTAATGGTAGGGTGATTGTGAGATGAAATGAAGAACCTACAGTTTAACGTGGAATCCGAACCACGGTGGAGGCCTGGCATTCCCCACATTCACAAGATGTCAGAGGTGAAGGAGGGGTTTGGTAATCAGATAAATCTGTGCCGGGACCGAGGATTGAACCCCGGCCGCCAGCACAGAAGTCTGACACCTTACCCCTAGACCACCAGGTCACCCCGTTATCTAATAAATTCCCGTATGGCCATGGCAGATATTAAAGATTTGTTTGTATCACCATTTGAAGAAAATTATATTTTCATGTTTGTCCTGAGGTAGTATTTTATTTATTTTGGTTAAACAAAATGTTTTGAATTAAAAACTGCATAAACACTTGCCTTTTCTCGCCTTACATACATCCTCTCCATAGATTAAACAACTAACTACCCGAGTTATCGTTCGCCAGAATCTTTAAAGGACTTTAAGCATATTAGCGAGAGGCTCCCGGATGGAGTTTATTTAGGAAGGGTTGTAATCAAGAAAGTAAAAAAATCTATACCCGTAGTTCCAAGACAAAAAAAAAAAGTCACTTCACTTATGACTGAGCTATTGCTAAGCTTAGATAGGGTTGGCACTCGACGGATGTACTGTAGTCAAGGTTCTGTACCAGGTGTCGGTACTTTGAGCCACCGTGTTAATTGATGTGACAGGTGCGTGTGATCTACTGCACCAGGCGTTGGCGCAAGTTGGTTGCAGGTGGTGTACAGTAGAATGCAACGTCTGATGACGCGTGTGCTGTTGTGTGGTCTAGCCGTGGGATCACAAACAACGGATTTTGGGAGTTAGTTTGATACGTGTGCATATCATTACGTCTTACTATCTGTCCAGGTTATACACATATATAATTACGCTAATGGTGTAGGGATTCGGAAGGAAGCATTTTAGAGGTAATCTCCCTTTATTTGCGTGGAAGGAGAGTTGGAAACCATATAGTAAAATCCACCTTCAGTAGACCTACAGAGATTTGAACCCCGATCTCCACATCAATCCAAACCGAAGTTGCTTTAGACCATTCCACTTCTGAAGTGAGCTGCTATGTATATATTTATTTATTTATTTATTTATTTATTTATTTATTTAGCACCACGTTTTACTACCCGTTTGGGTTATACGCTTAAGTACTAACTAATCTAATGATTAGGAATTGCGAAGGTATAATTCAGAGGAAGTGAACCCGCATTTGCGTGGAGGGTGAGGGGAAAACCATTTAGGAAAAACCTCTCCCCTGTTCACCCAACAGAGAGTCTAACCTCGATCTCCCCGTCCTCGGCAGTCTAGGTCAACATGAAACTAGCGCGTTAGCCAAATACACCACTGAGGTGGGTGTTGCGTATATAAATTCCAAAAGTTATACCACGGTGAATTAAAATAAAGATACAGGGATCTATTGAAGTGCATTCAGACCAAGCTCACGAGCGGCTCAAGAACTCGCCCAAACTTCACTAGAGAAGCGGAAATAAAATGCTTGTGAGCTCTTGTTCGCCTCAGTTGAGGTCTGGACGCCGCGCCGGCTTGTTCGCACCAAATTTTGTATTTATTTTAAGTGTTTTAAACTTACATATTTATATTTTTCGTTTCCAGTTTATTTGTTTCGCCAAATTTATCTTTGAATTTTGGCGATGAAGTGGATGAAGCAAGAAATCATATTCTTGATTAAAGAGTACCACAAAATCGAAATTTATGGGATACCCATAAGGCCAATTGTGAAATAAGAAACTTTAAAAAAATAGCCTATTCGTGGAATATGATTACAGACACACTAAACATGTGATACAAATATTTCTCTTCTCGTTTGACATATTTTCTTGAACTGTGACTTTTGGCTAAGAGGAGAATAACTCCTCTTGTAAACTGCTTTAGAACCACAAAATAACTGTTTGAAAATATTCATTTTCGATTTGTTTGTGTTTGTAGGGCTTTGAAAACAACTCGTGAACAATATTTTATTTGTTCCCAAGTATATACTATACAGGTTATTTCAAATATTATAAATTATTAAATAACTCTAAAAAGAGAATGAAAATAGTTTTTTATAATTAACTGTAGTAGCTCATAGTAGCTTCTTCTTGCGACACTAAATCATTCAATTTCTTCACAAAAGACTATACATTTGCTGGACGAGTGGGACATGGTAATATAAATGGCCTGGAGCACAAAGAAGAAAAAAATTAATACAAAAATTCCTCACATGGGTTCCTGTGTGTAATAAACAAGATAGACGTCGATAAAACCCTTCAATCAACAACAATATCGTTTTGTTATACAAATAATACCGTACTCGGATATTGTTGAAATAACGAATCATCTTTTCAGGTACTCCGTGGTTGGCGATCCTAGTTTCAAACCGATTGTTCCTCGCCACAGAATCTAATAAGTTTCAAGCAACTTCTTGCGAGCAAAAGTCCACTCATGTCCCTAAATATTAGCTGAGATATATTTGAAAACTATTCCATGTCCCACGATATTAATCAAGATCTATTTAAAGTTATATTAGCTACGATCTATTGAAAGCTATTTTATGACTCGAGATATTGGTTACGATTAGTGCTGTGTAGGAATGACATTTTGACTTCGGGAAATTTTCTGGCGGGAAATAACTATTTCCCGCGGGAACGGGATGGGAAACGGAGGGGGGGGGGGAAATAAAAATAACTTTTCACTTTAGGATTATATATATTTTTCAGATTTATAATTGTAGTCTAAACTTAGCTTTCCCATTCATTTAATTTAAAAATTTAAAATACTTTGATATTTAAAATTGAATTAAATGTAGTGGTGGATGTCGGCAATATTTTGAATAGTCAGGAAAATGGACAAAAACTCATATTCGGTTGCAGTTATTGGTATGGCCAATACATTAATCCTTTATAATCTGGCAATATATATGCTACAATTTAAAATTGTATATTTATTTATTTTTAAATTGTAAGTTTTCTTAATAAGAACTAAATATTTTATCCAACAAGTGTTAAGATTTTTTATATAATGTATATTAAATAACTATGCCTAATAAAACTATAATATTAGTGTATTTTAATCAAATATTTTTGATTTAAAAATAAATAGGTAAATTCTAAAAATTAAAATTAAGATTAACTAAAAAAAAATAGTTTTTAAATAAAAAAACTCATGATGTGAATTTTAATAAATACTTTGGCAGTAAAACATCAGTATATTCAAACTAACTTGAATAAATAAAAGTGAGCCACATTATTGTCCATAAAAATAAAAAATATTTCTCGGTCGAGCCAGTGTGCACGGTAAATTCCTACGTTTTAGTTACAGAAGTTCTCACAAAAAGCACTTTTGCACTCCAAAAATATTAGTTTATCCAACACCTACTGTCAATGGTATAAATGCAAATGGATGCCATTACAAACAATAATACCCATGTAATATATGTATCTTTATGCAAATAAGTGTGTTGAAGGTGTATTTCGTATATATTTTGATATTTAAAAGCAGCTTTCGTCATTATTTTGCATTAAAAATATGTCTTCATGGCTTAAATATATTCAAAGATAGGTATTTCTCTCCATCATATCTAGTGTGGTTAAGTTATTTCTCTCAACTATTTTGTAAGGAGCTACAAAATAAATGACTGAAGTTTCACGTGTCCAGCTGCTTAATGGGAGATAAGGTTACTTAAAATTTAATAAATTAATAGTATTTTCAATGAAAATTAAATACAGACATGACTGATGGTCTGTCCTTAGCTTTAATTTTTTTTTATATTCTCTCGTGAAAAATCCCGGGAAATATATTTTCCCACCGGAATTTCGGGAGCAACCAATTTCCCGATTTTTTTAATGTTCGGGATTCCACGCAGCCCTAGCTACGCTATATTGAAAAACATTCTATGAATTGAGATACTATCTTCAATTCATCGAAAGCTATTATATGAACTGATATTAGCTATGATATATCAAAAACTATTCTATGAACTGATGTTAACTACGATTTACAGAAAGTTATTCTATGAACTGATATTGGTTACTATGTATTGAAAGATGGTTCATTGACCTGAGATATTCACCACGGTATATTGTATAAATATAAGTGTGTCGTCATGGTATTGCCACTAGCAAACACTACCTTGAAGTGATAAACTTGTTGTATGTAACATTTATTCGTGATACCCATGAGTGTTCTTTTTTTTTTTTAAATAATTGCAACCGTCTTTATACTTACTCTACTCGACCTCGTATAAGATTCTCTAGTACAGTTCAATTTTCTGACAAATAGAAAAAATACTATATCTTCTTTCAAGTATTCATACGTCTGATCATTTAATCTGAGGCTGTCACTTTTTCATATATGTATTCAAAATACCTATAAAATAAAAACTAAATGTATAGTAAACTGTTGTCAATGTCTACCACACTAGCGTCAATGGCCGAATAGTCTAAGGCATCATTCTGGTGTTAGACTGGGAGATCGGGGCTCGAATCCTGGTCGGGTATGATGAGTTTTTTTTTACTAAATAATTTCCCACCCTCTTTCAACGCAAATGTAGGTAGACTACTTTTAAAATGCTTCCTTCCTCATCCCTACCCCCTTAGAGTAATTATCATATATGTGTGTAGCCTGCATGTGGTGATAGAAAGAGAGAAAAATATCATCCACAAAATAAAAAGTTTCTTCTTATAAATATGCTACTAAAGAATAGTGTACCCTACTATCTTGCACAACATCAATTATTAAACATTGTCAAAACGTTCTAATTCTTGAAATTCCTGGTGGTTAGATTATTCTCCTCCTCCAAATTATACATCGATAATTCATACAATTGTATTATCAATTAATTTAACTGTCAAGTCAGGAATAATAAAAAAAGGTATTTGAGAATATTATAGAAACCCTTTTATTATTTAATTCTCAAAGTATTAAATGCATGTTAATAAGGAATAGTGTTCTTGTGGCATTTAAATTTGAGCATCAGGAAAGAAACAAATAAATCCCCGTTTAATAAAATCTTAGTATGGGCTTATTAGCTGTTCTTGCATTGATGATACTATACTGGTGGTTTTAGGTCGGTTTATATTTTCCTTTTGTTTTTAACAACTTCACGGGCCCAACATTAATTTGACCAATAATGAGGTGTTGGATTGGTATACAGCTTCATTTTTATAAATAACTATCCGTACGTGTCTTGAACTGTTATTTGTGTATCCCTTGTGGTTTATCTATCGTGGATGGTAATGTTTCTTACTTCTCGAAGATATGGTAACTATTTAGGAAAGCTTCCAGTTGGACAAGGTATTCTCGGGACTGCTTGGTACCTAGGGGAAAAAAACTAAACCAAAATCCCACGCTTTGATTTTTCATTATTTCTCAATCTGTTTAAAATTACATTTAATCTCTTTTCCTAATATTATATCATTCATATCCATCATATCGACTTCAAGCACTAGGTAATAATTCTAATATTAATTTCAATTTACCTTGTCATAGGGCTAACCAACCGACCTTTTATAGCAGGCTGGCACTGAAATATATTATTATTATAATAATTAATAATAATACATGAAAGAATAATTACTTAAGAAAACAAGAGTAACTAAATAATGATCTAAAAATAAACTAAGGTAAAAGAACGATACAGGGCGTTTTTGTAATTAAAATAAATAATGTTATTTTTTCAATAAAACTTAATAAATAAAAGTTGTGCAAAACAAAAAACTAATTGTGAATATGGCACATTTATCTGTAAGCTTTAAATAGTGAAATAAAAAGACCAACAGAAAAACTTAACCCCGTTGATTCAAACATATGTCTCTTCCGATCCCACCCACACTCTTTTTCACCCAGAAACTGCGTACTTTTCTCCATCAAGGTCAAATTATCAATTTCTAACCACCAAGGTAATTACTTCACACGAGTTGATTTTGCGAAAAATGAAATTTAATGTATCTACACTACTCTCTGAATTATCTGGGAAGATGAAGATTAGTTTCTGAAAAACGTGAGAAACAAAAGGGAATGTTGTATTTTGAAAATACAACGGCAACCTTGGAATGAGAGAGTGTACATATAGACCAAAGATAAAACCAGGGACTGACTGTAAGAATCAAACTGCGTGTTGCAATAACGACGCTGCAGTTATGGTGGGATATGGATCGAGCCATGCATGACCTCTAACAATAAAGAGGACGGACGCTTTCACAGTTGCAGTAGCAAACAAAAACAATAGAGCCCCGAGGACGCATTGTGTTTAGTGTTGGCGAGAGAATGCATGCAACTACTGTATGTTAGGTGAAGGGGGGAGGGTCGGGGGGGGGAGGTGACGTTCTCCTCTACCCTAGAGCAAATCATCCCCCCCGCCCTGGTTGAATGGGTAACACTCCTTGCCTGTGGCGATATGGGCATTTCGCTTGTTGTTTGTTGTTCTCTAATTGTTGTGGTGAGTAGCCTCTGGCCGCGCCCCCCCCCCACCTTTCAACCCAGACCTCCCCCTCCCCCACTGCCCACTGCCCCTTTCAACCCGCTGCCTAGCAGCAAACCCACTCGTGTTGTTTTAACGTAGTTCACTTGTTATATATGTAGCGCCGCAGTTCCACCTACAGGGGTGAAACCTGTGTTGTGCTAATTTTCACCCTAACGCCCTCCCCTCCAACCAAAGGGCTCATTGTTTCCAAGTAATGATACAAACTAATTTATAAGATTTGTTCTTTGTTTTTGTTTTTTTGTGGAAAGTAAGTTGGACGAAGGAAAGTGTATTGAAACTGTCTAACGGTCATTCCACCGCGTACTAACTAGGCTTTCATCAGTTCCTAACAACGTTTGACTCTCTTAATGTGGGAAAATGAGATTTCGTAAAGAGGTCCTTTACGTAGGTTTATGTTCGGGATAAACTTTGTACTTGTTTTCCGCCGGGGAAATTTCGACGTTATTCAAGAAACATCTCTAATTTTCGCTCTTCAAATCATTTTGTAAATAATTGGGGTGTTGCCTTGAGGGGGGTTTTAATCCAACGGTTGGTTTTAATTGAAGTTAGATGGTCAGTTTTGAGTGGCTCAAATTTCATTGTATCTCTCCTGGTGATGAGAGGATAGTAAAGTAACTTTGGTTCAAATATAAGTTAAACAATGTTTGCCGCTTTGTTCATATAAGAGCCCAGCCTGAGGAAGTGGGCTATGTACGACCCTGTTAATGAGACGCTCCTGGGAGTCTTAAAGGGGAATGGAAGGGAACTTAAGATAAAGCCCGTATTTTTTGTAAGTTTTTACCACCAAAAAAAACTTTTTGACAAAAATTAAAAATATATATAATAATAATATTTAGCACCGCGTCTTACTACCCGTTCGGGTTATACGCTTTAAGTACTAATCACTCCAATGGATTAGGAATTGGGAAGGTTGAATTAGAGGAAGTGAACCCGCATTTGCGTGGAGGGAGAGTGGAAAATCATTTAGGAAAAACCACCCCCAGTTCACCCGACAGAGATTTGAACCTCGACCTCCCCGTCCTCAGCAGTCGAGCTCAACACGACAAGCGCGTTAGCCAACTACGCCACCGAGGCGGGTAGATATATATAACATCAATAGATACATTTGGTTTAATTTTCTACAGAATATAATCTCTACAGTTTTTGAATATCTGTCATGGGCATCGCTTAGTTTGACCAGAACTTTTTTTTTCTGGTTTCTGGTCAAATGTGGCGTTCCCTTCGATTCCACATTTGATATTTGTAAATGTCACACCAAGTCTAAGGTGTCAGGGTCAATTTTATATAAGTATTCAATTTAGATTAGTAAATTTAATTAAACTACATTATCTCTAATCGTAATATTACAGCCACAACTATGCTACACGACCTACTTTTTATTTTAATAGTGATAAAAATAACTAAACGATTAAAATAAAGTAATTTACCAAATTGTAAAAAAAATACTTAGGATATAGGGGTGGAGACGGGGGGTGACAGAAATTCTTAAGGTCTCTTACGTGGAGGGGAGGGGGTTTAAAAATCATGTTAAGAAATCATTTCGTAATTTAATGAAAGACCCTAAGTAGGCCTAAGGAAGATTATCTGGAGTATGAATATGAAATATACAGTAATATTTCCACTATTACCTTAACAGACAACCCTTTTGTCAAAATCAAAAACAACTTAGTTGAAAAATTGTTATTTGTGTCCAATTTGAGATTTTTGAATAAATAAAATGCAATAAATATAAAAGTGTTTTACAGATTATAAATATAAAGTAGGCTCAAAAAGGGATAGTTTGTTTTCTTAGAGTTGTTTAAATGGTGACCATTTAAAATGAATTAATGGACGAACTCCGAACTACCCAAAAATATACATGTTTACGTCTTTCACAGTCAAATCTTTTTATAGGAAAGACCTCTAATGAAAATACGAACACATAATTTTTTCACTTAAAATTTATCGAATTTTACTATTGTGTTAGTGTTGTAGTTATCACTAATATATATTAAGTGTGACAGCGAAAGATAAAATGTCATGACTTACAAATACGTGAAAGTAGATCTATACCCCAATTTAGGTAGGAAGAACAGTATGTGATGATAGAGTTACTAAAACCATTTTAACATATTCTTACATCAAGCCATATTATCTTCAGCTGTCACAATGTCAATACCTATAACATAACACAGATAATATGGTAAAATGTTATCAATTTTGGCCGCAAAGAAATATGTTTGAATGTTCTAAAGTTCCTATACCCTGATTTTGATTGGAAGAGCAGTTTATAATCAAACTGTTCTTCCCACTAAAATCAAGATATATGAAATTTTCTAGCTGCTATATAAGACCTTTTCTATTGAAATTAGACTGTAGGTTGGTTTATGTGTAATATACGTGTAAAACCTTTTATTAAAAACTATATACTTCTAAAAATGTTTATTATCAAGTAAATCCGAGGACGGGGAGATCGAGGTTCGAATCTCGGTTGGGTGAACTGGGAGTGGTTTTTCCTGAATGGTTTTCCACTCTCCCTCCACGCAAATTCTGGTTCACTTCCTATAAATTCAACCTTTCCAATTCCTAATCCATTAGCGTAATTAGTACTTAAGCGTATAACCCGAACGGGTAGTAAGACGCGTTGCTAAATAAATAAATAAATACTAAAAATGTAATAGCGTCACATTAATGTTATTTTTAGTCCAATAGACGAACAAATTATCCTATAATATACTTTTATGCTAAATAATTATCACCGTTGTTTTCAATAAGTAAGGAGTAATTACTCTTGAGTATCGATCAAGATAGATAGCCCTATATAGTTTTTTTTCTACTTCCACGTCTTATTATTCATTCGTGTAAAACGCTTATATACGAATTACACTAATGGTTTAAGGGACTAGAAAGTGTATCCACATTTGCGGGAAGGGAGAGTGGAAAACCATTGAAAAAACTCTCAGTACACACGACCGAGATTTGAACCCTGATCTTCCCGTCACCGGAAGTCTAGTAAACTTCGAGAGTAGCGCGTTAGACGAAACGGATGATATATAGTTGATTCACTGTAACTTTGGTCTTTTCATGCGCAAACAAAATAAATTGAGCCGTGTTTTACTCTTCGGCCTTGCTATAGGCGTCAATTTACACTAATGTTGTAAGAATTAAGAAGATATAATAGTAGAAAATGTGCCTACATTTGCGGGAAGGGAGATTTTGGAGAACATTAAGGGGTAAGGGGCACACACATCAATACACCTGCTCTTCTTGCCACTGACAAACCAGACTAAATGTGTTCAACAAAAAGCTCGCATGCCCATAGACGCGAATTTCTAGCAGTTGAAAAGTAATTATAAATAGTTAATTATTTCATCCACTTCTTAAAAGAAATGGAATAGATCCTATTTCCCTTTTCAAAATGACAGAACTTGTGCCAATCTGAAGCGGTTGAATAATGGGATTGTTTTTAATTTACTTTTAAAATACCAAAATATATTTTTAAATTAAGTTCATATTTTAAACTTGTATCCAAGAAGAAATAGTTAACTATATTAGTTTTATTTAATACATATTAAAGTAACTTCATATTTTCTGTCAAGAACATTACAACTGATCAAAATAAATTATACATAAAAAAAGAAATAGTTATCACTCATTTTATATTTATAAAATAAGTGCTATCTTATTAGCATACAGGCTAACAATCTTGTTAAAAGCCGTCACAAATTATTTCTAAGGGTGGTACTACACTGTCATATTTATTCTATGATAGATTTTTTTTATATAAGGTACATAATAAAAAAGTGTTTGCACCGCCTTTGATAAAATAAAGGTTGCTACATTAAATCACTTTTTTAAATATAGTTTGTATTTTAAATTACATGCCAGTCATGTCAAAAATAATTACGATCGGACCTTGAAACTTTTATAAACTCGGTCACCAAACCCCCTTAATTAAAAGGAAAAACCCTCCTATAATACACATAATTGTATAGGTTTTTTTTAAAATATATATTAAAATATTTTGTTCATAACTTACAATTGCATTTTTGACTGTTTTACTTGTTCAGGATAATCTTTACCATTTTTGTCATTTTATTTGATGAAAACACTATCGCATGTTTCATGATGTGTTTTATAAGATATGAATATATATATTTGGTGGATTATTAAGTTTATAATATTTATAGATGATCACATGACTTGTATGAATACGTAAAAGTAGCTCTAGTCAATTATGTCCATTTGTAGGTGAATCGTAGTATATCTGACTGGAATAATAATATTTAGCACCGCGTCTTACTACCCGTTCGGGTTATACGCTTTAAGTACTAATTACGCTAATGGATTAGGAATTGGGAAGGTTGAATTAGAGGAAATGAACCCGCATCTGCGTGGAGGGAGAGTGGAAAACCATTTAGGAAAAACCACTCCCAGTTCACCCGACAGAGATTCGAACCTCGATCTCCCCGTCCTCAGCAGTCGAGCTCAACACGACAAGCGCGCTACCAACTACGCCACCAAGGCGGGTATCTGATTGGAGCTATCATCAAATTGATAGTTTTAACTTTTTAACAGAACAGAAAATGCGATCACACTGAAGTAGCAGTTATGTTAGATTAAGTTAAATCTAGTTAATAAAGTAATACAACATTGTCTATAGTAATAATATTTATTTATTCTAAATATTTAACGTGCACTTTTTTTAACCTAGTGATTATACCAGCAGATGAAAATTTATAAGAGTGATAGTGAAAGGTCTGACTAATTTTGCCGGAATGATATTTTCACACAGCATCCAGTGTTCTTTTATATGCCACAACTGACATGGGACCGATGGCTTTACTTCCCCTCCGAAGAAAATTGTGCTACGGATTTTTATCGACCAAGAAAAATCCGTCAACCCCTGTTTGGTTTGAACCCACAAACATTGGGTCCTGAGGTGTGTGCTTTACCATAAAACTACGGAGGTCATAATAATAATAATAATAATAATAAAATACTTCATCCTTTATGTAGAGCCATTTCAGCCACCTGGTTGTAATGATACTGTTTTGGACCCCTCTCATTTATTTGAAAAGTCATGGATGAAGTTTATTTTTCTTTAAAGAGCTATAAGAAGCTTTCCCTTTTAATACTTCATCCATGGAAGACCAGGCAAATTTGAACGATTTTTTTTTCAGTACAAGAGTCTAAATTCCAGTTATATCTTCATTTTTAATACCACTTTAGGGAATTATTATTTATTTTTCTGAGTTTCAATCCCATAAGGCATTTTTAGACGTAAATTCAAATATATAACGTTTTAAACCTTTCTTTGTTTAAAAGCTTATTTAGTTCCATTTAAAAATGTGGTGATGAGTTGGCCACCTTTTACCCAATAGAAAGCTAGCCTTCACAAAATAAGACTGTCAAGAACTCTCCTATTGGTTGGTTTTAAAATAGAGACAAGGGGTCCAAGAAGCAAGGGGTAGGTCATATATAAGGTGCTGGAGCAGCTTCTGCGTTATTCTGGCTATCCGCGTCAGTTTGTTTAGCAAGTAAGAACTTTGTCACTTTAATATTGAATTTAAAATATTAAAAGTGTAATTAATTAAATCTTATCGTACATAAACATTGAAGTTTATTAATTTCAACAATAATTATTTTAAAAAATTAATAAATAAATTCTACAATGAGCTAGGCATTTCATCGGATTATCACATAGCCGTGTGATAGCAAGTGCGCAATAAGACAAATGGTATCCCAACACTGGGATGTGTGAATGTAAAAACGGTATCTATATATGGCTTAGCACAAAGGTTTGCCTCTCCCGAGAGCCAATTTATTGACTCCTTAGATTCGACAGATAGACACATGTGTGTNCTTAATTCAACAAAAATTTTGGCAAGTTGTTCGTGAAGAAGCTAATATTTTGACATTAGGCTAGTGCCGCCTTAACATAACGCACTATTTTGTGTAAGAACACACATTCCTAACCGAGTAGTGACATTATTATAATCAAATCAAACTTCAATATTTATAAATTAAAACAAGTAGTGGTTTAATGTTTTGATGTGAAAATTATTCGCCAGTTCAGTTTCAACAGATAAAAAAACGTTATTATAATCTACCACATAGTATAAAGCATCATTAAAAGGCGTTTGCTTCTAAAAGTTCACACAGGAATCCATCCAACTGTGGGATTTATATAGGATCTTATTCAATAGGGTAATGTAATGTGCAGTTAGTTATATTTAGATACTAAAATATTTTTTCTGAATATTATAAAGGTTATTAAAACGAGTGTCATTTTCATACATAAATTCATGTGATCTACAACTATCATTCTAAACAAATAATATAAATTATATACTTAGAATCTTAATAATAAAGTAAAATGTTATTATTATTATTAGCACCACGTCTTACTACCCGTTCGGGTTATACGCACTTACGCTAATGTGTAATGGTAGGGTGATTGTGAGATGAAATGGAGGACCTACAGTTTAACGTGGAATCCGAACCACGGTGGAGGCCTGGCATTCCCCACATTCACAAGATGTCTTGTCAGAGGTGAAGGAAGGGTTTGGTAATCANACATTCACAAGATGTCTTGTCAGAGGTGAAGGAAGGGTTTGGTAATCATATAAATCTATGCCGGGACCGAGGATTGAACCCCGGCCGCCAGCACAGAAGTCTTGACACCTTACCCCTAGACCACCAGGTCACCTAAAATGTTATCGATCTTGATCGCAAAAAAATAGGTTTTGGTTTACTTCAAGCTCCTTCCTTTATAAATGCTACTATACACACTGAAAGATAGCAGTGTTATCTTGATACTATGGTACAGCTAATAGGATAGGGACATAATGTCATCTGCCAAGGCAACAGGGAAAACTGCTTTGTAGGCCTACATCCTGCGTTTATTGTATCAGTAAGAGCATTAATATTAGTTATATATAAATGAATAGTTTAAGAATAAATTAATATCAGATTCGTAATAAAATTTATAGAAGACGTTTGTGATAATAAAGCCGATGCTTGAAGCACCTTCTTGTCATATTGCCTCACTATTTATTTATAGTACTTTAATATTGCAAGTCACTATAATATATTTTTTTAAGAAAATGTACAGGTTTTTTTTTCTCAACGTAAAAGAAATAATATATTAATCGAGTCCAAGTTGTTGCCGTAGGGTAAAACATCAATGGTGATATTGTTTCTTGTGTTTTATTTCTCTTTGGTTAGAAACCAGCAGGTGTGCTAGGTAGGCAGTGGCGCCTGGAGGCACTTACCAGTTTCTACTTTATTAGGTCCACACTCTAGGCTACGTAAAGAACGGGGCAGCTGTAGGTTTTTTCTTTTAAATATATGTTTTTGTCTTTTTATTTTAGTTTCCGAGACGTCCGATGGCTCATCACCTGCTGGTACTATCTTAGAAATATGTTTGTAGCATAATGAGCCGCTTTGGTAACACCTAACATAGCCTTCGGCGGAATACTGACAGTTTATGTCAACTTTTGTAGCCAGGGCCATTTTGTCCACCGTGGACGATAACCATATTTGGTTATGTTTGCCCGTTCTGGGAGAGCCGGGACGCATCACCGCAGGTGATAGTTTATAACCAGGGGTAAGGAAACGGTTTGAGAATTCATTACCCGACATGGTGCTAGATTATTTGATTATGATCTTAGTAACACTTTTTTTAACACCATCATTTTGAAACTTTGGTACTGTGGATTTGAACACGTCCGCCACAATAAAAGAAAAGCTAATAGAGCAGAAAGGTAGTCGCGTAATGAGCTCTGAACCTATAAGAGGATATCAGCGCGTTCTGCGTTGTCTGCTCGTACCGATTTAAAACAGTTTTCTCGACTCTTGTCGGTTTTACGCGACATCATCTGCTTTGGAGAGTCACTTGAATACCAATCGACTCAGATCAGTGCGCATGTGTCTACAAAACGATATACAAGCCGAAAGCCGAGTCTACAATTGCAAAATGATTTGTTAAAGGGAAAGCGTGTTGGTTGCTCTCGTTTTGTGTTGAATTGTTTCATTACACATATCAATAATTTGAAAACATTTATCAGGACAATCTAAAAGATCTGTTTATTCAGTAGAAAATACTGTATGATGATAATCAGCTGTTTCTAGTTTGCATTGTAAAGCATCGTGGGTCTTTGCACATACCGTAGCTTAGTTGTTTGTGAACTACCCTAAAATAAATTTTATTTGTAAAAATTAAAACTTATTCTTATTTATCGTGAAAAAATTATTCCCATATACCCGTTTTTAACTCTATTTTCAAGGTTAATTTTGGGGGGGAGGGGATTTATTGACTGATTTCAACATATTTCAGCCTACATCTGAGGGTACACGTACCACTATTTGATAAACACTTGTTATATTGGATTTCACTCCCCACTGTATACTAGATCTTGACCTCACTGGAATTCAACCCAAGGCTTTTCCTAGATAACCTTTGGTAAATAGCCCCTACTTATATTAACTCCAACTAAGACCATTTATAGAAAGTTTCTTGGGACATGCGCACCCATAAATGTATAATAAGGGGGGTCTTCAGCTCCCCCCCCCTCTCTCTCTCTCTCTCTCTCTCTCCAATATTTACCTCTTTTTTGTTAATTTTTATTTTGAAAAAATAAAAATTACTTATTCTGAATTTGGCTGCAATTCGCTATTAATAGATTTTAATCATAAATATCAGAGTTAACAGAGATAAGAATGATAAAATGTAAATTTCTTCCAATTCCCTTTTAAACAGCTTTTCATTTCATTTTTTTCTTTTGCAAAATATAATGTTTATTTTTAATGGGTTCAACTACAGTTTTCATTATTATTATTATTATTTTAATTTTTAGCTTTTTTTAAAAAAAATTAGCTCGTGAAATTCTTATTTCAGAATTACATTAAAGTTCTCTAAAAATTTCCTCCCAAAAAGTTAAATTCCTGAAACTTTCTCTCGAGGAGGGTGTTTTTCTTATATGATTGTGCACGCTTCCTGCAAACGTATGTGGCTACACGTACTCTAATTAATTCGAATGGTTTGTTTATTTTTAATATTAAAAGCATAATTTTACATAATTGGCTATTTCACTGAATACATCGATTCGTTTGTGAATATTATAGATTTACTTTTTAATTTGGATTTTCATCGTATCATATACAACACATCTGGGCTATCCGTATTTAGTTGTACTCATACAATAAGGAAGGTACAATTTATGTTAAATGTACCCACATTTGTGTGGAGGGGTAATAGGAATCAATCTAGTAAATACCACCCACAGGACACCCAGTCGGGACTAAAACCCTGAGCCTCCTCACCAAAATAAAACAATATGAGCTTTACGTTTAGTTTTCATGCCCACCAATACAGGGATTAGATTTTTTTTATTGATTTTTTTTTTTTTTTTGCCTTGTCTCATCAACCCTTTCACTTTATAGCAGACATAAATCAATCACATTGATTTTTGAAACTGAGGAAAGTATAATTTAAAGTAAATGTACCAGGATTTGTGTTGAGGGAGATGAGAACCCGTTAAGGAAATACCACCAACTCTCGCAGTAGACTAGACTGCCGGTGATGGGAAGATAGGGGTTCAAATCTCAGTCGAGTGTACTGAAGGAAGTGATTCCAAAATTGTTTTTCCACTCTCCCTCCATGCAAATGTTGGTACACTACCTATAAATATAATTTTCCTAACCCATAAAACTATTAGCGTAATTAGTACATAAGTATGAAACCCAAATGGGTAGTAAGACGCGGTACTAAAAAAAACTTTCATAACATCTGACTGGTATTTTAGTCTTCGGCAATTCAAACTATTGTGAGCGTGACGCTTAATTAATATTATTATCAATACCTTTAAAATAACTCTAATAAGACAGTAAAATGTTATCAATATTTGCCGCAAAATGTGTTTGTTCAATGTAGATATATTTCTAACTATCTAATATAAGAAATAATTCAAATGTAGCTGTAAATGTAATTAGTCTTAAAATTGATTTCAGATATCCTGAATCCCGCCTTGCCAAGCTTTTCAACGGAAGTATTCCCATCGTGCTAGACTCTTTGAAACAGCATTACTTCATCGACAGAGACGGCGGCATGTTCAGACATATCCTCAACTTCATGAGGAACTCCAGGCTACTCATCCCTGAGAATTTCGCCGACCTCGATCTGTTACTGGAGGAGTCGAGATACTTCGACATTGCACGTGAGTCATGACTGAAGCCACGAACGTTTGACATCTAATCTATCTATCTCTAGTTATCTATATCTATTTATCTCTAGTTATCTATCTCTATCTATCTCTAGTTATCTATCTCTATCTATTTATCTCTAGTTATCTATCTATATCTATTTATCTCTAGTTATCTATCTCTATCTATCTCTACCTATCTATCTCTAGTTATCTATCTCTATCTATTTATCTCTAGTTATCTATCTCTATCTATCTATCTCTAGTTATCTATCTCTCTCTATTTATCTACCTCTATTTCTATCTATCTCTAGTTATCTATTATATCTATCTGTGTGTGTGTGTGTGAGTACAACGATTATTGCCAATTGCGAGGACCAGTTTAAACTACACTTTTTAAGGAGATTTTTTGAACGACATGCGATTTATTTTGTAATTAATAAATATATAGTATGAGACTCAAGTCTTAAGAAACGTGAACAGTGGCTATTTATTATCTGTGAATATAATGTATTATTGAATATTTTATTAATTTTAGTTTTCTGTTTAATTTTATCGCCAAAGGCAAATTTTGGAATAAAATCCAAGGGATAGTTAATTACCTGTATATATTTTAGCTTTAAATCCAAAGATAAAATTTAAAACTATAGCTACGATAGGAGGATAATATAATATTATTGTGATATACCTGGTACTTTTTAAATGGAGGGAACGAGGTCTATTGTTCACAGAACCACCATCTAATGTTAACATCACATTCTACTGGCTGATTCCAAAACTAGGAGTGTTTTTAGTTGTTTTTTAATCACTATGTATTACTGCCTGTTTAGGGTATATGTATTTGTGATAATTACTCTAATGGGTTAAGATTGAAGAATGAAGCATTTTAGAGTTAATTTACTTGCATTTGCGTAGAATGAGAAGGGGAAACCATTTAGGGAAAAACACCCTTAATAGAGCCGACCGGGATTCGAACCCTGATCTCGTCATC
This sequence comes from Timema shepardi, assembly GCA_902151425.1. Lineage (NCBI taxonomy): Eukaryota > Metazoa > Arthropoda > Insecta > Phasmatodea > Timematidae > Timema > Timema shepardi. The sequence continues at coordinate 28,221 of CABFVX010000566.1, forward strand.
AACAGGCCAGTCCAAAACGAGAGATGAAGCCATAGAGTGTTCGGTCATTAAAGCTGATTGTTTTTAGTAGATGACCAAAATAAACAAGGGGGAGGGGGAGTGAGAGGTGAAAACATCGATAAAATAGTAATGAATTTTTTTTGTAACTTCAAAAGAAACGTTTAAATCTCTGTTATTAATTATATAAATAAAATGAATATTAAAACCAGTTTCTACCGAACCATCTTGGGGATTAATTGCTAACAGTGTATCATTATCTAGATTGTAGGGGTGGGGGTGGAGCGGGGAGGGGGGGCTGAAATGATTAGACGATCTATGCTGAGTTAAGTGATGGACAACGTGCTGAGGTTTGCCAGACATCCAGTGGAGCCCACCTGGGTGACATTAGCTTCAAAAAGTAGAAAAATGTAGTATGTAGTTTAATTTTAATTAGCTAGTGAATATTTATATTTCAATTAAAGTGTTAATTTTCAAGTTACTGATCTTTTAAGGGTTTCGGCCCCACTCTGTATAAGAAAATAAGATTTAAAAATATGTCCCGTTTATCACGGTTCATGCGAATCAATTATTGTAATATGGGACATACATACCATACTGTAGATGACCTACAGTGATAATTACTGTGGCTGATATGTAAATGTGACGGTAGTTTTCGCCCCCCAGGGCAGAAGTGCACTATCACTATACCCTATCTACACTAGGAGAGCAGAAGCTTCTTTATTGCAAACATTGGCTGAAAGTTATGCCAACCTATTCGGAAATAATTATTTGTTTAGAAATACAATAAAAAGGACTACAGTTTAAATTGGTGTTTACGTAACTCATTGAAAGAACAAATATACGTATTAATTTATATATATTTTTTATTGGGGTGACAAGAGAGATGATAAGTAAATGAAATATTAAATTAAAAAAGGTATTATTTTCTCAGTTTTATCTTGTAATAACTGGCCACCAAAATAAACAATAGTTTTTATTATAGCTTAGAGAACGATCCATACAATATATTAGTTTCGAAATAAATTCACCCACCTCAGTGGCCACGTGCTCTAACGCACTACTTGCGTGTTAAACTAGACTGCCGAAGACGGAGAGATTGAGGTTCGATCCCGGTCAATTGCACTGAGTTAGGTTTTCCCTAAATGGTTTTTCAATCACCTTCCCTACATATTCGGGTGTACTTCCTCTCAATTAAACCATCATCCCTTAACCATTATTTTAATTAGTACATAAACGTATAACCCGAACGGGTAGTAAGACGCGCTTATAAATTATAATATGAGTTGTGAGAGGCGGGGACAATTTTTTTTAAATTGTACGTCAATTTTATTTTGTAAAGAGAGTATAAACACAACCAAAGATGGTTTGTATGACGTCATCAACTACCCTTGTTTCATCAGGTTCGCCATATTAATTTATAAAGAGAACGGAGCATTTTATAATATCCTTTTTTTTAAGTGAACCACACAGACGCCACTTTCCCCCCCAAAAATAAACATACAAACGCTTATTTCCAGCCATTCCTGTTTCAATCATGTAAAAAAACTGTTAAAAGAAGTTGTGAAAGTTTTGTCTGCCAAATATAGCACAACATCTCAATGGATGTTATGGTCTTGCAGATTATGTTAGTTCGGCGAATGGATACATTGTAACCTTTTTTCTAGTCGCCAAACATCTCCTAGCGTAGATAAGGTATACAAACATCTTGTAGCTAACTATCGAGTAACTCGCTAGCGGCTTCATAAAGAAAAGAAAGCGTGAATGATGTTACCATGCGAACGGTATCCTCTGCAGAAAAAATAAATAAGCGGATAGAACCTTTTAGCATTTTAATTCCGCGCCAAGAAAACTAAATAAGTGGTCAATATATTTATAGTTTTACATGGCTGAGGTATTTGCTTTATACATATGTATATATATATGTGTGTGTGTATATATATATATATATATATGTTAATTAAATAATAAGCCGCTGTAATAACTTTAATAACTAAGTATAGCATTCTTATGGACCGATCCATTGGACCATTGGTCTAACTCTTAAGCCAAGGCGTCAGTCATTCTTCCAATTATGGGAAGATTGGAGTTCGAATCCCAGTTGGGTATACCTAGGATAGTTTTATTTTCCTAAATGTTTTTTCACTCTTCCTTTTTCCACGCATATTTGGTTACATTTATTTTAAATTCAATCTTCCTCATCCCTGAAGCCAAATTAACCCACCCCTGATGACCGTTGGGGTAGTTTCCCCTTTCGGGAAAAATACTAAAGGAATTCGAAATAAGACTCGTACATGTTATTGCAGTTAATCTCAACAAGTATAATCGGTTTGGAGCTCTTCGGAGCTTGGGTGGATGATGCATTATAAAATAGAGATATTTGAACCCAGGTGAAAAATCGTCTTTAATTCAGCTTTCTTGCTTTTTCATGTCACAGGGTATGTAAAGTTTAAAAACTAAAAAAATTGTTGCCAAAAGGACGGGGAAAAAGTTAAAAAAATTTTTTACTCCATTCACGGTAGGAATTACTCTCTGGAAGTTCTTTTTTCCTACCAATATCCTACTATATAATAGATTTATGGTAGGAAAAGGGCCTTTCATAAAACAATTCATGCGCTGAACAGACTTTATTTACATTCTTAGTGTGTCTTATCAATGATGTAGGAATAAATTATACATTAGTCCATCAGGAAGTATTATTGGAGGTTTTTGATAATATTTTCAATACACTTTATATTAATAAAATTAAGAGTATTTGTGTTTGTCTGTCTGACTGGCATGAACGTTGTGATATATCTAATGGACGTAGAGGTCTGAAATTTAAATAGTAGTAGCCCCTCTGAATGAATATTTGCAACCCAAAGCCGAAATTTTGATTAGAATTATTTTAATTAGTTAAAGATAATAGATAAAATGAAGAAATATTAATACCACGAGAAAGCTTAATACTACATTTTATACAATTGTGCAACGCGAGCTATGGTATACCCTGTGCAAAAACATGTGCCACAGGAAGCCGATATTTTAAAATTTAGATTTTACCATTTTTACTCTGTTTAGCCATTTTATACTTTCTGCCCTTTTACCCTTTATACCCATTTGATCTATCGTGTACTTTTTAACCTTTTTACTTTATTAGCCCATTTTTACATGTTTACTTAGTATTTTTATCCTTTTTTAATTAAATGGATGAGACTTACTTTTTACTTTCTATGCACTTATTTATACCTGTTTAAACTTTAACCCTTTTGACCCTAAATTTTTTTATATGGGGCTAAGCCAGGTTATTACTGTAAAGCTAATAAGTAACTCTAATCATAAAGGGCAATAAGACCAGAGGGCAAAAATTGAAAATTTCCAAAAATGATCAAAAAGTCAAAAAAGGCACAATTTAAAAGAAAATTGTAAAAGGGGCACGAAGTATATCTAGTATGGATAAAAAGGCTATATATTTTTAAAGGAGTATAATATAATAGTAACGATATTTTAAAAAAGTGGCAGAATGACCAAAAAGGGTAAAAAAAGAGTTTTTTAAATGCTAAATTACTTTATATTGGACTCAATTACAGCCGTTTAACCACCAATTATTATGTGACACACTTATTTTCTTTTTATTAACACCAACAGGCAAGAGTTCAAAGTATTGTGTATTGAGAAGTTATAGCCTAGTCTTCAAAGGAAATGTCAGCTTTTAAAATATCTTCATATTATATCTCTGACGTGTATTAGTTGGCCTACTTTCGCATCTTGTATCACAATTTAAAACAATAAAGGATTGATATTTTGAACATATCCTGTGATTTATTTTATAGACTAAAAATAAAACAGCTACTTTATAGATTCCACAAGCTAAGAACGGGTATACCAGCAAGTAATTAATAAACTAATTAAAACATAGTTCTCTGATGTCAAATTTGGTTGCACTATAAGGATATGTTTTGTTCCAGCCATGTATTGTCAGCATTGTAAGGAAGTGTTTTGTTCCAGTCATGTATTGTCAGCATTGTAAGGAAGTGTTTTGTTCTAGCCATGTATTGTCAGCATTGTAAGGAAGTGTTTTGTTCTAGCCATGTATTGTCAGCATTGCAAGGAAGTGTTTTGTTCCAGCCATGTATTGTCAGCGTGGTAAGGATGTGTTTTGTTCTAGCCATGTATTGTCAGCATTGTAAGGATGTGTTTTGTTCCAGCCATGTATTGTCAGCGTGGTAAGGATGTGTTTTGTTCCAGCCATGTATTGTCAGCATTGTAAGGAAGTGTTTTGTTCCAGCCATGTATTGTCAGCATTGTAAGGATGTGTTTTGTTCCAGCCATGTATTGTCAGCGTTGTAAGGATGTGTTTTGTTCCAGCCATGTATTGTCAGCATTGTAAGGAAGTGTTTTGTTCCAGCCATGTATTGTCAGCATTGTAAGGATGTGTTTTGTTTCAGCCATGTATTGTCAGCGTTGTAAGGAAGTGTTTTGTCCCAGCCATGTATTGTCAGCATTGTAAGGATGTGTTTTGTTCCAGCCATGTATTGTCAACAATGTAAGGATGTGTTTTGTTCCAGCCATGTATTGTCAGCATTGTAAGGATGTGTTTTGTTCCAGCCATGTATTGTCAGCATTGTAAGAGATGTGTTTTGTTTCAGCCATGTATTGTCAACAATGTAAGGATGTGTTTTGTTCCATCCATGTATTGTCAGCGTTGTAAGGATGTTTTGTTTCAGCCATGTATTGTCAACAATGTAAGGATGTGTTTTGTTCCACTCATCTATTGTCAGCGTTGTAAGGATGTGTTTTGTTCCAACCATGTATTGTCAGCATTGTAAGGATGTGTTTTGTTTCAGCCATGTATTCTCAGCATTGTAAAGATGTGTTTTGTTCCAGCCATGTATTGTCAGCGTTGTAAGGATGTGTTTTGTTTCAGCCATGTATTGTCAGCACTGTAAGGGTGGGTTTTGTTTCAACCATGTATTGTCAGCATTATAAGGATGTGTTTTGTTTCAGCCATGTATTGTCAGCACTGTAAGGGTGGGTTTTGTTTCAACCCTGTATTGTCAGCATTATAAGGATGTGTTTTGTTTCAGCCATGTATTGTCAGCGTTGTAAGGATGTTTTGTTTCAGCCATGTATTGTCAGCGTTGTAAGGATGTTTTGTTTCAACCATGTATTGTCTGTCAGCACTGTAAGGTTGTGTTTTGTTTCAGCCATGTATTGTCAGCGTTGTAAGGATGTGTTTTGTTTCAGCCATGTATTGTCAGCATTGTAAGGTTGTGTTTTGTTTCAGCCATGTATTGGCTGTCAGCACTGTAAGGTTGTGTTTTGTTTCAGACATGTATTGTCAGCATTGTAAGGGTGTGTTTTGTTCCAGCCATGTATTGTCAGCATTGTAAGGGTGTGTTTTGTTCCAGCCATGTGCCGGCAGTTGGAGCAGATGAAGAAGGACAGGCTAAAGAATGGCACGATCGCCGCCTCTATCAAAAGCACTGGAAGCCCCGGAGGTGGGGGTGGTGGCCGCGGTGGGGGAGGCGACACAGACAACCACCAGCAGTCCCCCCATCACGAGGGGTACGAGTGCGTCGCCCTCCACATCAGCCCCGACCTCGGCGAGCGAATAATGCTGTCCGGGGAGCGGGCCCTTTTGGACGAGGTGTTCCCGGAGACGAACCAGGCGCTGCTGGACGCCCGACTCTAGCGTCGCCTGGAACCAACACGACACCCGTCACGTGATCAGGTTCCCCCTGAACGGCTACTGCAAGTTGAACTCTGTGCAGGCCATCACCCGGCTGCTGAACGCGGGATTCAGGGTGGCTGCGAGTAACGGTGGTGGGGTGGAGGGTCAGCAGTTCTCCGAGTATCTGTTCGTGCGCAAGGTATTCCCGGTGTGATGTGGCCGTGAGACGAGAGACAAGTTCGGTGACAATCATCAAACGGTGGCCCACGTAGCTCTTTGGGCCGCGTTTCTCTTCACTGCATTTCCTACAGCATTTACATTTTCTGAGAAACCGTCGTATCATTAAACGGATCTTGTTCACTACCTCAGATATTGTTTTATTTCAAACGACAGCTGAACACGACAGTTGAAAGCTGGTTTCATGTCAAGGTCATGTTTCACACCAATATATTCACCATAATATGCGGTTATCACAATAGATAAGCTTACTTATAAACTTAATTTGAAAAAAAAAATGCATGTCCAGTCCCATTCAATTCATGATTGCGAACCATTATTTTTATCCTACACAGGACAATACAAACTCTTTATATTTTTTAAATTTATAATTGATCAGTTTTTGCTAAATAACAGTTTAAGAACGACTCTTGACCAATTAATCGGAATATTAGATACAATACTATGATCGAACTTCTAATTGCACTGCATTGTGGGTTTTTTAATTCTTCATTTGATATCAGCAAAATTAAAATCTGTTTATTAAATGTTTCGTTATAAAATTTTAAAAAACTAACATGGTAAAACGGTTTCGCTGGTTTCAAATCTACTGAGTTTTTAAAGTATAATATATAAAACTGATCACAATGCAACGTCTGGATTGATATGGTGTAGGTTACCAAAGTTGAAAGTTGTATGGAAGGGGGATAAATGGGCACTTAAGATTAGTAATGTGTTGAACAAAGAAAATAAATATATCTTTATTACAATTATATTGAGTCAATATAATAATTTATAAGCACATTGCGTTAAAATAAACATTTCTAATAAACTAATCCCTTCATTATGTCACTGTATCGTAAACTTTTTTATATTAAGTTTATTAAACAAGTTTTAACATTGGAAAGAACTAAACTAAATCTCAAATTAACTACAACCCCATGATAAATATTGGAAAAAAAAGGTAAGCTCTTTTAACTTCTTGGAATAGTTTTATAAACTACAAAACTGTACATAAGTAGTACAAATTTTAATTTAAAAAAGTTATATGTGAATTATTCATTTGGCTTTTGCAATATAATCTTATTACTTGAATGAGAATTTAAGGTTTATATATTTAAACTTTTTAAAAAAAATTGCCTTTATTTGTATTATAATTGAGTTTTTATGTAACAAATTGTAGTTTTGAAAAATCGTGCATGAATCAGTCAGCACTTAGCCCTTAGGGCTACATAAATATATGCCAAGTCAGCATTCTTGGTAGTCCAAGTGACAGAGCTTGTATTAAAGCCCATGGTCTTAATACTGTTAATTCATTCGGATGATGTATAGGCCTGGATTGCAGTTTCACTATTTAAAAAATATAAACTTTGGTACCAGTAATCCTGGAAGCGATCGCGTTTTTTGTTAACTTGTTTGATATAAGTTTAGAAATTGCTTTTGAAAGAAATTGGGGTTTCTGAAATTTCAACCTCTTTTTTGAATATATTTTAAAGTTTAATTTTCGAGAAAACCCCTGGTACATACATACGCTTTCGATGGAAATTGGTTGGGTAGAACTCAGGAAACGTTTATGGAAAAAATCGATTGAATTTTTTAATCTATAGATTTAACAAGACTTTCACCTGCTGCGGTGGCGTATTTGGCTAACGCGCTAGTCGTGTTGAGCTCGACTGCCAAGGACGGGGAGATCGAGGTTCTAATCTCGGTTGGGTGAACTGGGGGTGGATTTTCCTAAATGGTTTTCTACTCTCCCTGCACACAAATGCGGGTTCACTTCCTCTAATTCAACCTTCCCAATTCTTAATCCATTAGCGTAATTAGTACTTAAAGCGTATAGCCCGAAGGGGTAGTAAGACGCGGTGCTAAATAATAATAATAATAATAATAATAAGACTTTCAGTTAATTATTATGGTGTTGATTTGACAGGAAGCCCCTGTTTTCAGTACAAGGTGCAAGGTTAATGAAGCTGGAATATATGGCACCACTTTGGTGGAACACTTAAGCCAGTGTTTTTCAAACTAGCTTTGTTAGGCATCAGGATTACCAATTATTTCAAATCTGATTAAGGTCATTAATTTTCAAAGGCTCAACTAAAGTCTGTGATTTTTTTTCTCTTTGTTTTATACTTCTATGCTTGTAAAATTTAACTGTCGCTACTAAAGGTTCTTAATATTAATTTGAACAGATTTATTAAGGCTCCAGCATGTATTTTTTCTGGTGCAAGAGCTATTTTGGTCTAAAAGGCTTGGTAGCCCTGCCTTAGGGTCTAGGTGTAAGAAAAGGGGCTGATCTTACTTTCTTTCACCCAAATAAAGACGGTACTATTATTATTATTATATTCTCTTGCTTTGTTGACAATTCATCCCGTATCAGGTGCTACAGTCTGTGAGTTAATGACTTGATTAGCTATTTCCTACTACATTATTCTGTCTCTCTGTTTAAGTTCACACTTATTCCATATATAGCATAGCTGGGTGAAATATCTGAACATGGTTTTGATTTGACTCGAAACAATGTTGGCTTCAAATAGCTACTTGTTAAGGTGAACATTCACCAGTATTTTTAAAATTGTGCTAACCTTATGATCTAAGATTATAGACCTTGTAAAATCTGTTATTCTCTTTCTAATGGTAAATGCACTGGTGCTGTTCATAAGCTTCCATACATTATCACTTGTAATATCTACAATAAATTTTGATAAGAAACGAGGAGATTATATAATTTAAAATAGTTTGTATATATTCTTACTTTGTACAGTGCACATAACTAAATATAATTTTACTGTCCAAAAACATTTTTTAAGCTATCTGCTTTTTTTTTACAAATGACTTTTTGTTTGAAATATTAGTTACATATGTTATTTTATTAATGTTTTCTTAACTAATGAAAATAGTTATTACATAGTGTGAAGTTTTCTAAGTTTTTGCTTGCTTGGTCTTTGAATAATAGCAGACCCATAAGAACATAAATGGACTCTGCATAATTGATGATAGAATATTAAATTATTAAAGAATATTAAATTATTTTTAATAATCGTGTTTCAAACAGTGATTTTAAAATATACATTTAAAAACAATGCAGCTGTGAATACATTTCAACAAGAATAATTGTGAGGAAATACACAATAGGTTCTATGGCTTTTGACAATGTTGTAGATATTGTAAAAGTGTGGATAATATGATTGAATGAACAACTTGCCTAATAACAGGTCTATTAACTAAAATACTTTTAAAAACAAAGTACTGATTTCAATTAGGGCTGTGGAGTTGGTATACCAAGCCTTCAACTCAGACTCGTTTATTTTTTTTACTGTCCGACTCTGACTCCTTAAAAAATGGCATAAGTATATTAATTAGCAACAAAAGAACTTACCGCAGTAAAATTATCCAATGCATATGAATTCATGGAAAACTTATGACATTGTGAATTTATTTTTGAATAAATTTGTCACTCCAAATTACAAATATTGGTCCAAAATAATAAAAAACATAGAACTAAAATGATAAAATTACCATACATGGTCATAATATTATAGGCTATTTTTTTGAAGCCGAAGTTGGTACATTTGGACCAACTCTGACTCTTTTCTCCACAACCCTGATTTCAATACTATTTTCTCAAAATATATTTAGTAGTCGAAAGGCCCTTTGTTTAGTACAACATGTGATACTAATGTAATTATGTAAAAAAAAATCTTTTCTTGAATGTATTGAAAGAATATACAGAATTTCCTCTCCCATATTTTGCACTTTTCAAAAGAATTGATCTCATAAGCAGGGTTTACCCAAAAGAGGGCTGTGAACCTACATTTTAATGGATGGAGCTAATATTGTGGACCATCGGTAGAATCTTCCACTATTATGAATGAGTGGTTTTTTGCACATAGCTGATTTTAACGCCAGACTGACGAATTGACTCGGAAAGAACGCGCATATTATTTTCAATGTTAAAATATTCGTAGATTTGTAAATAGACTGTTGTTTAGTATGTATAGCACCTGAAAAATCTTTCCAATTTTTAAATAATATCTTTGTGTAAAGTTAATAAATATACAAAAAAAAAATATTATGTATAAAAAAAGACATGAGAAAAAAAAGTGCCAACATGTACCAAACTTAAAAAAATAAAATTTAAAACTATATTAACCTAACAGTATGTCACTTCTTGTATTATTTCTATTGGTTTTTTATATTTAGTTTCCAAATGTTTTAAAATAATAAGGTTTAAAACCGAATGAAGGTGTGTGGGATTTCAACCGCACATTATTTCATATGTGCTTCTGTTAAGAAGGATTTTAATAGATCACCAACTTAATCAAAAATATCAACTTGGATCATCAATCATTAAAAAAAATGCTTTATTACATTTACTTAATGAATAATGTGTACCACTCTGTTCAGTGACCAAACAGTCTAAGGCGCCATTCTCGTGCTAGACTTGCCTGCTCATTAAGGGGAGATCGGGGCTTGAATTCCGGTCGGGTTTACTGGGGGGAGGGGGGAGGTTCATACATATTATTATTATTATTATTATTATTATTATTATTATTATTATTATCACCGCGTCTTACTACCCGTTCGGGCTATACGCACTTACGCTAATGTGTAATGATAGGGTGATTGTGAGATGAAATGGAGGACCTACAGTTTAACGTGGAATCCGAACCACGGTGGAGACCTGACATTCCTCACATTCACAATATGGTTCTTAAATAGTTTCCCACTCTTCTTCCACTAAAATGTGGGTATTGTTCGTTCACGGTAGGAGTTTACCTGGGAAAGGACTTTTTTCCCTACCAGAAATCTATTGTATAGTAGGATATTGGTAAGAAAAAAAACCTTTCAGAGGTAAACTCCTCCCGTGAATGAAGTATAGATTACCTCTTAAATGCTTCCTTCCTCACCTCTACTCCAATAGATATGTATTGCCCTCATCGGTGGTTGCATGGTCTAGCACACAACTCCTGTATTACAATGGATTAAATGTTACGGGGAGACCGAGTTCCATTCCCGGTCGACTGTAGGCCTACAAAGGGAGATTTTTTCCTGGATGTCTTCCCACTGTCCCTGTAACAGTGGGTACATTTACCCAAAAATTCTGCCTTTCTCATTCCAATTCGTGTATTCAATGTGTGCTTATAGTCCAAATTGGTACTATGTTGTGATCAAAAATTTAAAAAAATCTGAACTATTTTTGTCAAGGCAGAAATTATTAATACAATTTAACCATCAAACATGCTTTAACCTGCATTGGTGATCAAATAGTCCAAGGCATCACTCTCGTAATTTTCTGGATGGCCGAAAACCGGAAGATCTGTCTTTGAATCCCATACGAGTGTAGTTTCCCCCAAAATGTTTTTCCTCATCCCTAACACATTAGCGTCTTAGTACATATACAGTACACCCCAAACGGTTTGTAAGACGTGGTCCTTAAAAAAAAAAGACTCTTTGAAGAAGCAGGAGTGGTACCAGTCTAACTGAAAGTGTAACTTATGCACTGACGTCCTTAATGTCCCTACAAAAAAAAAACAAGCAGATCATTAAGTATTTATGAACTATCAAGAAGAGGAACACAACACTCTAAAGAACATGATCACAGCCGACGGATGAATCTTCCCTCCACCCCGGGATAAACCACGTGTGACGCGCGAGCAGTGCTATATGTGGCGGATCAGAACAAACAGTCTGTTACGGCCCCGCGGGCTCGGCGGACCTGTATATATACCGCCGCCTCTTCTCCAGGGGGTAGAAAAGCTAAAGTGGGAACAAAAGAGTAAGAGTAGAAGAGGGAAAAAGAAGAAGAAGAAAAAAAACACTGGTGAAACTCTTCTCTTCCCACACACACACACACACATACCTTCTTTTTTCTTCTCTGTACCGTACTGAATATCGAATATCCTTTTGGGAGGATAGATCTAGTATATGCAAGCAAGGCAAGGCGGGTAAAGAGAGGGCACGAGAAGTACGGGGGTAAAGGGGTTGACGGCGGGTGGGGGTGCTAGGACAAACTGAGTGTTCCTCGCCTTGAGCTAGTTACCATGGTTACTGTGAACTCAATATCCCCGACATGGAACCAATTGGGAGTAGGGCCCCTCAGGGCAGTTGCTGGGGAAGTGGAGAGATGAAGGAAAGAGAAATAGGGGGAGGGGGGAGTCTGGGTAGATCCGCCGCGGGCTCCTCAGGCTTGGGATGCTGGGAGCCCTCGGGCCAGAAAGGCGTACGGAGTGGGGCCGGGGATAAGAGTTGAGGTACTGTATACCTCGTTGCCCTCAGGGGGGCCTTCCTATTTCTACCAGAGAGAGAGAGAGGAGTAACGTAAGAGAGGAATGTGAAAATTGCGTTTCTCTGAAGCATAACGTTGTGCTGGCGGCTGATGTACGCACCCAAAGCCCTCGTTCGTATACTCAAAGAATATATATTCTGTACCTTGCTACTTTGTCTGTCGATACACATAGCTGGAGAATACATTAAAATAATAAACTTCCTAGATTCTGGGATTGGTTTGGTTTTGGATTGTTATTCGTAAAATAATGTGACTCTTGGTACAAAACAAGGGAGAAACTAGCTAAAATACCAACATTATTCTAAAAATATAAAATGTGTGTGTGTCTTAATTTAATTTACTAAAATATTCGATAGGTGTTTGGGAAGATATTTGGTCCATAAAGGGATTACTATACCGGAGAGTGGAGGATGTTATATAATGATGAGTTACATATCCTGTACTCATAACATTGTTAGGATAATCAAGTCTCTTAGATTACGGTGGACAGGGCATGGGACGTTAATGTTAAGACTCTAGAACCATGTTCAAGGCAGCCTACTGACTGGTAGATCCAGTGGGAAGACCTGGACGCAGATGAGATGACCTGAAATATTTAGGGTGTAATTAGGTGGAGCTAAGGGGGCTAGGGGTAGGGTGTAATTAGGTGAACTGTATAGAACTAGCTCAAAATAGGGATAGGATGGAATGAGGGGGACTGAATAGGACTAGGTAAAGATAAGGATAGATGGACCTAGCTCAAGATAGGGATAGGCAGTAATAAGGGGGACTGGATAGACCTAACTTCAGATATGTAGGGGGTGAAATGAGGTGGACTGGATAGAACTAGCTCAATTCAGGGTTAGGGTGTAATGAGGTGGACTGAATGGAGCTTTCATTGATTTGCCAGAAGCAAGTCAAAACATTCCGTTTCTTGGCTAAAAATATCAATTTGACTTTAGTAGATTACTTTTACAAAAAAAACTTTGGGGGCTGCAATAAAAAAAATGCATCGTGGGCCGCCAGTTGGAAACCCCTGCCTCAAGGCCATGTGACTAGTGATGTGGATAGATGTATAATATTATATAAGAGCAAGTAACGTATTTAGATATATAAATTATGTAAAACAAATAGTTTACCTTGGAAAAAAAATCATATAAATCCAAAAGCATGAATAATGTGTAAATATACAAACCACTGATGTTTTGGTCATGCAAGCTTTAAAAATATGAGTATAATTAATTATTTAAGGTAGGTAAAATCTTAATTAAATCTAAAACTTATCAAATAGTTTGACACCATTAAAACAACAATATTTTACTATAAATAGACTTTTATAATATTTCGTTAACAAAAGGACGTTATTGGCGTTGTGTTGTCAAGGTTTGTAAAAACTCTTCGGCACTTTACATAAAGAGAGAAAAAAGAAAAATAAGTCGGCTAAAAGCAATATATTTCTAAGTAAAGGGAAAATTTAATGAAAATGTGTACCCACCCCTTTAAAGAGAAACCCAATATTCTTCCTTGAAGAAATAATTAAAAGTTTATAAAGAAGACTTTTACTTCATTGAGTTTTTTTCGGAGCTGCCACAGAATATAGATCTAAGTCTTGGGAGTGTAGAAAAGCTTGTTTTTATGATATTTATTAAAATTACGTCAAATTTTGTTAATACAGGCATTAATTTTCTAGCCTTTGATTTTTTTTTCAATTACTCATCTGATTGAATAAATTAATATGAGAGAAGGTGACCTGGTGGTCTAGGTGTAAGGTGTCAGACTTCTATGCTGGCAGCCGGGGTTCAATCCTCGGTCCCGACATAGATTTATCTGATTACTAAACCCTTCTTTCACCTCTGACAAGACATCTAGTGAATGTGGGGAATGCCAGGCCTCCATCGTGGTGCGGATTCCACGTTAAAATGTAGGTCCTTCATTTCATCTCACAATCACCCTACCATTACACATTAGCGTAAGTGCGTATAACCCGAAATGGGTAGGAAGACGTGGTGCTAATAATAATAATAATAATATGAGAGAACATTTAATACATAGACCAGTATTATGTATCAGAGATAAAACAAGCTTTATTAAAGACATTTATATGCCTACACTAGACAAATATTTTCAAAATATATGTAATTGTGGTGTAGTTTCTGTTGCGCCACTTTTCTTTGGTTATAAGCTACTATTCAGTACTTAATAAATTATCACTGTGGTAAGTAAATAGTATGGAACTTCGCACGAACTTTCTCACGCCATTGTTTAAAAATGGAGATATTTACTCAATGTTCGTAATATTTGTGGTAGAAAATATTTATAAGTTGTAACTAAAAGATGATACACAAATCTCACTAATCTCTTGAAAGATGTCTAAAGCGCTGGCCACTATTTTGTAATATGTGTGTGGGTGGCTCTTACTAATCACTCGTGAGACGTCAACAATTCTAGTTAATCTCTTGTAATCTGAAAATTTAAAAATGACATCTGGACACGGGAATCGAACCCGCCACCTTTGGACTCAGTACGCCATTGCTCTAACCACTGAGCTATCCAGGAATCTTCCCATGCTCAGGGTGATTCTTCACTCATATTTTAAGGCAGAGTCTATGATGGACGTGCGGAAATCGTCAGCTACAAATGTGTGATTTTATTGATATCACGAGCTATCAGATAACGCGGCCACCTTCGACTCGGTAGTTGGCTTATTGCTGCCACTTGTACAATAATTATAACTGTAAAGGATTGCATATTTAAGAATCAAATAGCCAACTTAGTACGCCAATGCTCTAACCACTGAGCTATCCAGGAATCGTCCCGTGCCCAGGTTCATTCTTAAATAAGCCAAAGGTTCCGAGTTCGATTCCCGTGCCCAGGTTCATTCATAAATAAGCCAAAGGTTCTGGGTTCGATTCCCGTGTCCAGGTGTCATTTTTCAATTTTCAAAATATGATATCTAGATGGAATAATCCTCTCTAAAATCTTAAATAATAGCGTTGGCTATTTGATTCTTAAATCTCTTGTGGGATGTACGCAGTTATAACCCATTTCTGGTATTATATTTTTAGTTATTGCTCATCTAAAGTAGAATATACAATCTCTAATAGAATGTCAGCAGCTCCAACAAGTATCTGGTAAGAATCCAGCAATTACAAGCAGACTCTTGAAGTTCCAACCCTACCCTACTCTTTTTAGGATGTCTTCATTTATAATACTCACATTTGCGTTGAGGGAGAGTGGGGAACCACGTTGGAAAGCCAACTTCATTATATGTGGTTGAGAATTGAACCCCAGCCTTCACGTCAGTAGCTAGCCAGAGCAGGTGAGCCTGACGTTTATTTCGCGTGCCTACCAATGTGTGTTTAACGGGAATTTTTTTCTTGATATATATTTAAAACCATTAAATGTACCACTAAAATATTTTAAAATTTTAATTTTTCAATGTGTTTATGTGAGCCAGGGAGATACTCAAAGCAGTTTTTTTTATGTATGGGAATGGAAACTCACTCATTTTAAGTATTTTAGGTGATAGAAAATTATAGCATTGTCTAACCCCGCTTCAGTGGCTAAATGGTTACTCTCGTGATAGACTGGTCTGCTGAATACGGGGAGATAGGGGTTTAAATCCTGGCCGGGTCTACTGAAGGTGATTTTTCCTAAATGGTTTGCCACTATCCTTTCACGCAAATGTGGGCAAATAACCTCTAAAATGCTTCCTTTTTCCTCCCTTCCCCATTATAGTAATTATCATATATAGGGTGGTGACCTGGCGGTCTAGGGGTAAGGTGTCAGACTTCTGTGCTGGTGCCTGGGGTTAACACATTAGCGTAAGTGCGTATAACCTGAACGGGTAGTAAGACGCGGTGCTAATAATAATAATAATAATAATAATAATAATAATGATATATATATACAACCTGAACAGGTAGTAAGACGTGGTGATAATAAAAACCTGTCTAAAATAGTTATGAAGTAGTTTCTATTATTCAAAATTATGTTGACACGAATTAAATGTCATTCGTCAGTTATATTCTCATTCACTTTGGCCCACTTGTGGCCCAGACACATTGTAAGGCTGGAGACCAATAAAATACAATAATAACCGTCGCCAAGTCATGGTGTTGTTGCCAGAGATGAAGGTTTATGTTAGTTAACAGATGTCAAATAAATTTTATTAATTTCGTACCTGCCTTTCACCTTGCAAAAAAAAAATACAGCTCACTAATAAATGGAAAAGCTCAGATCCCCATCTCTGGTCAGATATAGTGTTTACAATGATATAGATATATATGATATAGTTTGTGAAATTTTACGGTTTTATATGGCATAGGTTTTAGTTAAGTTTTAGTTATTCCATATAAAACCGTAAAATTTTACAAATTTTCAATAGTATGAATTAAAATCAATCATCTTTAATACAAATAAGACTTGAAGATGGTGAAAAATCACCGAAATATGTCGTCATAGAAGAAAAACTAAAACGTATATAAAATAAGGAATAAAAACAATAAACAAGAAAATAATATAACCTCACTATCAAATACTTAAATAACATTAAACTGACAAGACATCTTGTGAATGTGGGGAATGCCAGGCCTCCACCGTGGTTCGGATTCCACGTTAAACTGTAGGGCCTCCATTTCATCTCACAATCACCCTACCATTACACATTAGCGTAAGTGCGTGTAACCCGAACGGGTAGTAAGACGCGATGCTAATAATAATAATAATAATAATAATAACATTAAACAAAAATTAACTTTTTTAACTTTTTTTAGGGGGGGATAGGTGAGGCAAGTATCTGCCTCTCATTCCTCCCTCCCCCTCACAAACTACGTTCGCCCAGGACCCCACGTCTGCTAAGGGCAGACCTGGGAAGGATTGTAATACACAGCCAAACAGGAAAGTTATACTGAACTCTTGTTTTCAAACAACAAGAAATAAACTGGAAACTTTTTTCTTTTAGTTTTTTTACTGTGGCTTGGAAATTGATATAAAAGTGTTGTAGGCGAGGGGGTTGGTCAAAAATGTGGCCCGCGAGTTTGCTAGACCTGTCTTAGACCATGCGGCCACCGGAACGGGGGTAAGTGGCCTTGTTAATGAATGTAATACGAGTTAGAAGACGACCCAGGCATTTTATCTGGAATGGATGTCCTAAAAACTCATCTGCCAGTGACTGTACCAGTATGTAAAGTTATATTTTCTGAAAAACAAGCAGGTCAGAAACAATCTAGCGCTCTGAACATGAGCGCCAGACCTCGCTACGAGCTCTCGCCTGCAACTGAAGTCTTCGGCCCTGAAGGCTAACTCATATCACAAACAACAGTTCGCTCCAACTGCCCCCTCTCCCCCTTTTCTCCTTCCAACCCCCACTTTCCTCCCTTCCGGACACTTCTGCAACAACTTGTCTCCCTTTTTTTTAGCGATTAGTAAAAAAAAAACTAGATGTATAGAATGGATGAAAAGGAGAAGTAAATAAAAAAGCATCACCACACAAATGAGGCGTTACTGTGGAAATACGAAACTCTTGAAGCCTTTAGACGTATTTATTAAGGTTCCCTCCTGCTTATCTCATTCATTGGGTTTGAGTTTTAGACTTTATTTATATTAAATATTACTGTTTTTACTATAAAAACTTATAATTACCATAAACTAAAAAAAATCTCATTATATTTTCCAAGTTATGTTAGACATTCTTACTACTGGTACGCAAATAAAACTGTGATTGAAAACTATGAAGTTTTTTTTTTTAATTTTAATAATATTTATCACCGCGTCTTACTACCCGTTCGGGTTATTCGCTTTAAGTACTAACTACGCTAATGGAATAGGAATTGGGAAGGGTGAATTAGAGGAAGTGAACCCGCTTTTGCGTGGAGGGAGAGTGGAAAACCATTTAGGAAAAACCTCCCCCAAGTTCACCCGACCGAGATTCAAACCTCGATCTCCCCGTCCTCAGCAGTTGAGCTCAACACGACTAGCGCGTTAGCCAGCTACGCCATCGAGGCGGTTTTTTTAATTTTCATCGCCCGGAGTCCGGGCTAAACATATTGTATTCACGCTAGTAAGATAGGGTTGAGGAAGCTAGAGTTTAGAAGATTTTTATCCGAATTTGCGTGGAGTTTAGTGGCCATAAGAGATGTAACACTAAAAGTAGTTAATATAGTTTGGTTAGTTTATTGTTGTTAAATTAGGTTGGGAAAAATTTAAGTCATGCTAACTAGGAGGCTTAATTTAGATAGACCCAATGATTATAAAAGAGAGAGCCGCGCAGTAACTCATCCTAGAATTAAATATTGCGTTATAGCTGAACGTCTGCATGGCAAGTTCTCTCATACCGAGGCAACCGTCTCAGTACCTCAATGGTCTAAGGTGTCATTCTCGTAGTAGCCTAGACTGCCGATGACTGGAAGATTGAGGTTCGAATCTCGATCGGATGTACTGACACACTCCCGCCACACAAATGCGGGTACACCTCCTATAAATATAACCTTCATCATGTCTAAAAACCATTAGCCATTAATCTCAGTTTTCTTGACCGGAACTATTACTTTTTCTTTCAAGTAGATCCTCATTTGTCCTCACGAAACTTGAGTTGACCCCTTTCCAAACTCACTACTTGATTTTATATATATTTCATATTTTTAAAATCTGTCGTTAGTAAACCACTCTTAAGTGAAAAACCCTCCCCACTACCCTTACCCTTGCCAAAAACAAGTATACAATGTTATTTTTAAAAGTCCGCAGACACATATTTTAAATCAAAATCTTTAGAACCATTTACCAAAAAAAAATGAATTTAAAAAAAAATTCATCATCAGTAAATTATTCTAAATTTGAGTCTAGAATCGATTTTTTTTAAAAAGTCCCAAGATTTAATTATATTTACATTTAAATATCAAGTTTGAACCAAAATCCATCAAACCATTTCGTATATAGACTCAGATATAGACAGAGAGACATACAGAACTGTAATACTTTTTTGGGTTATGGGCGGGCACATAAAACTTCATGATCCATCACAATCTCGAGGAATAAAATATTCACGGTCACAATACTT
This sequence comes from Timema shepardi, assembly GCA_902151425.1. Lineage (NCBI taxonomy): Eukaryota > Metazoa > Arthropoda > Insecta > Phasmatodea > Timematidae > Timema > Timema shepardi. The sequence continues at coordinate 47,409 of CABFVX010000566.1, forward strand.
GCTCTATGTGAGAAATAAAAGTGTATAAAATGTGTCCGCAGCTGTTATGGGGCTATTTGGATGTCGTCCAACTCCCGGTTGCGTGCTCGTCTCGCCTGAGGTAATGTCAAGTCCCTGAGATCGCCTCTAGACCGCAGACATATTTGCCTCTCTCATCCAGACTGGATTCTTGCTTTTCTACACCTTGCCATAAACAGGACAACTTGTTTTCACAGCAATTATCGACGTGACTACCGTGCGGCCACGATCATACTAATTAACCAAAATAACATAATTGATAGATACATTCTTCTGTCCCCTTCGTCGCACCCCATCGACCCCCACGTCCGAAGAACATCTAAAACACATAATATGGAGGAGCGTCATCAAAAAGCGAACATCTAAAGACTGCATTTCGTGGCAACATGGCGAACATGTATTTTAAACAACCCCCTTACTCATTACAATAGTCCGATACCTTAGCTCAATTGGTAGCGTGTCTGTCTGCTGGGTTAAAGAGTTCCTGGTTTGATTCATGGCATAGTAAAAAAAAATTATAATGGGTGAAATTTGGGATTCCCCTTTCACAGTGATTAACTAAAGGCCGAGGGTTGTATGTTGTGTCTTTTATAGATTTAAACTATTTTGTTAAGTCGTGTGTTGATATAATCAGTCGGTTCAGAAAGTGCACGTTAAATAGATTAAAATAAATTTAAAAGTAAAAATAAAAATATGGAAAACCATTTTGGAAAAACCACTGTCAGTACATATTATGGAGATTCTAACCTCGAAACTTCTGTCATCGGCAATCTATTCTAACAGTAGAGTAGTGCGTTAGACCATGCGACCACTGAAGCGGGTTTCAAGAGTATTTTAATACGTATCATAATGAAAGGCTAAAGTCTTGTCCAAATTTTGTGGTGCTTATGACAGTTATTCAAGAAGAAAATTAAACTAAACGTAACAGTTCGATCTAATGTTAGCTATCAGCTGATCGTTTAAGAAAACTACATCGTCATTATAAGTTTATATTTGAGTATTTTAAATTCGCAAACATATCAAATAGTTTTAAATAATGTTTGAGTGTGACTGAAACAACCCTGATCAGTCATAGTTTGTAATATCATATTAAAATTAAATTTTTAAGTATTTAAATATATATTTTATCTATTCTATTTTTTTCTATAGAGAAGAAATTTTAAGTATTTGAGGGATTATAAATTTAATTTAATGAATTAATATAAGATTTACTGACAAGAAAAAAGCAAAATGGAGAAACGATGGATGATTGTGAGACCTTTGATATTTTTATAAATAGATCAGGTTTCAAAATGTTTGCCGACTCCTGATATAAACTCTAGTTATTATTTAGTACCACGTCTTACTACCTGTTCAGCTTACACGCTTCTGTACTAATTACGCTAGTAAGCTATAGATGAGGAAGGTTTAATTTAGAGTAAATGTACCAGAATTTGCGAGAAGGGAGGGTGGAAAACCATTTATAAAAAACCACCCTCAGTACACAAGACTGGGATTTCAAACCCCGATATCCCTGTCAACGGTATTCAAGTATATTGTGAGAGTGACGCCTTAGACCATGCGGCCACTGAAGCAGGTAGTAGTGTATTGTGTCTACTTTGGAAATGGAACAGTCCAATGACTTAGTCTTGCAATTTTTTGATTTCGATGAAAAATATCATACTACATTAAATATAGCTCATAGTTTACATATAAATAGGAGTTAATCAAATAAAACGATGTCTGGAAGCATATTCAATAACAATTTTGGGTAAATTGTTTTATTAACGGCCTTAAAAAATTATTTAATGGAAACGTTCATAGAATGTATAAATAACGTTAAAGAAAATCTGCAGCAATTTGTGGGTTACAATTATTTTCTATTTTAGCCTCCATATTTAGCACGAAGTTTCGCTTCTCTCTACGGCCAAATTCTTGTCTCTTGGGAATCGAAAAAATAGGCGCATGTGTGTGTATGTGTGCTTATTATTAGACAAACAGTTTAGCAAGATGTTTGCAAAAAGACGAAAAATTGTTATATTCGGCAAATGCCGCCCCTAAAGGTAGCGATATTCGATTTATTTTGACAAAAAAAAGTTTTGCTATAAAAATTCCAAAAAGACTGGATTTTTCTCGCATCCCCTTCCATCTCACCTTAAGGCATCACTCTCTCAATTGACTAACTGCCTATGACTGAACGATCTGAGTTTGAATACCTGCTGAGTGTGTTGAGACTTTTTTTTAATGACTCCTCTTACCCCTTACTCACACGCAAATGAGGTCACATTTCACCTACATTCTACCTTCCAATTTTCTAGCCCAATAATATAATTAATAATATGTGTATAGTCCGCACGGGTAGTAAGACACGGTGACACAAAATTTTAAAAATAAACATACTCCCCAGTGAAATGAGAAATTACACCGTTTAATATTTTATTTCCATCCTTTGAACAGATATTTACTACAAGGTGTGGATGTAGGCGACGCGAGAAAAGGTTAGTGTATTGGCAGTTTTGATAGAAAATCATTTGTTTGGTTAAAATAAATCCAATATTGCTTAGAAACATAAGAAACTTCACGTGGTAATAATCATTAATTCTTGAATATCCATCAAGAGTGTTCTAGAATTTAATGGCAGCTTCTCCTCTTCATTTGAAAAAATTCTCACGTAACGGCGCTACGGTCATGACAGTTATTCAACAACTTTTGATGTCACCATGTGAAGAAAATTAAACTCTACTATTTTTACTGTGAGCAATATTTAATATTTATTTCTACCCACAAAAAAAAAGTGTTGCTACAGAGACTGCTCAAACCACTTGTCTTTTCTCGCATCCGCTACACCAACACCCCCACGCAACAAAGTAAACAAAAAAAAATAAACCTCCAACCCATTACAAATATCGAAAACAATTTTTATGTTGGAAGATTTCTTGATACTAAACAGAACAAACTTTTTAATATAAAGTGCAAGTTACGTTGAAAAGATTGTAAGAGTAAAATAGAGACGTTTTACTTTATCACCCACCTCGGTGGCGTAGTTGGTCAACGCGCCAGTCGTGTTGAGCTCGACCGCTGAGGACGGGGAGATCGAGGTTCGAATTTCGGTCGGGTGAACTGAGGGCGGTTCTTCCCAAATGGTTTTCCTCTCTCCCTCCACGCAAATGTGGGCTCACTCTCTCTAATTCACCCTTCCTAATCCATTAGCGTAGTTAGTACTTAAAGCGTACAACCCGAATGGCTAGTAAAACGCGGTGCTAAATAATATTATTTTACTTTATTACAATTAGTTATGATTTAAAGAACCAAAGGGTCTTTTTATTTATTCTTTTCTTTACTGTCGGCTGCGATGCCAATTTTTATTATTATTATTTAGCTACCGGGTTGATTAACAACTTAATTAGAGGTTGTGCGGTGATCCAAGGGAAGACGTAATTACAAACCTTCAATAAAGAAGTGTCCGCAAGCTCTATAAAAAACAACAACTTTGTGTTGCTACCAGAAAGATACAAGACATTCAGTAAGTAAATCCCATCCGTTAAATAACTCGTTGTAAAATTTATAGAAATAGCCTACAGCCCAAGAAAAGGCCTCAAGCAAATTGTCAATACGCTTAGAGTAAATAGAAGGCATGCCACGACTGGTTTTATATATATACATAACACATAACACAGAACGAATATAAACTGCTTCGATGATCGAATGGTGCAAGGCAGGGCAAGCAAACTCACGGCTCGCAGGTCACATCAGGTCAGCGAGATATATCTGGCCAATCCTCTTGCTTGCAAAACTTTTATACTAGGTCTACTATCCGCATTGCAGTCATATACGCACAAAAACATACTTTCCATCATCATCAACAACTTTTTCTAGCCTGTGACCGGGTCAGTTTAGTAAAATGACTCAACCTTCCTCTTTCCTTCCGCCATTCTTCCTCATTTTATTTCTTCCATTTTGAACACTTTTTGTTATCTGCTCCTCCCATCTCTTTCTTTGCCTACCTTGTGGTCTTTTCCCTACATACTTCGTTGCCAACATTTTCTTTGGCATCCTCTCTTTTTCACACTCATTACATGCCCGTACCCTCTCAATCTTGCTTCCTCTACTATCTCATGTACTCCCTGTACCCCCACTCTATTCCATAACGTCATCCCTAATCTTGTTTCTCCACGCGTGCTTCTCACAAATTTCATTCCCATGGCCTCCACTTTCCTAGTTTTTCTTACATTCATTGTCAATGTTTCTGCTGCATATATGACAATGGGTAAAAGGTACGCCCTGTACAACACCTCCTTACGCTTCAAGGGCACTTCTCTTCTCCATAGTAAGTCTCTTACACACCTATTGAACAACAAGGCCGTGGTCAGCCAATAATTTCAGGGGTGGATTGGGGGGGCACATTATAAATTATAAACACCTCTAAAAGCTATCGGAAGTGTTTTTAAGGCAACATAACCCCCTAATTGCTGAAGGCAAGGAAAAATTCGAAATATTAAACACCTCTAGAAGCTTTCTGAAGTGCTTTTTTATAGCAACATAGCACCATAACTGCAGAAGGTTAACAAAAATTCTAAATATTAAACAGTTCTAGAAGATATCTGAAGTGTTTTTTTATGGCAACATCACACTGTAATTGCCGAAGGCTAGAAATATTTCTAAATATTAAACACCTCTAGAAGCTCTCGAAAGTGTTTTTATAGCAATATAGCACCATAACTGCTGAAGGCTACAAAAAATTATATATATTAAACACCTCTAGAAGCTCTCTAAAGTGTTTTTTAATGGTAGCACAACAAACCTAATTTGTACTTTTTCCTTAATTTTGATATTGTTTGAACCATAAATACAGTCATATATATTTTGTTCACTAAATTTCGAGGGGAGGGGTGTTTTGAGCCCCCAATTTCGCCCTTCCCCCCCTGACTACGGCCTTGACTCTTCCCTGCTGTCCTGAGATGCTTTCTTTATATATATATATATATATATATATATATATATATGTATATTAATAAAATGAAGAGTTTGTGTATCTGTGTGTCTGCCATGATCATGGCGTGATATCTACCCCTCCTAAGGGCACCCATGTGGGTTTTCCGAATGGGGGCAGATTGGATTCCCATCTGCTAGGTGTGTGGCAACCCCCTCTCTACTTCCTCCATGAAAGAAAATTTCAGGAATTTAACCTTGTGGGAAGGAATTTTATAGTTAATCAACATAAATCTGAGCTAATTATAAGAGTTTAAAAAGCCAATTTTTGCAAAGAAATTTTTCTGAAAAAATAACAAAAATAAAAATTTAGTTGGATTAGCTAAACCAATTGAAAATAAACATTAGATTTTTCACAAGTTTCTTGAACAAAACAAAATGAAAAAAAAATCTGTTGAAGAAGGAATGAGAAGAATTCTATATTTTATAATTTTTATCTCCGAAAACTTGGATATTGAATAATCAAATTTGTTGATAGCAATTTCCAGCCAAATATCAAATACACAACTTTATTTTTTCATAAAAATTAGCAAAACAGAGTTAATTGTAGAGTGATAATAATAGTTGGAGCCCCCATATCACCCATTTATGGGGGGTGCCTATGACCACAGTTAGAGGTCTGAAATTTAAAAATCAGTAACCCTTGTGCACGAACATGTGCATCTCAAATATGTAATTTGAAAATTTTGATTAGATTTTTTTAAATTAATTAAAAACTGAGTCGGAATAAACAAAATTAAGAGATTTTTCTTTTCAGTCTGTTTGAAGCAAAGAAAAGCGTTACCAGGGGTTACGCCAGGTTATTTAGCTAGTAATTTTATAAAATAATACTGCTTCAAGTAAGCCAGATAAAGATTTGGAAAATATCGGTTTTTAAATATAGAGTAATGATTTTAAATACATATCAAATACATAATATAGACCTGCATCGATGGACACGTGGATTAAACGTCAAGCCCTTCAGGTATATTTTTCCAGTGTCGGGGAGGGCTATGTATAAAGGTTCCCCCCCCCCCCCCCCC
>CABFVX010000566.1:54316-66720 GCA_902151425.1 Timema shepardi
CCCGCATTATTATATTCAACACACATATTGAAGAATCATCATAGACTCTACCATAAAATATGAGTGACAATCGACATTTTTATGAGGAATAAATTAAATTTTCAAAATAAAATATAGACTATGTTACTCGCTGATAATGTAGCTTTAAATTGGTGAAAGAATTTCTAAAATCGGTCCAGTAGTTTTTGAGTGTATCCATTACAAACAAAAAATCAAATCTTTCTTCTTTATAATATTAGTGTAGATATGAAGCTACGACAGACTTAGAAAGCCGGTAGTGTAAAGACTAGAGCCTAAACTATTTTACCGATTGGGCTAACACTTGGTATCTAGGGTTTACATAGGGTTGCCCCAAGGTGATTATGAAATTGGATATTCAACCCTAAAAATTAAGGGTAGTTTATTGAAGGGTAAAAAGAGAAAAAGTCGATTTTCTCAAAATCAGCTATAACGATTTTGATTAAATTTCATTTTTATACATTTATAAATATTACAAATAAAATGGGTACCCTCAATATTTCGGCAAAATTACTTTAAGGGCTCCGGTCTGATGCGTCTGCTGATTATTTTCGATATGAAATTACTGATCATTGAAAAAAAGTAGATTTATTTATATTACAAATATTTTATTCGACCAAAATCTTTATTTTTTATTGGTCCAAACATACAAATGAGGATATTAACTCTTTAAAAATTAAAAACATAACATTTAAAACCGGGACTTAAAATGTTTTACGCAACTATAATGCAATTTATGCTTGGGTTTGCTAGTGTATACTATTTCGTTTCACATATATTACGAGTTTTGAGTAAATATCTCCATTTTTAAACAATAGAGCAAGAAAGTCCGTGCGGAGTTCCGTGTCATTTATTTATTCCTAGAAGTTGGTACAACCTCTTTGCTATTGTAAACAAGATTCATACAAATACTTCATACAAGGGAACACTAAAAAGAACACAACGTTCATTAAATTGTATATTTTGAAACATAAAATTAATTTTATTTAAATTACGCCTACATTATTAACTAAGATTAAATTCTTTATTTTGCTCTCGGTTTATTATATTCATGAACAACAGAAACAAAATATTTTCTCCTTCATTTTCAACCATATTTTACAATCGTAGTCCTTTACGTTAAAACAATGAATATTCATATGTAACAAACAAGTATGGCCACTACAAGACAGGTGACCTGGTGTTCTAGGGGTAAGGTGTCACACTTCCGTGCTGGGAGTTCGGGGTTCAATCCTCGGTCCCGTCACAGATTTATCTGATTGCCAAACCCTTCCTTCACCTCTGACAAGACGTGTATTAATCACAACATTGTGAATGTGGGGAATGCCAGGCCTCCACCGTGGTTCGGATCCCACGTTAAACTGTATGTCTTCCATTTCACCTCACAATAAATAACCCTACCATTACATATTAGTGTAAGTGCGTACAACCCGAACGAGTAGTAAGACGCGGTGATAAAAATACTAGAAGAAAATTTGAAATATGACATAAATGTATTTTCAGTCTGCTGTGCCAACTGACGTTTTAATTAGGTAGAACCTCTCCTCGCAATCTTATTGGCTGATGCGTCTTACGTCCAAGGTTTGACAGTTTGAAAAGTTACTCAAACTTATCTTTGTTAGCACCAAACCTTGGTAGCCTTCCGGGCTATACGGTTAAATTAGTTAAGTTAAAATAATAGGGAAATCGAAAGGTACAGTAGCCCCATGGCTTCTTTGGTGCTGACTTACAGCTGACGGCTTTGAAAAGTTAACAGACCAAATTATGTATCCCTACACCGAACCATATGATCTGCAAAAGCGTGTGTTTAGCAGCTGTCACTTCTGACAGTCAACATTTAGGTATATACCTAAATGTTGACTGTCAGAAGTCAGCTGTGAGCTGTCAGTAAGCACCAAAGAAGACATGGGGCTACTGTAGATATTAATGGAAGTGTTCCCGGATCTGCGCGAAGAAAGAGTGAGTAAACATTGGGGTGTGGGGGGCGGAGTAACATATTAAGTACATTCAACTGTGATTTAAACCACGATTTTCCCTTTACCTCCAGTCTAACACGAGAGTGGTGCGTTCGGTTAGAGCATTCGACCATTCATATGGGTAATAAAACTACTTAAACATATTCATAAGTCAAGTCATTTTATCTGCAGCTGGCACTTTTGATTGAGATTATCGATACCTATAAAATAACACAATAAATATGGTGAATGGTTATCAATTTTGTTCATAAAAATATATATTTGTTATTTATTTTTTTAAGACTCTTGCTATGAAGATTAGACTGTATTAGATAGAGCTTGGGAATAAGAGGTCCACTTCTCTTCCATCCATGGTTGTACATTCTTGAAATCCAAGGACATTCCTTCAAAAGTAGCTGGTCAATTGACACAAATATGAGCTGACTAACAAATCAAACCTAAATAGGAACATAGCCAACTAGTTCACTTGAAAAAAAACCTTTTTTTTCTCCTCCATCTCACATACATGTTTTTTTATTTAGTGACTGTCCTCGAGCTTTCACGAGTTAGCTAGGTACTAGCTATAAATATTAAAGTTGAACCATTATCTCATGATGGGAAAAAAAACCACCTTTGATCAATGAAGGGCACCGGTAGGATTGGTATAATAGTTCCTGATTCTACCCACCTCGGTGGTCATATGGTTTGAGATGGAGATGTAGGGGACTCGAGAAAAGATCAGTGTTTTTATATAGTTTTTATATCAAAAACATATTTGTTTTTCACAAAAATTTTGCTCCAGTAGAAACAAATATAGAGTTTAATTCCCTTAACATGGTGATATCAACAGGTTGTCGAATATCTATCATGAACATAGCGGCATAGAGTCTAAAATGAAAGAGATATATCATTGTTGTACAAACATTTCCCCTAAGAGGTTACAGGAAAAATAAACTTTTTGAGAGACTTATTTATATTTAATTACTCTATGGCATTGGAGAAGTATTGCGTTAAAACATTTTTTTACGGTCGCAATACCTTTAGTGTTCGAAAAGTTAAAAACAATATATATATAGCTTGAATGTTATTGGTTTTATAAAAATATGTATCGAATAAAATATTTGTATTATAAATAGATCTACATATTTTCAATGATCAGTAATTTCATATCTCAAATAGTTTCGGTGATATGATTTTTTTTTTAAATGAGAATTTACGCATCAGACCGGAGCCCTTAAAGTCATTTTGCCAAAATATTGAGGGTACCCATTTTATATGTAATATTTAGAAATGAAATTTAATCAAAATCGTTAGAGCCGATTTTGAGAAAATCGATTTTTTTTCTCTTTTTGCCCTTCATGCGACACTTTTTTTTTAAAATGAAGAGAAAATGTTGTTAAATTCTAGGATACCCTTGACATATATTCAACAACTGTTGGTATCACCATGTGAAGAAAATTAAATTCTATGTTTTTATAGAAGCTATATTTAATTTATTTTAAGTAAAAGGATGTATTTTAAATAAAAACTGCAAAAACACTGGCATTTTCTCTCGTTTCTTACACTCCAACCTCAAGGCCGTAGTATTTTACCTTATTTGCTTGCGTACCCCCATAAATGTATACCTCCAAAGTTATAGGTGTGAATCACAAGCTATACATTTTACATACTCCATAGTTTCATATAAAATAAATTACATCCAAAATAATTAATTAAATTATAATTTTAAAGGAGAAATATATATGTATATACTTTTTTTAAATTATGTACCCTCTAAAATGTATTTGCTTATCCCTGGGGGTACGTGCACCCTAGTTTTAATATCACTAAGGCAGAGTTTTTCAAACTGGGGTCCACCACTTCATAGGTATCTTGGGTACGAGGCAATTCTATAATATTTTTTTATTTATTTATTTGTAATACTATAAAATATTATCAGTAATTAGTATTGTAGTTTTTCCAAATCTGAATAAAAGTAGTTTGCGAAAGGCACAGCCAGAATATGTGAGGTTTTACGTTTGTTTTATACTTCATAGATGGCGCTATTGTATGATATTATAGTATTAGTTGGGTTTTAAAAAATATATATCCTATATATTTGGGGGTACGCGAACAAAAAGATTATACATCACTGTGTCAATACTTCTCGAACTTAAGTAAAACTCGATATTCTCATTTAAACACAATTACAACTCGACACGAAGTAAAAAAGTGCCCATTTGCATCCTTTTGATTTTTAATTTACGGAATGTCTTTAAAATTTCCTTTTCTCGTGCAAGTTGTAGGTAGGCCAAACGGTAATACAAGTCGCGCTAAAATATACATCATTAAATAAAATATTATGAAGTCTTATAAAACCTGAATTTATTCTGAAAGTTATTTATTTAACAAAAAAACACTCGACAGAAGTCTTACTTAAACCACAAACAGATTTTTTTTTTAAATCAGACTGTATATTTTAACGGAATACTTTTTGGAAAAGGGACATTAGAATATAAATAACCGAAGTAAAAATTCCAATATTTGAACAACATAATTTTCATATGTATAATTACTTACTTTTTGTGTTATCGTTGTTGTATAATTTAATTTGGCATTACATTTAAATTAAGGCCCACGCCAATAATCTAACCACTGGAGTTAGAGCATTGGCGTACTAAGCCAAGGGTCCCGGATCCGATTCCCGTGTCCAGGTGTATTTTTCAATTTTAACAAATATTATATCTAGATGCGGCTACAACCAAAAATTAACAAATATAATAACTTTTATATTTAATCCATCATTACATTTAAAAGTATAGTTAAATGAGGAGCTACTTGAATAAGGAAGTAGCAGCGCTGGTCTATAAAACTAAGACTAACGGCAGGAGGGCTTGTTGTGTTGATCACATGACACCCTCTATCCGCAAATGTTGGCCCTAGCATTGCTTACGGTGGCGGCCGCTCAGTCGGTACAGCTCACCTGTGGGTTCACATAATGAAGTTTTGTTTAATATAATATATTTAAGACGATAGTTAAATGGTTGTGACCGACATTATTGAAATATTGTGATGAAATAAACCATTTGAACATTTTATTCTATACAAATATTGATAAACTAACTAACTTCAGTTTATTCCGCACAAAAATAATTGAAAGATAATTTGATAGCATTACCTTTTTGATAAAAAAAAATGTCACTGTAAAAACAACTAAAATGATGTAGGCCTGCTTCTTTGAGTTTAGTAATTGTACAATCATATACTTAAGTATCGCGGCTTACTACCCATCCACCAATAGAGTAAAAATGAATTTGAGATCTTAGCTCAGTTGGTAACGTGCCTGTACATTGAGTTAAGGGTTCCAGGTACGATTCCAAGCAGGGCTGAAAAATTTATAGCTAGTAAAATGTGGATGTACCCTTTTACAGAGATGAATTAACGGCTGGGGTCTGGATGTTGTGTATGTTCTATATTTAAGTTAGTTTATGAGTATTGTGCTGTTATAATCATTCGATTCAGAAAGTGCTCGTTGAATACCTCAAATAAATGAAGGGAAAAAAAGTAAGAATGAGTAAAGTAAATTTGAACATTTGCATGGAGGAAGAGTGGTAAACCATTTAGGAAAATAAGCCCTCAGTACACCCGACCAGGATTTGAGCCCCAATCTACCCATCGTCGCCAAGCTAGTCTATTGAGTGGGAGTCACGCTTTTTAGACCATTCGGGCTATCGAACCGGGTCTGATAATGGCGGTTGCTGTTGTAAAAAAAAACTTTTTTTTTTCAACATGAAATAAACACGTCTATTGTAATCGGCTTTCGCGATCAAATTGAGTGTTAACAACCCTCTGAGATCGCTAGCGCACACTCCAGAATGTTATCGCTTCCACTTTCCTCGAGCGGGCGTTGAAAATGTGTGACGCACGTAGTTTATGATATGTGTGCGGGCCTCCTTGCTTTGGCCTCGCTTTAATCTCATCACACGGAAACAAAGACTAAAGGCTCTTTGTTCATGGCCGATCTGAGCACGTAGGCCTAGGGGCGATATTTTTCTCATGTTTAATGATTGCCATCCTGAAATAATGCGGCCCGAAGGTCTTCTACAAACTTTATTATCACCCATGGGACAAAGATCAATCATGTTTATGAACGAGTGTGAATACAGAGAATCTAGATAAGTTGCTCGAGTAAGGAACCTTCTGTTGTTGTTTAATATTGATATGGTATGGGCTGACCTGGTGGTTTAGGGGTAAGGTGTCGGACTTCTGTGCTGGAGTCCGGGGTTCTATCCTCGGTCCCGGCACAGATTTATCTGATTGCCAAACCCTTCCTTCACCTCTGACAGGAGGTGTATTAATCGCAACTTGTGATTGTGTGAAATGCCAGGTCTTCGCCGTGGTTCGGATTCCACGTTAAACTGTAGGTCCTCCATTTCATCTCACAATCACTCTACCATTACACATTAGCGTAAGTGCGTATAACCCGAACGGGTAGTATGACGCGGTGGTAATAATAATATAGTATGTCCATGCACAATTTTATTTAATACGATTTTCTCGTTGGTTACTGATCATTTAATGCTTACCAACACTTTAGCTCAGTCGGAAGCGTGTTTGCATACTGAGAGTTAAGGGCACTAGGTTCAATTCCTAGTATGGCCAAAAGAGATGTTATTGTTGGCGAAATTTGGGCTTCCCATTTCACAGTGATGAATTAGTGGCCTGGGGCTAAGCGTTGTGTCTCTTCTAGATTTAAGTTAGCTTATATATAAGCCGTGCGCTGAATATAATCTGTCGGTTCCATTGACTTAGAAATGTTGTGTGTAAGCGATATTTAAAAACTAAATCAAAGGATTTTTTAATATATAAAAAGAATTCCACCTGCATTTGCGTCGAGGTGTCGTGGGAAACCATGTAAGAAAAACTACCCTTAGTTCACCCGACCGGGATTCGAACCTGGATATTCCCATCATCTGTAATCTAATCCAGGGGTTCCTAAACTTGTTAGACCAAAGGGGGGCAATCCTAAATTATTTTATTTATTTATCGGTATTTATTTATTTGAAATACTGTATTTAACGTGTACTTTCTGAAGACTGATTATGTCAGCACGCGAGAATTTCTATGAGCGAGCTAAAAAGGGTCTACCAATTATTCTGCCAGGTAAGGTATTTTCACATACCTTCCAGGCTTATTTTAAATGCCACAATTGACACGGGATAGACAGCTCTACTTCCACTCCAAAGGAAGTTGTGATACAAATTTGTATCGCTCAAGAAAAATCCATTGACCCCGGTTGGATACGAACTCACGAAAATTGGGTTCTGAGGCGAGAAATTTACCCCAAGACCACCGATGTCGATGCAATCCTAATTACTGATGTTATTTTATAGTTTGAAAAACAAATAAAGAATATTATAAAATTGTTTAAGATAACTATAGTGAAGCCAAAGGGCTCCGTGGAGCATAGTTTTGAAAAACGCTGGTCTACTGTACTGCGAGAATCACGCCTTAGATCATTTGACCACCAAAGTGGATCCCAGGTTATTATTAAAAATAATATTTCATTTTACATGTACAGTACGTAAAGTCTTGCTCAAATTATATCATGACCTCGCATCTGGTTGACACAACCTCACTTAGTTTGGAGATGAGGGAACGCGAGTCCGTTTCTTTTCAGTTGTTATTACACACAAAAAAGTGTTTAGCCAAAATAAATCCAATATCGCTCTAGTTAATAGTATACACGTCTAGATTAATTGTCTGTATACTTCTTAACCATTCGTGAACATGTCTTTGGTATTGCGTATCTTATACATGATTTTTTCTTTTCATTTAAAATGTTTATGTCAAATGCCGCGATGTCAATAACAGATATTCAAGAACTTTTGAAATTACTATACGTTGAAAATTGAAATAAATGTGATCTAATAGAGAGATAAATATATATATTTTTAAAAAATGTATTTATTTTTTTATTCATTCATTAGGTTATCAATATTGCGATTAGTTGGCTGCAGCTTTCCACTTTTGTCTTTCCTAGGTTAAATTTCTTACATCTTTGTAACGTTCGCAGTCTTAGTTTGCCTCTTGATTTTCTTATTTCCATATATCTTTCTATAAATATGTTCGTCAAACTATCATGTCTCAGTACAAAGCCTGCCATTTTAACTCTTCTTTGCTGTATACCATTCCAAAGTTTTATTTGTTCATTTGCCTTTCTTTGCACTTCTATATTTGATAACATCTCCATTTTTATCCACGATAGTTTCAACATTATTTTATATCACCCCATTTCAAATGCTTTTAATCATTTCCTTTCAATCATACCAGTAGTCCATATTTCATATTCATAAAGCGCAATGCTTCAAACATATGCCTTTAGGAACCTTTCCCTGATTTCCAAATTTATTCAAATAGTCGTAATAGAAACTAGTAGTCTTCTTGTTTTGTCTTAAATACTGCAAAATTACAAACCTCAATTAACATTCTCCCCCAATCCATTTTAAGGTCTCCATTGTCAAGATTTACTTCAAACAATTAATAACATCTTGTTTTCACCTAGTTGGTCACTCGAGAGAAACTCAGCGTGTTGTTGGTTAGGGTAAAACACTACACACCACTCGATGGCACAAACAGTCTGGCACGATCCTCCGTGAGGCCAAGTGGGGGGGAGGGTGATAAAACGCTCCTAGTGACCAGAATGAGAGTTAGTATCCAAGGTGAGACAGGCCCGCACACCCACACACATTTACATATAAGCACGTTAAAGAAGATATGTTGTGGCGTTTTTATTTTACCTGCCCCCCGGCTCCCCTCGTACTGATCTTTATAATATAGGTTTCCCCTTTAGCCGAGCAAGCGGTCCGCCTCGAGGATTTGAGGTTTGGCCATGGATTAAGGTAAGATGGAAGATAACGAGAGTTTATACCGGTATTTTTCTTACAGTTTTTATCTGTTTTAAATTGACTATCTATTTGGACTAAATAAATAAATGCATTTCTTCAGCAGATACGTTTCGTTTAGTTTTCTGACAAAATGTCTTTGATTATCTGCGTTGCAGTTTGAACTAGAATTTTTATATTCGCTTTAACGCACTTCGCTAATACGGCACTTTTCAATTAGTGCCTTGCTCTTACAATGTGAATAGAGGGAACGCAAGAAAAGGTAAATGTTTTTGCAATGTTTATAGCAAAACTTTTTTTTGTCCAAAATAATTAAAATCTTGCTCCAGTAGAAACATAGTTTAAATTGTTTTACACGGGGTGTTGAATATCTGTCAACACGGGGTGATATCAATGGTTGTTGAATATCTGTCATGAGCATTATGGTATTAAATGAAGAGAAAAAGTTGTCATTAAACTCCAGTACATCCTTGACCGTTATTCAAAAACTGTTGAGGTGAAGAAAATTAAACTCTTATGTTTGTATTGAAGCAATATTTTATTTATTCAGACAAAAAAAGTTTTAACATAAAAAAAACTTCAAAACAGTTACCTTTTCTCGCGTCCCTTACATTCCCGCCTTAAGGTGGCCACCTCAAGTCAGCGAGTAAGTCTCAATCGCTGTCAGGCCACACGGTTTAAAATTCTCAAATATCTTAAAATTGTCTACTCTGAGCATATGAAATAATTACTGTATTATTTAGAGGAAGGTTAAATCTAAAACCCTTTTTCATAAAGACTTAGTTTTTTTCTGTTTATGTATATTTTTGTAAATTGCCGGTTGGAAGTAGCTTTGAAGATATAACAACTCCTTACGATACATTATAGTTAAGGGAGGGAGCGCTTAGGTCACAAGTGTTGCTATAGGAAGCTTTTGATAGGATGGAAGTTCCAGAAGGCCTTTTTTTAAATACCAGAATCTTACTATATTTTAGGATAATTATATGAAAAATTGCCTTTTACAAGGCCCTTCCTACCAAAATATGCTTGCAGGAAAGATTTTTTTTTTAGAGCTAATAAACCTTAAAGCAGGATAATTATTAATAAAAGACTACCCTGATTCAGTGCGATAAGCAGTCCCCTCCAATCTATATACTGACACTGCTACTCACTGGAAATAGAAGGAAGCAACGCTTCTTGAGAGGTCATCCAAGACTTTGACCATCATGTTTTATGAGCGATCCTTGCTGGAATGTTCTTAACAAGCGCTGGGGGGACTCCCCTCTTCATTCCACCCCTACACACCCACACACCCCCACGCACGCAGCCACCAAAGGCGCCGGACCCAACAATCGGTGAAACTAAAAAACCTACTCAAAAAGTATTTCAGAATGTCCTTCGGGCAACATCTCTTTTTTCCAAACGATTTATGTTTTGTCTTTTTCTTCGCGCATGCGCCCTGCTCCCATAAATGACGTAATTCTCCCCTTAAGAGATTTAAGAGAGTTTACCTCATGATTCATCACTCTCTGACGTAAGTTTGAGATAAAATTTTAGTGTTTCCATTTATTTATTCGTTTCTTAAAGGTTTTGTTTTTTATTCTTTCTTTTTTGTAACTATTCTTTTTTTGTGTGTGCTTTAAATCAAACCATCCTATAAGGCTATCCGCATAAATTTTACACTAATAAGGTAAAAACGGGCAAGGTAAACAAATGAGAGAAAATACACCTCAATTTGCGTGGAGGGAGGGTGATAAAATCATTTAGAAATAAAAACTGGCCAGGATTCTAAGCTCAACCAGATGAAGGGGATTCCTTAGCCCACGTGCTCACTGATTCTGGTTATAAACGATTTAAACTAAAATCTAGGGATTAGAAGGGTACACGTAGAGGAACTGCACATGCATATCATTGAGAGCGATTGGAAAGAAATCACATGTGGGATACAACCTGCAGATCAGTAGGCAGGGATTTCAATCCAGACATTACAGTCTGAAGTAAAATGTTTCAATGTTATATAAAAAAAAGTTGAAACATCATATAACCTATATTATGTGAAAACTCTACTATATTACTTACAAAAGATGAATTATCTTAAACTAAAAATTGATTCAAGCAGTTCCCATTCTACAATATCTTACCCTCATCTTTACAACTGCCGGAGAAATTAGGAAATAGGAAATCATTATTATTGGCACCACGTCTTACTACCCGTTCGGGCTATACGCCCTCAAGCTAATGTGTAATGGTAGAGTGATTGTGAGATGAAATGAAGGACCTACAGTTTAACGTAGGATCCGAACCACGGTGGGGGCCTGGTATTATACACATTCACAATTTGTGATTAATACACGTCTTGTCAGAGGAGAAGGAAGAGTTTGTCAATCAAATAAATCTGTGCCGGAGCCGAGAATTGAACCCCGGATCTCCATCATAGAAGTCTGACACCTTATCCCTAGACTACCAGGTCACCTCATAGAAAATCAAATTAAATTAATCTACTGAGGAATGACTCTACTGAGGCAATATTTTATTTATCTAGGCCTGAATCTACTGAGGAATAACTCTACTGAGGCAACATTTTATTTATTTAGGCAAAATATATTTTTAATTTAAAAACTGCAAAAATACTTACCTTAACCAGTGCATCCTTTCATCCTTCCTTAAGGAAACTCACACAGTACTGAAGAGCTCTATTATCTCACCGGTCTTATACTGAGTAATTCAATACGTAGAATAGTCAACAACAAACAAAAGTGAAATTCTATCAGGACAATAATTAGAATTGCCCCCAGGCTGAAACACCAAATTTTCCAAAAACAATTCCAAAGAGTGTGTGTATGTATATATATACACATATACAAGATCTAACTCCCGAGGCAACTTTATAATGGGTACTTTTCTTCTACAATGAATGAGAAATAAACCTAATTGGATTTTTTTTGGCATCCCTTATTTTTGTTTCCTACGAAACCCCCTCCTCCTCCCCCCTTTTTTTTGCACAACAGTATCTTTACAAACTTGGTCTCAGCTCTACATAGCTATTATGTAAGGTAAATGTGTATATATAGGTAAAGGTATATAGACGTGTTCGCCAGCCTCAATTGCTTCAAGGGGGAACATCATTATCTATGCAGATGGGCCCTAGGGAATAGAACTCGGGACTCTTTTGTCTCTGTTCCTTCCCCGTGCACACACGTACAGACAGACACACACATCTAGCCGCCATCACGTTTCGCCCGAGGTTAGGATCAATAGGTCACCATTCCTCCTCCCACCCCCCTCACACACACACACACACACACACACACACATACCTACGCCACTCTCCGAAGCGCGCGGTTCTTTTCTTCCTTTGCAGAAGAAGAGACCGGTGCGGCGTTGCCGGAAGGCTGTTGGATGGCCGGTCGTGCGGTACCAGCTCATCGCCCGAGGACACCTTGCCCTCTTTCTCTCCCCCTTCCCCCATACCTCTTACTCCGTCCATCCCAACACTTAGTGGACGTCTGCAGTACTTCCTCCGCCTAGGATAGTCATCAAACGTGGCTCTACCAACACAGAATGACGT
>CABFVX010000566.1:66873-79552 GCA_902151425.1 Timema shepardi
GGGGGGGGGGGGGGGGGGGGGCTTTGAACGTTGAGTCATTCAACGTGCTGAGAAATAGGAGGAATTTGGAGTTCACTACAAATTATATCACAATCATTAACAGCCCAAAGCGTTTAGTGGCGTGTTCTGAGAAACCATGGGAAATAAGTGAGATTTGGAGTTCACTACAAATGATAATCCCAATCAATAACAACCCTAAGTATTCAGTCACGTGCTCTTAGAAACCAGAGTAAGAAAGTAGGTTAGCATTGGAGTTCGCTGCAAATTATATCTCAATCAATAACAACCCTAAACATTTAATCACGTGTTCTGAGAAGACATAAAATAATTATATATTGCGTTATAGCTGAACGTCTGAGCGGAAATTTTTCTCTGACCGAGGTGGCCACCTTAAGATTCAGTCTATTAACCAGGAAAATATTATTATTATTATTATTATTATTATTATTATTATTATTATTATTATTATTAGCACCGCGTCTTACCACCCGTTCGGGTTATACGAATTGTGAGATGAAATGGAGGACCTACAGTTTAACGTGGAATCCGAACCACGGTGGAAGCCTGGCATTCCCCACATTCACAAGCTGTCTTGTCAGAGGTGAAGGAAGGGTTTGGTACTCAGATAAATCTATGCCGGGACCGAGGATAGAACCCCGGCTGCCAGCACAGAAGTCTGACACCTTACCCTTAGACCGCCAGGTCAACATACCAGGAAAATGGTAAAAAGATTAAGCTCGAACAAGAAAATGTATCGATGTGCGGTTTCGTGCCTTTTACATTTGTTAACAGCAAAATTGGTATTGGTTTAGTGTTTATTTACTTTGAAACTGATTTTTTTTTTAATTTGTTGTAATTTTTCTTTAATATCATAGGACAGTAATCACACTATTTCATAATACAGAAAACCTAGCCCCAGTGTGACGCCCGGCTAAAGCTGTATTAAGTACTGTACAGCCGCCCCGTGGCTTCTTTGGTGCTGACTGACAGCTCACAGCTGACTTCTGACAGTCAGCATTTAGGTATATACCTAAATTTTGACTGTACAGAAGTGACAGCTGCTAAACACATGTTTTTGCAGATCATTTGGCTCGGCGTAGGGATGCATAATTTGGTCTGGTAACTTTTCAAAGCTGTCAGCTATGAGCTGTCAGTCAGCACCAAAGAAGCCATGGGGTTACTGTAGCTACATTGTAAGTTAGGTGTTATCCTCTGGCTGAGATGGGCTCTTAATCCGTTTTCAGCATAGACCCGCTTTCTACACGTAAGAAAACAAAGTAATGGTCAGTTAGGAAAAGTGACTCACCGGATTAGATTACTATTTGAGGCAAGTAATTCAAATAGATTGCACGTTACAAACCCCCAAGTTCACTGTGCTAGCATGTTCAATGTTCATACGCAGTAAAACCAGATTTAGAAATAAAGATTATTTTGTAGTGCGGTTGGCATTACGTTACAAATGGTAGAGAGCCACGAAATAAAACAATAGCTTGTTTAGAGTTAAACATTTTAGAAAACATTCTAATTGAATCTTTCGTAAAGAGTAGATGAACATTACTTGAACTCACACCTTTGTAAATTATTGACGACATTATCTAAGTCTTGGCTTTTATTGTTTATAGTTAGTTTGGGTTGTCATTTTGTGCGCTTTTCGCAGGTTGTAAAGAGCACGTGGCGTAATGTCCGCCTAGAGACGTAGCACAGGCAACCATTTTGCTCCCTGCGTAAAGCAAAATGCATAAACATCAGGTTTGGAACCCGAACAAAATTGCATACCGTATCATTATTATTATTAATTTACCATAACTGACTCTTTCACGTAAGTGTGTTTTGGCTTACTATGATCAATTTGTTTCTTAATCATGTTTATTATAATTCAAACAGAATTTGGCGGATTTCCTAACGCTCTTCTCGTGTAGACTTTATTGTTATGCTCTATTTATTTTTTTAAATATTTTTAGTAGCAATTTTGGTTGTTGTTGTAAATTTGTCCTTGAACATTCGTGTCCCTTATTGGTCTTCTAAAAATCACAATTTTTTTTCTCAGTAACTCTTACAAACTTATATATATATTCTTAAAGCGAACTTTAGTTTTGGTGAATTTGACAATATTAAAGAAGAGCCAAACTCAGAGAGTTATTTAAATAACTACTTCACAATTAAGGACTTAAATTACATTATCGTAATTAAAATTGTTAGAAATGATTTCATATTTATTGGTTTTATATAAATAATATTCATGGTATTTGATTTTAAAAACTATGCTTCAATGCTACTACCTTGTGTCTTTATTTATTAGTTTAAACATTTGTTAATTTTTTTCCCCATATTTGAATATTATATAAAAATTATGTATACTTGTTTATTTTTCCGTATTCGTATGCTATAGGTCATGTTACTGCTATAGTAAAGGAAATTGAAATTATTGTTATTACTACTATACAGTATTCATTTTTTGTAAATATCAGTTTTTAAATATAATATTTTATACGTGTTAAAATTATCTAAATAAACTGTCGTTCAAGTGTGATTGGGTTGATCTGCATAAAAGGTACTATGCAAAGTCGATTAAACTTATGATATATTGTTAAGGTATTTGGAAAAAAACACATTTAATATAGAATTACTGAGATTTTAATATTTTATGCATTACATATTGTGAGAGAAAATATTTTTTTTATAAGGACAATATAAATTTAAATAACCTAGCTTATTGAACTGTATTATAGATTATTCCATATCAAACAATTATGTGTTGCATTTTTTTATAAGTTAATAAAATAAGCTAAATACAGAAAATGTAAATATATAATGATAAAACCAACAACTAAAGTTAAAATGTGAATAAATAATTTAAGACATTATATCCAAATAAAGAAAATTTACAACTATCTTTTTGAATAATAACTCCGCATCCCACATCAAGGTGTAAATGAGTTTTAAGATGTTAAGATAAGTAGAAATTTATTAAATTTCGTTACAATTTAACTAATCCAATAAGTCTAGGATATTGGTAAGTAGACCCTAGGACACTTCAATGTTTCTGCTGAGTAGTGCTGAGTCACTGCTAAGAAGAGGTCTCTGGTAAGAAGAGTAAGTTACTGTATGTCACTGGGGAGTAGAGCGTAAGACACTGCTATGTGTCTAGTAAGTAGTGCTGAGTCACTGCTTTGTATCTAGTGAGTAGTGGCTGAGGGACGGCTTTGTATCTAGTGAGTAGTGGCTAAGTGACGGCTTTGTATCTAGTGAGCAGTGGCTGAGTGACGGCTTTGTATCTAGTGAGTAGTGGCTAAGTGACGGCTTTGTATCTAGTGAGTAGTGGCTGAGTGACGGCTTTGTATCTAGTGAGTAGTGGCTAAGTGACGGCTTTGTATCTAGTGAGTAGTGATTGAGACACTGCTATGTATCTGGTGGTTATAGACTAAGTCACTGCTATGTCTCTGGTGGTTATAGATTAGACACTTCTATGTTAATAGGACACTCTGGAGGACTCGATTTGGACTAGACTATGGACCTAATGATAGTATATATTAAATTGTCCTGCACGTTTATCAATTTAAAACAGATTCATAAATCAGGAAAATATGTGTGAATTGTTTTTATTTTTATGTAAAGATATTAATGGTTCATTCACAATTTTGTTCTTCATGTTTTCCATGGTTTGTTCTATTCCTTTGTAAGGTATATTGTCCAAATAATATTTACAATTATTTGTATTTAATATATTTCATTGCAACAAACTATTATTTCATTTATTATCAAATTAGAAGAATATTATATTTGTTCCACGTATTTACCCACATATTTTAAATGCTGTTTTACAGTTTATACATAGTTAAAATACATTTCTTAAAATCCACTGACGTGGTTTTTTTAACATTGTTTTTGTTGTACAGTAGTTTGATTCCACGCTTCTCGTTCATGAAAATAAAAATAATGCTAATTTAACTTGTTAAACGAAAAGTGGTAAATGTTTGTGAGCATGGGGCACTAGCATCCTGCGAGTAACGCACGTCGACGCCACATGACGCCTTGCAACCGACGCGCGCGCGCTAGAGTATACCGTAGCTTTAGGACCCTCCAGGCAGGCTAATTTCAACTCCTCTCAATTATGTGCTACCCATCAACACACCCTAGTCAACATAGTTAGTTTACCTTAACTGTATCCGATAAAAACCAATTCTACAACAACAAAACTGAGTTGGAAATTAGTAAAAAAAAAACTCATACCCATTCGCTCGCCATATTATCTTCTATACCTCCTCGAGCTAAAGTTTTAATTAATTAGTCAATTACGACTGACTATCTATAGGGTGGTCAGGCGCAGAGATAATTTAATAACGTTAACTTCCACAGTTTTAAAATCCTGTATAAACTAATCGACAAGATTATAATCTAAGCAATTTATTCTAACCCATTTATAAAGCTTGTTATTGTTCTAAAAATGAACATTATTATGGTTGGTGTTTTTATATAGATGTGGGTTGGAGCTTGTTAACATAATTTACTATCGATTCATGAATTCAAATTTTATCAATAAAACTTATTCTGATTTAAAGAAATATTCAAATTATTTACCAACTTAGTGAGGGTTGCATCTTATATTGATTCAACAAAGCAGTCAAAGGACTATCACACTTTATACACTAATGTATTAAATAAAGTGTAGGATTAAAATGAGCATTTCGCCCTGTGAGACCTCTTGTTTATCAACTGGTAACACCTTCCCTCTAGCTCTGACGAGCTTACGCATGGAAAACATTGACTTGCTTTTTAAAATAGCATTTGTCTTGTTTCCTATCCTAGATAGACGTATGCTACCACGGGCTTTTATAGTCTACATCCTGATAGATACTGTTTTGAAATATTTCCATAGTATAATCATTAATTAAATAGTAAAATAGCAACTGGATATGGGAATCGAACTCAGCACCTTTGGCTCAGTACGTAAATACGCTTACCATTGAGCTGTCCAGAAGTCATCCCGAACTCGGGGCAATTCTTCACCTCATATTTTAAGGCAAATCTTTTATGGACGTGTGAAAATCGTCAGCTACAATAATTAAGCAATCAAATGATCGTGATTGCGTAGCCACCTTCGATTCGGGAGGACTTTATCATTTTATTCTAAAAACACTTAATAATATATTTGAGTTCTAGTCCTCTCCTCCAAAAGCTTTATAAACTTATGATTCAACACGTAGACCACTCAAAAATGGGTTGTGGAAATTCAATTTAAAGTTTAGAACAAAAGTATCCGCATCCTCTTTAAGATTGAACTAACATAATAAATATCGTGGCTAGAATCAAACCATCCATACCTAATTATAAGTCGAGAACGCTAGCACTGAGCTAGCACGTTCGTTGTATTGGTATTTTTTTTTTTAGCACCGCGTCTTACTACCCGTTCGTGTTATAACGCTTTAAGTACTAATTACTCTAATGGATTAGGAATTGGGAAGGTTGAATTAAAGGAAGTGAACCCGCATTTCTTGGAGGGAGAGTGGAAAACCATTTAGGAAAAAAAAAAAACAGTTCATCTGACCAAGATTCGAACCTCGATCTCTCCGTCCTCAGCAGTCGAGCTCAACACGACTAGCGCGTTAGCCAACTACGCCACCGAGGCGGGATATTAGTAATTGGCTTTGTCCGGTTTACT
The DNA here is from genome assembly GCA_902151425.1 of Timema shepardi. Taxonomy (NCBI): domain Eukaryota; kingdom Metazoa; phylum Arthropoda; class Insecta; order Phasmatodea; family Timematidae; genus Timema; species Timema shepardi. The sequence goes on from CABFVX010000566.1 coordinate 72,533, forward strand.
CAAGTGTAGATTGAAGCTATGGTTAGTTATCTTCTCAGGATAAGGGGCTGGAAACCTTCAAGGGCATTAAATGGGTAAAAGACGTTTCAGAGGACACGTGAATTTTGATTCACTCCCGAAAAAAGACTAGAATGCTAGAGTACGGGTTCGAATACCGCTCGAGTGTACAGAGGGTGGTTCCTCCTAAATAATTTTCTCTCCCTCCATGCTAAGATTCACTTTCTTTAAATTAAATCTAATACAATTCCTAACATATTAGTAAATATGCAGCCCGAACAGAAAGTAGGGTGCAAGGTGGGTTTTTTTAAGATGCCGGTTTGACAATATTGTATGCTAAGTGTTGTTCCGTCATACCCTTACAACTTGTAAGAATACCACTCTCTCTTGCCCACCTGTTGGCTGAGTAAGTGGAGCTTCTGCCTACAAAGCTAAGGAGTACGGGTTCGATTCCCGGAACAGGCAGGACTTTTCTATTTTCACACAGGGTTTTTTCCCTGTGCGTGAACGGAAAATAGTGTTTGGAGGACTGGCCTGTTTTGGTGCCAACGTACAGATGTGGGGGAAGGGGTGGATGTATAATATAATATTGTGGCAAAACGTGTGTGTTTACAAGTTGACGTCATCTACTGGTAATGGTCCCATTTGATCGACTCGTGGTTGGGAACTTACATTCACTACAAACAAAACAAAGGTGTGTCGTTCGTTCTGGAAGATGCTAGAGTTGCCTCAGTTTGCAGTTGGTTTTCTCAAGAGTTGAAGGTTTATGTTTAAGCCGATCTGTAGCTTGTGATGGTTGTACTTCACGAATATCATGTTAGTAGATGAATAATTTTAAACATTTCTTTTATAATTATATGATCAAACCGATCTGTAAAATTAATTATAGTGATGGTTGTACATTACAAATATCAAGTTAGTAAATGAACAATTTAACAAATTTCTTTTGGAATTAGTATGGGTTAGCTTTCAAATAACATTAATTAAAAATGGCTGGATGTACTAAAAGAATTGACATTTAAAAAAAGTTTAGTCTAGAAAATATAAATTTAATATCATTGAAGGACACTTATTTCAATATAAAATGTATTAACAAGACATTGAAAAATTTTAGTTATTTAAGATTGATTTAAAATAAATATTCTAGGAGGATAATAAAATATTAAATGTTTTGAGTCTTCAAGGAAATGTGCCAAAGATAGTATTCTCATTATTACTACTTTTTAAAAATCTATGGCATTAGGAACTCGAAAAATCATCGACACCTATCCATATCTTGAGCCTATTAGACACTTTTTTTTTTGGTCTATTCTAATGTTTTCATCCCCAAGGTCACAAGAATTTCAAATATATATTATGACAATTTGTAGTTAATAGAAAGTTGAGGAAAATGTTTGTAAACAACTTCTTCGCCGAAGTTCATTGCATTCCATCTTTGGTGTTTCAGAGTGAACTAGGTGTGGTCCCAGGTAACTAGATGTTGGGTCGTATATTGTTAACACGCCACTGGTACAGAGGTGTATTCTTAATTTTGCAAGGGAGACCAAGATCTCACTGAGTGAGTTCTCATATTGTTTTAAATCACGCTACACTAATAGTCCCGTTTGTATAAAAAACAACTTTGATATATGTGGTAAGCTTATTTCAAGTATTTTTAATGGTCCTACCTGAGAAGAGGAAGGCTGCCAAACACCCACTACACCCTTAGGTTGGGAGAGCTGATTATAACCAGTTTATAATATGATCTTTTCCCAAAGTATGTTTCATTGTAATTTTATACGGTTAGAAACCCCAATTTTCTGTGGAATTGATAAAAAAAACTCTGCACTGCGGTAGCTGGGCTGCAAACTTATAAATGCATAATGCACTGGACTGTAAAATATGAGAAGTATTATACTAAATACAAGCTGGCAAGTTTCACATATGCAACTGCCCCATTCCATTCTGGTTTAGGTAGGTGTGTTTAGTATACACCACACTTGAGGTGCTACGTCTATCTGGGAAACTGCACCTTATTGATGGATGGAAGCTAAATGTTTCCACTAGTTTAATATCACATTAAAATAGTGTATTTGAAAAATAATTTTGCATAAACACTTAATAGTCTAAAAAATAGCACAGGACCTATGAAGGGAAACTAGCAGTGTGCCCTGCTCAGCACCAAGCAAGGGCTCTAGCAAAGAATCCTGCAGCGGGCTAGAGTGACTGCCAATCACGTTAAGTAATTACAAATATTTTAAAATCATCATTGCTTATCATACCTTTAAGATATACTGTGTTTAAAAAATTGTAAAATAACCTCCACTTTGGGTTCATAATGGAGCTTGTCAAGGAAGGTAAGACTCACCCCCCCCCCCCCCNCCCCCCCTTTTTTTAAATGTAAATGGAGAGTTCCTAATTTAAATTAAGCTGAAGCTTAAAGACAAATATGGATATTGCAGCCTTAAAAAAACTACTAACATTTTGATTGACTTATTTTTGTAGGAGTCAGACTACAATTTTTAAATAAGCTAAATTCTCCAAAGCACCATATCCATATACAAGTGTTGGAAAACTTATTTAAAAGTTGAAGTTAACACGGGATACAGGAATTTACCACTCTCTTAGCTTTTAAGAGTTCTGTGCCTAACGTAACAGATCACTCATTAATTTGTGTGCGAGATTGCCAGACAGATAGTTTACATCTATCAGAAACTAGATGATCTCACAGATTCTCTATAAGTAATTGAATGTGGGCTTAAAACTAACTTTGTACACAAATTTAAAGATCCTGGTTTCTATTCCTGTGCAGAGGTGTCGTTTTACAATATGTATTGAAGATTGTCTGAGAACGGTACATACTGCAGGTGCCAGTTGCTTTGGGATAAGTAACTAATGGCCAGTACACCAACACAAAAGTGTACTAAAAACGTTTTTTTCAGCCATTTTGAAGTAAATATATGGATGCGGCATATAAATGTCATTGCTCACTTCTATCTAATAGATATGGTTTCTTAATTTGAATAAGTATCTTGTTAACAATTGGCTAGTTATAATAAATTATATATATGGTTTGGTTGTTGCAACAGTGCTGAATATAATAACGGACAAACTCGTCTGTTATAATTTTCAACACTGTTGTAGCCACCAAACCATTCTTTTAAACAAGGGTTGATAAAGGCATAGCATAGTGCAAGATGATCATTAGGGTCCTTGCTATTCTTTCAATAGAGAATAAGCAAGTGTGTCAGGTCAAAGAATTGTATTTTATCTAGTGCAATAAATACATTTTGAACTTTAAGACACAAAGTTGTATGATTATTATATATCTGTTTAGTTTCTAACCCACAGTTGTGGCATAGTAAACTAAATGTTCTGTCAAATAGAGGTCACTTTTTGTTGAACTCTAAGACAGTGCCTAGCTCAATTATATTGTCCTATTTTGGAAATTCAAATATACATACTAGCCATTGTTAAAGATACCAAGTAATTTAATTGTATAAATATGGAAATGTGAATCTACCATGAAGTGTTGAATTATGAAATTTATTACTCCCATCAGTGAGTTTCCTGTGTAAACAAGTAGGAATATTTATTTGATGATAAATAATATCTAAAAACTTAACAGGTAGAGGTACAAAAGATTCTTTAATAAAGAAATAAAATTTGTAGATATTTAAAAATATTTCATTACAAATTATGCGACTAGACAAGTATATTTCTAAACTGGAAGATTTCATATTAAATTTACAATATTCCCTTATTATCTAAATTCATAAATTTGTCTCATGCACAAATATAGAGGTTTTCAACATAAGAAAAATTGTTCAATCTTATCTTCCATTATGGTTGATTCGAAAAGAAAGGTTCAAACCTCACTGGGACGGAATCTTGGCCAACATGCCTGGTTATAGCTTATTTTGAATAATGTCAAGATTAGCATTTAAGAAAAATACTTGTGGAAATGTTGGGCAATAGTTTGTGTGTATTTAACATTTGAACGGATAAAGTTAAAAAGATTATTTTGCCAAACTTTTCTACCCTATAGAAAATTGGATATAAAAATGTGCATATTCAGAGACTTTTGATAATTGCACAGGATGCTAATAAAATTGGTGTGAAACGTGAACAAATCACTTTAATAAAAACATTTAGGAAATACTTACATTTTAGTAATTGACATTTTGTGCATAGATCAACTGTTCCTTATGAGAGTAAATATGCAATGAAATGGGGGCATTTCTTCAATGCAGGCATTGGTTGTATGAAATAAAAACAAATTATTAAATATTCTTCATGTAATTAACTCTTTTATAAATGTATCACTCATGTTTTGTGACCCATAAAAACATATCATTCAACTTGTATGACACATCTAAATCAAAGTTTTGTTTTTGAAAGTGTTAAGCTACAGAATTAATTCTTTGTGAGGATATAGTTATGTATAAAATTACACAACCTTGATTTTGATCTGTCATACAAGTTTAATTAGTATTCTGATATAATAAAATTCCTGAAGCTTCCCAACAATTGTTTGTATAAAATAGTTTGTACATTATCTTATGCAAATAAGATTTAGTGCAATAATGATGGACCAAAGCCTCTTCTTGCTATTGATATAATTAAAATGAACAAGAAAATTTGCACTGCTGCGCCACATCTAAAACAAGGTATCATTCAACTGTCAAAGTTAGACTATAATATGACTATTTCAAGTCTTTGGTGTGTGTGTGTGTGTGTGTGTGAGAGAGTATCCCACAAGCGGCTGAGATTAGTATAAAGTTTAGTTGCATCATTTTAAATGAAGCTTTCATTTGCAGATTAGCAGTGAATAAATCTAGTAAATCTGAAATGATTCAGACATATGAGTGTACCCTGATGTAGAAAGTTTTGTCTGGAGATAATGTAGACTTATTAAAGAAACACATTGTAAAAGAAATTTATTGCACTTTTTTTTGTTTAATTATCGTAATATTAGTCTTCAGAGGCTAGACATTGTTTCGTATATGAATACAAAACTATAGCCGTTTGTTTTAGTGGGGTGAGCACCTAATTCATTGAATCAGAGTAGTAGTGGCTCTATTCCACCTTTGTCGGTTAAGACTGCTAAATTTCTGTGTAGATTGAATGTTAGGCTCAATGGACTTTTTTTCTCTCTGAAAAATAGTCGCTGCAGACTGCCAACAGGTTTAAATTTATGCGGAAATTGCATGTCCTTTTGGATAAGCCCTATTCACTATCTGTGAGGTCTAAAACTAGGCCTGAGCCAAAGATTATTTTTTTATTGCTGCTACAACAGTTGGCAAGGTTTCTTTTTATGTAAGGGGGAATGTGTTTCTTTAGTGCAATGGATTCTTCCTGTATCTTTCTCTAAGTGTGCTTTGTCCTATTGGTGAGAACTAATTAATCACCGAGTAAAAGTTGTATATTGGTAAAATTAACTAGGCTTTGGAGTCTGGGCCGGTAATATCTTTAAATTAGAAACTTTTGTTCTCTATGGGCATCTCTCAAAGTTCCTGAATTTAATATGCTATTTGGGGAATTTGAGGATCTTACACACCCCTTATTGTAATTGAAAAAGTAAGTCTCAAACCTGAGGGCAACTAAGGAAAGATGGAGGCATTTACTAAACAGACCTGGCCATAGGCTGTAAAAAGTTGATGACGATAAGCGTAAATAATATTCCAACTCAATAGTACCAGGCATTGTATAAGGGAATAGGGAATCTTGTAATAAAGTAAAAGACACACAGTTTTATAAAACAAAAATGAAAAATAACAAGCAATTTACCAAAATTATAAAATATTTACTTTAACAATAACAGCCTACAAACACTAGATCTAGATGAATTCTGACATTTAGTTATCACACTCATAAATTTCTTTTTCCATCTTAAATCTTATGCCTGTGTCATAACAGTGCAAATTTCATAGTTATAATCCCAGGATTTGATTGAAAAATATTTACAAATGTCCTATAACGCAGGACGATCATCCAAGTCAAATACACCAAATTGTGTATCATGACTTAATAAATATTTATTTTTCAGAGAATGGCCCCCAATCATTATACAAAATAACAATTTATCCCTATCATTAGTCAACTACTGGATACATTACGTCATTATTTACATTTTTAGCAATATTTACAGGACACATTTTCTTAAAAAATACAATACTACAATAATCCTAGTCGAAGTGTAAAAATTTGTTTTTATAGAAATTAATTGAAAAAAGAACTTCATCTAAGAAACAAAAATTACATCAGTCAATGTGCCAAATTCTTGATCTGTAGATTATTACAAATATGATTCAACATTTCTTCACTATGGATATAACATATCGACAATCAATCACATTATTTTTGTCCATGCCACCTATCAGCTGAAGATGATATAGGCACTCGCGTGGCAAACAACTGACAGGTCCACAGATGCAAGTGGATTGCATGACACTACAGAGCATTAACACAATTGCACTTGGGGTAGTCATCACAAAACACATGATACCAGATACATTTTTTTAAAATTGCAAACATACTTGTTAGTTTATTTGCAAATAATGATTCGTCCATATATGTTTAATGTGTACAAATTGTTTTATAAAACATTAGTTCATTGACTCAACAATTTTAGAATTTACTTCTGCTCCCAGGAATTCAATTCTAAAAGAGGTACATTCCCTTTTCCTTTAAACGCTTTACAATTGTTGCACAAACACTTCAGATTTCCAAATATTACAAGTTAGACCCAAACCGAAATTGTTTTAACATTCACACAAATGTAAAGAGTGGAATAAATATAAGGTGGTATTTATATAGTTGAGGTGTAAAATGTTAATTTAAAACTTATATTTTTAGTAACAATTTTATTTCAATGGAACACGTATATTGCAATACATCCTCCAGTAGTGACACCAAAGAAATGGTTAAATGTTGCCTTTTTAGCTGTTCATTGAAAGAAATAGAATTTATATGTCCATTTTGTGCCTATAATTTGAATCAAATCAAAATGGTGAATGGCCAAATTAATAAGAATTGGGAAGG
>CABFVX010000566.1:79732-93188 GCA_902151425.1 Timema shepardi
GGGGGGGGAGTAAAACCATTGATTATAAAAAGCTTAACATGGAGATGGGATAGATAGTCAAGGATTTGAGAAAATATTTGATTCAAATAATGTAAAAGAAAATGATTTTTTTTTAAATTTTGAATTCAGGCTCATTAGAAATTGAGAACAAACTTGACTCAGGCCATTAATTTAATGTATGAACATGAGGTCTATAATTAATTGATTTTAGCAATGGCGAAGACTTTTCTTTATATATTCGATTCTATATCATTCCATTAAATTTGATTAACGGTCAACTAAAGAAATGTACTACAGGCTGCATTTTCTATATAAAACTGTTTTGTGAACTAATTACAAAAATAAAAGAATTACTATTCACATCATGACAAGTACAAGAAGGAAAAACATTACAACATGTATAACAACCAAGTATTAACTTAAATGAGCCTATCCATTTAATATTATACATTGGAGAATCAATACAGTGAATTAATCATACAACCTCCAAGACATTTCTAATTTCAATTTTAGGTACATAATATAATGTAGAATGTACAGGAAATAGGAATAAAAGCAAATAAACGGGAAGGTTTGTGTTTCTTAGTCGTTTTCATCCCTCTTTCAAAGGGATGTGTGAGGCTCAAAAGTTAAAAAATGAATCTCGAAAATTCGAGAAATACTAATAATTGAAAAAAAAACCAGCTTAAGAAATTTTAAAACCAAACCAGGAATTTATTATGCCCAATAATACCACAATTCCCCCCCAAAACAGCCTTTATTAAGAAATGTTTTGGTTATAAATATTGTTCATTGTAATTACCTATCATTATTTATTATTTTATTAATTGCATTTAAAATGTGTTTGAGTTATATCTCGAGAGTTTGAATGAACCATAAGATAATCCAAAGCACCAGCTCAAATGTCAAAAAGGAACTCTATAAACTATATATTTACTTTAATAAACATAATTTACATTTTTGTACCTTTAAAGGACGTTTTCTCGTCTTGTTCTCGTGTCTTGATACATTTTTATATTCCCGTCTTGAATTGAAAAAATTGGTTCTCACACATCCCTACTCGTTCATGTTTAATGTTATATAAGGGTCTGTGAAGCTTTGGAAATTCGACTCGGCTTCAAAACAAACGTCTGCTCCTAAAAAACTTCTGGCTTCAACGCTTTGACAATAAAAATAATGACAGCTAAGTTACTCAATTTATGTTCAATTACTGCCATTCTGAGTTGTTTTGTACATTACAAATTAATATTCAATTGAAAAAAAACTGAAGTAAATGAATTGAATGTTGTGATAATCACTTGATTTAACAGACTGAAAGAAAATTATAACAAACAATTGTGCAATAAAACATTTTACAAGGGACTTTAGTTCATAAAGTAATTTAAATAACCACAATTTAATATTTTTTCAAAGTGTAAAAAAAAAAAAATCGGTTAGGCTTTGAGAATATTTTATCTATTTGATTTGAGTTCACTTCAAATTGGAAAAGAGGACTTCGCACACCCCTAATATTATTACCAGTAGCGCTGAATTAATGCATAACTTTACAACGAGAAAATAAATTAAATTTGGTTTGTTTCTCTGGGAAGAAAAACTAATTTAAAATTAAAATGTAGTGTTTAATCTACTCCCCAGTAGGGGGCAGGTATGGGCCCTCGAATCTTTGAGAAAATTTTGGATTCAAGACTCAAATCCTTAAAGATAAATTATTATTTTTAGAGCTTATTGGTGGTTTAGGACCAATTATAATTAAAGGCTGAACTTAACGATTAGGTCCGAGAGCAGTAGTTTAACATTTAATTGAATGTTATGATGAATGCATTATAAGAAATAATGTTAACATTTAGTTATTATTTCTATTTTTCATTTATATTTATCTTTCCTCAATGTTCATAAATTTTTTCAGATTTGTTAACTAGTGGATTTGATCCAACTTTACTTTTGGTTATATTTTGATTCAAAACAATAATATGTTTTTCATTTTTCTACTATATGTTACGAATAATTAAAATCATAGTGACACTATATGAATGGTTGGTCTAAATAAAATGGAAGCAAAATTGCAGTTTATCAATTTGTTAAGTTTAGCAATGATTTTGTGTTAGATAATCATGCTATTTACAATTACCACCAATTATTCACCAAGATTTAGCATGTTGATTAGGTAAATAAAAATAAAGTTGTGGTCATGCTGTGTTTACAAAGTAAACAACCAAACCAAAATGGTATTACCAATTCATGAATGAATTTTATACACGGGAGCTATAGCCTGTGTTCAACACAAGAGACTACATAGATTGTCTACAATCATACTAATGAATTCAAAATAATTGTATATAAATTTAAATCTCAAGTTAAAAATCATTAGCACAGCTCCCTTTTTTTGACATTATCCCCTAAGTCCTGTAACATACAAATATATATTTGTCTATAAGTTAGACAGAAAATCAAAATAAAGTTGTAGAAAAATAAATCTTGCCCAATTTTACATAGTCATTAAAAAAAAGGCTAAACAAAGACACATTGATGATGACATGGTGCCAAAAAAAGATTCCAAAGTCAATTTTGACAATGCTAACTGGAATGTTGTTGCCTCAACTGTGGATGTTTGTCTAAATGACACATCCAAATCAACATTATAATTATACAACATTTATTTACTAATGAAACAGGTAAGTCATTATGGTTGCAAGAAGTATAAAAAAAACTAAGGATGTGGGATGTATACATGTATGTTTTATTAGAACGCACATATATTTCTTTTCAGTCTATTGGAACATTTTATTTTCTATTTTCTTATTTGAATAAAGATTGTTTTTAAAGGTACCAAATGTCAATTTTATTGTGTTAAAACTTTGAATAGATTGCTGTCTGCACAACTTCCTAATGAAATCAACAAGAAAAAAAAAGTCTTTAGAACTAATTTTTTAAACAATTTGTCTCATTTTAGTTGTTAATGAAAATTATATTTTGGGTGTGCAACTAGTACACAGATACTTCCCATCCTCAGTCAAGAATTTAATATGTGAAACAAAACTATAGTCATAAAAGTTTGAACATATGACATTATAGAGAAAAGGAAAAATGTGTTAGGTAATAAATAATCAACACACTTATTAGTATTGATGGAGTTTAAAAAAAAACTCATGATATGAAGCTAATAAGGGGTTAAAAAAATATCAGGAGTCTAAATTATATATTATTTTAGACAGTTTAATTCAGTCCCTATTTTAAAACTAGCTTTGAAGCAATTAAAATTATGTTTTACATATTTTTGTAATGAAATGTAGAAAAATTAAGTTTGTATATAGAGTAAAATTTAGTATTCAATTTCCTTTTATCTACAGTGATGAAATGAAAGTATTGTTCAAAGAGTACTTTCATTTAAAATTCATTTATAAAGTAGAATTATAACAAAAATCATGTTCACACACATACATGTTTATATATTATTATTATGGTAACAATGTTATTAAAAGTCGATTTGAACACATTATTTTGCCAACCCAGCAAACTTGAAACCATTCATTATAAGGAGCTTGTTCCAAACTACATTCCATTGTCTGCAAAGAATGCCTCTTCTTAAGTGTCTACCTGGGAGCAGCGCATAGAGAATGGTGAGCCTTTCCGTAGGATCACCAGGAAGTTTAGTGCTTCACTTCTGCTTAGTGGCAGTGGACTTTCGATCATATCCTTTCATTTCCATCGGCACAGCGCGAAGCACATAGCGAACATACAGGTGTAAGCTGACATCTTCGAGAAAGTCAAACAGTTGCAATCTTACCTCGTGAACACAACACCACAATCATCACTTGAGATAAGCTTTGTAAAGCAAAGGTGTCCGGCATGTCTCCTTTTCTTGTTCCAAAAGAAAAAAGAGGTCCCTGAGGTTGACCCTCTTGAGCCGTGGCCGGATTGGTAGCTGAAATAAAAGGTCTGTGATTAGCTACTCACAGTTAAGCTATTTTTTTTCCCACCAAATATCTCAACTAGAGATTAAATCTCAATAAATGTATACAATTGACCATTGGTTATAATAAATTTCAAGCAATGGAATTTTTAATCATCCATTACGGTTTCCAGCATGTAGCCTGGCTCAATTTTTTAAATTCAAGCCATATATTTTCCACTGTCAGCCTGCCGTATCTTCATATCCCTCAAATATTATCTATCTAGCTTAAGACTAGGACAGGTACAACATACAGTAGCCCGCCGTTAATGCATCACTGTGAAAGGGTAAACCCACATTTCACCAATGATAACTTTTTCTGCAATGCTGGGAATCGAGCCCCACACCCTTAGCTCAGTAGACAGACACACTACCGATTGAGCTAAAGTGTTGAATTCTTTCAAACAATACAAATGTTTTTTGTTGAATTTAGGATAGTTAATATTCTGAAAACAACTCTAAGTCATAAAAAAGCTTAAACGAACATAAGATATATATACCCTCATTTTTATTTTGAGCTTATTAATAATATTCATGCCATCCAACTCCTTAGTTCAGTCAGTAGCATGTCTGACTACTATGATAAGGATCCTAGGTTTGATTACCAGCATGACCGAAAAATGTTGATTGATTTGATTTTAAACAATAATATGAGTCTACATTGTTTAATTTGGCTGGATTTTAACCTGTATTTTGCGAGGGGGATTGGGGTTGATTAAAATTGAAAGCATGATTGAAATAAATCTTAATTCACATTTTAGGCCTATATTGTGTAACATAAGTCTATTTGTAAAATTTATAATGATTTGCTAGTATTTGGATTCGAGATTCGAAAATAAAATGTAGATTTGGATTCGAGAAATGGTGGATTCGACCTATCTCTTAAAATATACCAACTGTCAATCTCTACTCTTAATATGTTCCTAACATCATAACTCATCAAACAATGAAAGGAAATACCTTCTGTAGTAGATTGTAAAGAGATCTTAGTTAATCAAGTTGTCTAGTAACACCATTGTCACTGCCTACTAGTTTTGTACTAGACACTAGTAGTCTTAAGAAAGGTAATATTTAAGCCGATCACTTGATAAAGCCTGAAGTTTTTGCAATCCGAGACTTGTGATTGAAATCCCAAGGAAGAGGTTAAGGCCTAATATAGCTATAAAGTTGGATAGAGTAGAGATGATAAAGGTACAAAGTGTAAAGTGTGTTAATAAACTAAGTAACTTAAATATACCTGTGTCCTATTGAAGTTATTGTTGGTATTACTTAACCCACTGGTGCCAGGCTGAAACATACAAGACAAGGTACAATGATAACTTTAATTTCTGGTAAAACTTTCTTAAGATTTAAGGACGTACAAAACCAAAACACATTAAGAGCATAAATTGTTGAAACTCATACCAGTTTTAAGTAAATAATATTAACCTATTGGCCTGACTATAGTAGAGCCTCACACATAATATGAAGTGTACATTTTGAAGGTGCTCACCATGAAAACTAAAAGGTCTTGAATATTCCATGAGGTAAAACTCAACAGTTTTATTAGGCTGAACGTTTTGATGTGCAGGCACTCCTTACATTTTTGAATATCAGAAACACAGCACAGATTCTCCCATCAACTAACAATGACCTACTGAATTACCAGTACAATTACACTAAAGGGTGGATTCACTAAATTTACAACCTTTTTCAAGCCAAATGAAATTAAATTTAAACATTTTATACGGTCAAAAACCAATAATTTTCACCTGCGTTTGGTTGAAAGTGATATTAAAAAATAACAAACAACTTCATTATGTGGGATTTCTAAATGTCTGCAACATGTTTTAGTGCTCTACCATGAGGCACCCTTAAGGTTAGTCATGATTCGAAGATTTGAAAAATAAGATTCAAGATAATAGATATTTTAATAAAATTCCCAAATTTTGAATTATTTTATTAAAGTTATTACAATGCTTACTATTGGCTTAGCCTAAAATAGAGATCCAAGACAGTTAACTTATCACTCAATGTAGAAGTAAATTATACCAATGTAAGTCTACCTCTAATACCAATGTTTTATAATGTTCTGATTCAAATTCATGTTTCGTAGATAAAGGAAGGATTCTAATATGAAAACTTATTCAACTTATTTTTGATTAATATGCATGCATTTGAAATAATTTAAACTCATTAGGAAAAAACTTGATTTATATATTACACACAATGCCATGATAGTCTATTTTGTTGATGAGTATAGAAGAACTAAGCTTATTTTATAAATACTGAACTTACTGACCTGTCCTAAACTGCCTGTTGTACCACTGGGCTCCAACTTTTGTTTCTTTCTTGGACCAATTGCTTGCAACGCTGTCAAGTTTGCTTCCCGCTGCCGCAATTCTTCCATCTCTGCTCGTTGCATCTGAAAAAACAAATGTTAGAAACTACTTAGAGCTTAAACAAGTTGGTATGTGGGAGACACTATAAAAGTGGAGGCTATGGGAATTTTATTAGTGAGGAGCAAGAGAAACAGGATAAGGAATCAGGGTATCCAGAAAAGAGTGAAAATATGGTTGATGAGGTTTAACATGGAACTGTTATAATTGTGCACGCGCGGGATAGTTTAAGGACAAGCCAGAATTATCAGTAACATAGGGATGTATTGAGCAGCCGTGTGGTGCTTACTGTCATCTTTAAACACATTTTTATTCCATTAAAAATGGATAGCAAACAAATTGATCCACAAATATGCCACCTGACCGTGTATTAGTTATCGGGGTGGCTACAAAAAATATTTTACAAAATTCCCTGACTTTTCCAGGTTTATCCAGGCAACATTTTTCAATTTTCCCTGACTACTTTTTTCCTGTTTTAATGGTGGATGATGACTTTTGTTTTATTTATTATTAATCACATGTTAAAAAAAATTGTATCTACTAAACAAACGGTTTTATCAGTTATTTAAAAAAAATAGGATGTTATTTTATTTAGGTATTATTAACTTTTTTTTAGTGTTTGGTTGTGAAATTAATGGGATATTTTAGACATATTATTTAATTCCCTGACTTTTCCTTATTTTTAGATAAATTCCTTGACATTTCCATGTTTTTCACGTCATCCAAAAATTCCCTGACTTTACCAGGTTTCCTCCTGTTTTCCCTGTCTGTAGCCACCTTGGTTATTGACAACGCACTCTACCACAACGTTCAATTAGACCCACCACCATCTTCATGTAAAATAGTCCTAATAAATTGCATGAAACACAATATTACCGTCAGTAATAATATGCTTGAGCCAGGATTGTACTCACTTATTCGAATGCACAAACCATGATGTAATACATGTATTAAAGATACACTATTAGCAAAATAAAGACATTCTGTTCTACGTCTATCCTCATACCATCCCGATCTCAACCCCATAAAATTTATATGGGCAATAGTAGAGGACTATATTTCTAAAAAGAAGGTTACATTCAATATCAACACCGTTATGAGCCTAGCAGAGGAAAAATTTAATTCTATAACGAAAAGGGAATGGTCAGCGCACAAGCAAAAAATACTTGAAATCGGAGCAAAGAATTGATGAGGTATCCAATAGTATCAACTATTTCTCTAAGCTTTGACTGTGGTTATTGCATGTATATAATATAAGTTTAATATTTAATAATAATAAAATATAAACAATAGATATGTTTCTTTCTTGTTCTTTCTTCCAAATATAATACAATTACCTCATAAAGTGAAAAGAGGTTTACCATATAGAGATATATTATATATATTCACATCATATACCAAGAAAGGATTATTAAATAATAATGAGCAGCTATGTTTGTGTTACTTGCATTTCCACACTATTTTCCATGGGAAACTAAAATAAGAAAATATTTGGAAATAAGTCTGAGCTTATTTAAGAAATTAATCTTGAGACTTTTTCCGTGGGTTTATTTTTGTAAATAAAAATAAGAAAATATTTTGGAAATAAGTCTGTGTTATTTAAGAAACTATTATGTTGCATTCATTCAAATACTACAGAATGAAACCTCAAAGTAATATTTTCTTCAATTGTGATGCTCCATAGGTAATCACGGCCGATTCAAACCCAGACTCACTTCTTTGGCTTTAGCTTTGAGCTTGGCCTGCTCAGGATCTTCAGACTTGGATCTGCTCTTGGCTGCTCTCAACAGTAACTCTCTCTCCTGCTCTTCATGCCTCTTCCTCTCAACGCGGTCTAACTCTTCTAGGAACTTGAGTTGACCCTTCACATCCTGTGTCACTTCATATCGAGGGTCAACCTGCCACATAAAACACAACTTACTATCAATCAAACATGACAGCTATGTTATAACCTGGCACAAAAAAAAATTCTGCCTAACTATTAATCAAACAATACGCTTCTGTAACATAATTATTTTTTATTACTATCTCACAGCGTGTCTTACTAACCCTTCAGGTTTTACACTAATGGGTTAGGAGTTGGGAAGGATGAATCTAGAGGAAGTGAACCCACATTTGGGTGAAGTGAGAGTGTAAAACTACTTAGAAAAAATTAGGGGTGTGCGAGTATTCAAATTTTTTAATAATTTCGAATAATTAACGGCCGAATATTCGATTCAAAACTCCACATAGAAAGAGCTAATAGTGGTGTCATAAATATCTTAGAGTACATACAGACCCAGTATGTTTACTGGTGTTATTGCATGTTTCACACTCCTTCCTGATGAGTTTCGATAGAATGAAACCTGGGTCGAGGGATTGGGTGGTGACGATCGATTTTCTTTCAAGAGGCAACCGTTACCTCTTTGTCAATTGGCAGCAATGTAAAGTGTGAACTGTGTTGTCTTTTCACTGTAAAGGCCATATTGTGTTTGTCCCTTTTATATGTTTCTATCCACCTTTCCTGTATCTTCTTCCAAATATAATGCAATTGCTTCATATAGCGAATTGAGTTGTATGTATTTATGTACACCCCGTTTGGTTACAGTGTTATTTTCGTCTTCAAGCCTTTAATTGGGAAAATGATAGCATATTTCCTTAAAATTAACACTCATATTGTTCTCTTATATTAGCTAATAGCTAGCTACTCACCAATTTTTATAGGAGGGGCCTTATTTGACAACTAGACAATTTACTAAATCTACTTTCATGTATTTATAAGTCAGGTCACATTTTCTGATGCTGTTACTTCTGTTAGATATTATCAATACCTATAAATAACACAAATAAGTAAAGTGTCATCAATGTTGAGCGCAGAAATGTGTTTGTATTTTTGAAAAGGCCCTTCCAATGAAAAGTGAACAGTAGTACACTGGCAATAAAATAATAACTAAACGTACCTTAATTAAATCTATTCTATGCTCTGCAATTACACCTAGTTTTTCAACAATTGTTTTAAGTCTCTCCTGAGCTGCGTGGGATATAAGTGCCGCGACATCAGAAGACGGTTCTTCCAAACCATAGCTTGCAACTGAAATTAAACATTATTTGATTTGAAAACTAAGTAGTAACCTAATGAAAAGAAATAGGCATTAAAAAACCAATCAATTTTTAATTGTTTGAAAGACAAAATAATAAGTATTGATAAAAATTTCAATGCATATAATATCTCCTCCAAGGCTTCAACTCTTAACTGAGCCATACCAATCGAGCAGCCTGTCTATTGGCGAAGATAGTTCCAACTTCTGCAGTTAGAAGGTGTCATGTGGTCAGCACAACAAACCTTCCAGTCATTAATCTGAGTTTTATACACCAGAGCAGTTACTTTTTTACTCAAGTACTCATTTGTCCTCACAAGATCAAGTTGACCCTGTTCCAGACATATTGCTTCACAGAAAATATGGAGGCACCAGGGATCAAACATGAGACTTCTAGATCTGTAGCTATAAACTCTGACCACCAGACCACAGAGGAAAACCAATATCTCCATTTAAACATAAATCGAATGATTAAACTGAGTTGAATTAATTTTAGCGATTCATTGCATTCTAACTATATTGTCATACTAGGTTTTGTTTCGTCCATAAGGTTTTACAACTATACTGAATTAATAATCAAAAGTTTTAGTAACAACTTACCAATTTGTCTAATTTTATGTTGCAAAGGACCCGAATGAAGAAATATTTCATCTTTACATGAACGAATTTGTGTACCGACAAATTCTGTTGATCCTAATATTCTTTGTGTTTCTTCAGCTAAATTTACACCACCCATTGCTGCTACATCATTTATGTCATCATCACCTCTGGAAATAAGCAGCACAAGGTGAGAAATAAATAGGTAAAAGTATAAATTCAATAAATGTTATTACCAAAGACCAAAATAAAGTGTGTAAATTGCACACTATATATATATTGTTTGTGAAATATATATATATATATATATATATTGTTTGTGAAATATTATTTTGGTAAAATATAAAATGCATATAATTCATGAGCATTGTTACTCGCCAGATATCAAATTTATCCTCATTTAAGACTTAAGTTATTTCTTTATGTGTAAATTTAGAATTGAGAATAAAATTTATTTTAACATAGTAAACTAGGCTATATGCTCCATTTGCAGGTAACACTAAATTATGTATTACAGCTAGGGATGGGCCCCTCAAATCTTTGAATCCTTAAGGATATTCGAGGATTCGAAAAAAAATAATTCAGATTATCAAATTACTCAAGTGATGCTTGTTAGCCAATGGTTTAGACTTGTGGTTCTTAATCCGTTTCTATTCATGGTACACTATTCTTTGTCGCAAATCCTTGCAGCACACTGGACGTATAAGTTGGCAACATTAGAGGAAGAGTGGACATATGTACACGTAGAGATACCTTTCTCAGTTGAACAGGAAATGTGAATATATTTGTTCTCTAGTAAAACACGAGTTGAAATTTTGAGTAAGAAAAGAAAATCTCGAGTTTCTTATTAGTTACTCATTTCTAAAAAGGTGGTTCATATCAACAATTTTACAAATTTGAATCTTGAATCTGAATCACCAATTTGCCTTCGAATCTCAAATCGTGAATTCGAATCGTGGAAAAAATTATGAACATGAGAGGAAATATAAATATAATAGAATAATAGGGATCTCAAAAAATAGTACCTAGGTGTTAACATTCTTTCTTATAATCCATTCACTATGGTTAAATTATTGGTCTGAACCAGCCATAAGCAGTATTAGAGCAATAAAACAAATTTCACTTGAATAAAATAAATAAACATAATAAATAAAGGAATTAAGGATTTGAGTCACATATATGATTTTTTCGAATAACCTCAAGGATCGAATATCCTTAAGGATTTGATTTTCCCATACCTATTCAATTAGATTGTAAGAACACATTTTTCTCTTATTTATTTAAAAAATTATGAATGAACCTCAAGAGCGCTTCTCCATAGTATGTACAGTAGCCCCATGGCTTCTTTGGTGCTGACTGACAGCTCACAGCTAACTTCTGACAGTCAAAATTTAAGTATATAAGTTACCTAAATTTTGACCGTCAAAAGTGACATCTGCTAAACACATGTTTTTTCAGATCCTCTGGTCCGGCGTAGGGATACATAATTTGGTCTAGTTACTTTTTAAAGCTGTCAACTGTCAGCTGTGAGCTGTCAGTCAGCACCAAAGAAGCCATGGGGCTACTGTACACCTATAGAATAACTCCCCTAGCTGTCCTCTTATTAGATCCTCTCTACTCCCACCCTTCACCTCAATCATGCTATTTTATGTTCTGTACTTTTCTCAACTATACTCCATCCAACATTATAGCTATAGCAGGCTTTATCCTCTTCCTTGACATTATCATCACTTCCCACAATCCATTGAACCCACCATCTCAATTTATTTTTTACATTATTTATCAGCTGTTTTAAGTTTTAACAAATAACGTGGGTGTATGAGAAGATCATCCTGCGTCCAGAGGGGTGCAATTTTATTATTATCAATATTTGAGTTGGGAATCCGACACCTTAGCTCAGTTGGTAGCATTTCTGTCTAGTGAGCTAAGGGTTCCGGGTTTGATTCCCGGCATGACCGAAAAATTTATAATTAGGGAAATGTGGATTTACCCTTCCACAGTGATGAATTAACGGCCGAGGACCGGATGTTGTGCCTGTCCTAGTCTTAAGTTATATTATAATTTATAAGGCACATGAAGTTACAACAGGTCTGTAGTAGAGAATATGACGAATAAAAAATTGACCCAGACCATAAGCTGGAAACAGTAATGGATGTAAAAAAAAATTAAAAATATTTGAGCTGGGTACATTATTTTGTGAATCTAAAATATGAATATGGATTGATGATAATGTGAAGAACAAAAGAAGGATGCTAAATGTGACCTATAATTATGTTGGGGATGATATGACAATAAGCAGTATTCACACTCTAAAATAAGAGCTCCAGATCAAAATTTAAGGAATTTTGAAAGTATTTGTGGTTATCTAAAATCATACTGAAATGAGGTGTATGCCATTTCCGAATTGATAAAACCAAAATTGAGATCATTTTAATAGTTTTATTCATTTTAAAATAGTTACTTTACAATTTCGTTACATTTTTTAAAACATAAAATAAGGGAGTTCCTGGTCTCAATTCTAGATACTGAAAGCTGCACTACAATGCGGTGTCTGGTTTGAGCTGTATACCCACTTAAGCTAGAGCTATCCTTGGGGTGATTTGGAATTTTCAGTTAAGGTTTGTTTACTTATAAAAAATTATTCATTATTCAATTTTAAAATAATAAAATGTGTATGTAACATTGTGGGGCCATATTGGAATTGCTTTGATCATTTAACACCCATTTTCATAAATATTTTGAATACTGTACAAAGCCTCACTACAGAGGTTAAAATTAAATTCACAGTAGACAGTTTAATAAATTTAGGAGCATGAGTTTTTTTTAAAACAACTAAAGTAATTTTATTGATTCCCAAGTAATAGTAATGATGACAATAATAAGTGATATTATTTAAAGGTATTTTCAACTAACTGAATTTTAAAATATTTAAACAGGACTGCTTTTTATTACATTTTTTATGTTAATCTAAAGTACTTCAAAAATAAGACTTCTCCTTACGTGTATCCTGCATGAGAAAATGATTTTTTCTCTTTCTCTTTGGCAGTTGGTTTCGGCAGCAATGAGGGCGCTGGGGGTTTTGACTGCATCGCTACAGTAGATTTGTTTGGGATGGTGGCGGTTGTCTTGATGGTGTGCATCATGGCGGGGGGCCTGATTACTGCGGCGGTAGTCGTAACTGTGGTGGTAGAGATTGGTGCCCTGATTTGAACTTGTGTGGGCTGACGGATGTGAAGGGGTGGTGCTGGGAGCGAGGAGGGGGCAGACACTCTCATCGTGGAGGCTGCCGTGGAGGTCACTATGGTGGGGGTAGCCGATGTTATGGGTGTTTGCTGCCGCAACGGGGTAGTTCCCATCATCATTCTTGGACCAACTGTGGGTGTTTGGGGTCGGACAGGCTGTGAAACAAGACAACTTGTGGTGCATTCGTATACGACAAGAAAGGAAATTTACAA
>CABFVX010000566.1:93471-185406 GCA_902151425.1 Timema shepardi
AAAAAAAAAAAAAAAAAAAAAAAAAAAAACATCTTTCAATACATGTTAAAATGTTAAAATGTTGATGGATGAAAATAGGCAAATACCTCACCAACACTAAGTTCCCGCAGCATTTTTTTTTTTAAATATGAAATTATCTTTGGGTGCAATAAAGTTTGGGAGAAAAAAGTTTTCACTTTTATCCTTTGTTTCAATACAAATAAAGTCATGCGCAAGTGTCATATGAGCAAGCCACATGTGCATTTCTTTGGCTAATATTTAGTTTTATATATTCAGGTATGTAGATAATTCCCTAGAATATTTCCTTATGACTGGATAAGTGTGAAGGGAATGGGCTGTAACTATCTATTTTTTTCAAGCCAGGGCTGCCACTAATATATTTTAGAGGCCTTATTCTTAGACTAAAACAAAAAAAGGTAAAATCTTGAAATTCCTAAACTAACAAATATTGTAGTATTTTTACTAGATTTAGAAAAAATCTCTGCGTTTTACTGGGATTTTTCAGACATGCAAATTATCAGTGTTTTCCCGGCTCTCCTGGTTTCCCAAGTGCATGGCAACACAGACATAGCTGATTATATTAAGATTCAGTTATATTATTAACCTTGCTTGTATATATTATTATTATTATTAGCACCGCGTCTTACTACCCGTTCGGGTTATACGCACTTACGCTAATGTGTAATGCTAGGGTGATTGTGAAATGGAGGACCTACAGTTTAACGTGGAATCCGAACCACGGTGGAGACCTGGCATTCCCCACATTCACAAGATGTATTGTCAGAGGTGCTTGTATATAAAAGGGTCACTTTTAAAAGGGGTAATTGAAGAATTGATTTATCGACAGTAATATTAAAGCATCATATGACAATAGTTACAAGCATGAATAATGAGCTATAATGTTACCTTTAAAAAAAAGTGAGAATATTCGGGAAAGTATTTAAATATTGTATGATCCGTTGTATGCCTCTAAAATCTGCAAAAAACAGATACCAATCATGTAAATGACGGTTCTGCTTTAAGCCATCATTATTACATATTTGTCCAGTGGCAGCAGTGTGAGGTGTAAACTTAATATTTTAGTAAATTGCATTTTGGACATTTTGTATTTATGCTATAGTTTTAAGTAAAAGTAGCTATTAAAAATGGAAAAATATGAAGTACAATGCCATGAACATCCAGAAACAATTAAAATGGTATATTAGGAGAGGAATAAAAACTATACCCGTTAATATAACTACTGTATATTGTAAACACAACATCTAATTTAAAGTGTTTAAAAAACTATTCTAAGTAATAAAACTAAATATGCAATTATACTGTAATTTAAATGAATGTAATTGGTTTTTTTAAAGAACTGCCTCTATTGCCCCCAATTTGTCTATAGTACACCCGGCTGTGTTTACAACCCAGCCCCCCTACCTTTCACATATGACAAACCAGACTAAATGAGCTTGACATTTAGGCTGTTGCCCAATGGCGTGGTTAATGATTCCTCTTAACAAAATGATAGTTTTAAAAATAAGAGATAGCACACAAATGAACGCCTTAGTTTAGGACAGTTGTATACTTGCTAGAGACGAGTCCTTCAAAACCCTAAAGATATCTAAGATTCGAGGTTTTGAAATATTTAAAATTTGAGATTTAAAATAGATTATAAATATAAGCCTAAATATAAAATCTTATGGAAAAAAGTACAGGAACGGTTTATATACATATTATTATTATTATTATTAATTCACCTGTATACACAGGTGAATACACAATATAGAATATAAATATGATAA
The DNA here is from genome assembly GCA_902151425.1 of Timema shepardi. Lineage (NCBI taxonomy): Eukaryota > Metazoa > Arthropoda > Insecta > Phasmatodea > Timematidae > Timema > Timema shepardi. Next base: position 95,259 of record CABFVX010000566.1, read on the forward strand.
AGTACCCATTTGAGACACTCCATAGGAGTGTTATTAGTACAAATTGAGTGATACACCTGCTAAAAAAACCCATAAGTTTATACACTACATTAAAAGTACAAAACAAACATATTAAAATATAACATGTTAAAATGACAAAACATGATAAAATAAAAATACGTTAAAAGTACAAAACAAACATATAAAAGGGAGCAAATACAATATGGCTATTGGCTATTACTATGATAAGAAGAACAAAGTTCACACTTTACATTGCTGCCACTTGAATAAAATTGATTATTTCTGCTCAGTCCCTAGACCTATTATTCATTCACGAGCTAAATTTACCTAGATGACAGCTCAAAATGTTACTAGATGTAATCCCTAATATATCACTACGCCAACAGCTGACATCTATCACTTTGGATGACTCTAATGAAAACAGTTGGTAATATATTAATGTGATGGTTAACCACAGTAATTTAGGCCAATATTATTTATATATTTATTTAAGGTCGGACACAAAGTTTATTTATAATTTTATTCCCCTTAAAAAAAATATTAACAACACTTTCACAAAAACTTCTAATGAACATTGCTTCAAGATGGCGACCGACGAATTTAAACCATATGATTGAACTAAACGGTAAACAAGTTTTTTACAATGATGAAGACACGCAGTTGATGACAATATTTTATTCAGTTAAATACTTCAAAATATGATAAAATAATCATAAAATCATTTATTGTATGTAAAAATATACAACAATTTTCTCTTTTCCAAGTAAATACGATGCCTGTATTGAAAGGTATTGATTGATGTGTGTACTATATTACACAAAATCAGTAATGTTTCAAAACGAAAAATAAGTACTTTTAACTTTGTTTAAAATATTGTTTCGGGTTGGATAAAATGAAATAGTATGATAAAACTTTAGTTTACGTTATTTTAAATGTAATGTATAACAGATAATTAAACATCTTTACATTTATAACAAAACTGTGATCTTTTACAAGTGTTGGCAACACAAAACCTAAACATATGATTTTCAAACTGTCATCCAGGTAAAAACCTATCGTGAATTGAATATACATGGTGTCGACTCAACTTGGCCAGTGAAATTGCCGACTTATTCCCTGAACATTTCTTAAAACTCCTGATTCAACAGTATGTCACACCCTTCCAGCCCTCCCCCCATCCTTTTTAATTAATCTATTCATAATAAGTTTTGATATTTAAATAAAAATGTTTTTATTTGTATTAACATAGTCTACTAGGAATTAGAAAATATATTACACAGCTACATAAAAATAAGACAGTTTGAATCACATTGTAATTTACTGATTTAATGATTATTATATTTTATATTTTGATTAAAACAACATTTTCACAGATGTTTTGTTGTAAATTACCAAATTCCCAGCTAATTCCAGTTATGCCCGATTTTCCAGGACGGTAGACACCCTGAACCTAGGTTTCATTCTATTAGAACTATTAAGGGGGGAGTGTGAAAATTTAAACAAAGATCCCTAAAATATAAGGCTAAACAAATAAAGAGGGAAAAAAGAAAAATATTGAAGAAATATAAGATATAAAAATCCAAACATGTAAAAAGAACAACTAATATCAAGGACAAACATCAGAAATGAACCAATTAGATGTGAATATATACTTTTTAATAAACACACGCAACTTTTACCAATATAACAAATTGTATATTAAAAAGTGAAAATAAGTTTTCCTTAAAGAGTTTTAGCAAATAAAAAACTAACGTCAGCAAATTGAGGAGTAAAAAAAATACCAACATTTATTATATTCATAATTTATTTCTAGATTTGGCTTTAAAACAAAATGGTGATATACCACAACCTTGTATTTATTAATCTATAAAGCTTGAATCCATTTTACTTAAGGAAATACTGTACAATAATGTGGTGTAGAATATATGGAGGGATGCCAACCTGAAAGAATAGTTATGTTATGCTTTATAGAAATAAACAGAAACTTCTCTCCACATTTATTTATACACTCTTCACACCCAGGATTCGGGGTTGAGAAGAAATGATCAATTTTCTTCAGAGCAGTATTTTAAGTTTAAGCTCAATCATTAAAAAAAGGTGAGATTTATTTTAACCTCTGTTGTGCCTTGGTCGATTTATAGGCCGAAGAAAAACTTGCGAAAAGCGCCACCAGCTGATTTATCGGCCACAAATGTTATGCCCTTGTAGTTTGAATTTCATTTAATAGATGTCTGAGGTGTTCATATTAGCAAACAGTTTGATGCTCCATGAAGCAATAGCTTGAATGTTGAATGTATGATCAATTTTATATATTCAAAATTATTTGGAGTACAATTATTTAAAAAATGTATGCAAATATGATTTTAATGTCCTAGCATTCCTAGTGGAGCCTATCGCTTAACTGCTGGCACCAAAGGGGTTAGTCAACATAAGGATTATAAGATTTTCAATGAGATTCAAATATGTCAAAAGAATATTTTTTCATACATTTTGGTAAATAATTGTACTATATTTTCTCTTTTTGGCGATAGATAAGTATATAACTAATGCTGGTGAAGTTAGACACGAAATTTTTAGGATTGAGTTGTGGCAAAACAACATGGAGGCACGTGCAGACAAGATGTAGGATATTTGTTGACTGTTAAATTGGGGAGTCATTTGTCTGCCCAAAATACATCTTTGTGCAATTTAGTTTGTTCTGGTGTGTGAAAGAATGGAAGAGTTATTTAGTTGTAATATGCAGTAGTGGGATTCAGCCGGTTCACACTGGTTTGGACGAACCTGTTCCTAGAATGTCTCAAGTTCACCGAACCTGTCCTTTATTTTTTCAAGTTTCTGTCTTGGATTTAATTTCATAGTTATGTGCTACATTAGCAAAATTCAATGAGTAAATTTAATATCAATTTTGGTTTTATCAATTGAGTAATTGATTACGAACAAACTACTTGGGACATTAAGCCAAGGCATTTTTTTTATCAATTATCTTAGTTCTGGGCAGTAGCACTGCAAGCACTCATTTTACTACGTTATGGTTTCAATCACTAACAGTAAAGTGGCACTTTTATATTATTCTCTTATCCATGGCCCAGCTGCTCAGTGATGTGATAGGAAATACATAAACTTTTCGTTCATTCGTCTTTTAATAGAAATACATGCTCATTGATCTGTGAATTTTTGTTTGGTCTTTAAGATTAACTGTGTACTTTTATCAAATTCCGATAGATTTTCATTTCAATTATGTTTTTATTATGGACTGGAAGTGTATGATGATAATAAAGTAGCAATTTGGAAATATTTTGAGGAAGGTAATAAATAGCTTCAATACAATATTTGCTTTTAAGTTTCACTGTTAAAGAGAACCGGTCGCTAAAATTTTTGAATCCCACCACTAGTAATATGTTTTTATGTGTCTAACAGAAAAGTTTTGTACTAGAGAGAAACAAAATGGTATTTTATTTTATTTATCAGCATAACAATGTCAAATCCACCACTTCCTCTCCCTTTTTACTTTACTTCCCAGTAAGGATTCATGTCTAAATCCACTTGCAAGAAATTACAGAATTTTAAAATATCAGACACGACTAAGGTTTAAAAACATGTCCTCCTTTACCATTTTACTTCTAAATAAGAGTGGCCACACAATCAATTTTTTTTTTTACATTATGGACAAATTTAATTTTGATCAATCAAAATCTTAACTTTTTTCCTGTAAATATATTATATGCAGAAATTCTCAGATTAAAAAAAAAATATTATGTTCCACATAAATAAAGGAAGTTAAATATTAAAAATATTTAGGGATGTTAATACCAATTCCATGGGATACTCGATTCTTAGTGGCAATAAAAGAATTGAAAATTGATCTTAGTATTATGATTTGTTATATAATTTTCTCTCAAATAACAGCAAATGGAAGTTCTGAAATTGAAACAAAATGGCAGTATTCAAAATTGGGTAGTCCCTTATTAGTTTTTTTTATGTTTTACCTCAATGCTGGCAAATTGTAAATGTACTCATGTTTTATCATTTACCATTTTTAGATTATTTTTGTTTTTCAGGAATGCATTTATGTGCAATAAGGCAGCATACAATATTTTTAATGGGGAGTTTCATGCATAGAAAAAATTTTAGATTTTAAATCTTAAGGAATTGCAATATAAAATAATAGGTTTAAATGTAACAATCAGAATTGAGAAAAATGGAAATCGTAGAGCTTTTCTAAAATTATTTTAATTTTTCTTTAAAAAAATCTCAATGCCACATCTACAGGGTATACTCATCTAACCATTATTTGAATATTACATATGTATATGTAAATGTGTTTTCAAATGGTGCAATTATTTTAGTTATTTAATAAAATTTTATTTTCCTCCCAAGTTTTTATTCTGTCGCACATAGCCTATCACTAAGTCTTTATTAGTCAAACCATTTTTTTTACACACATCACATCTTAATGCCTATTTGTGATAGCTGTGTATTTATACTAGTGTAATAGAATATTGAAAGGAGGATAGAAGGGCAAGGCCTACAAACTTACCAGAAAATTGTAGGCTAAAAGTTTACAATTAAAACACATAATTTTGTAATTTTTGGGGTAAATAATTATGTTTTAGGTATTCGTATTATATGCAAGACACTTTTTTGAAATTTTTATGAATCTCGAATCCCATCCCCCCATGACTTTTCAGGACTAATTAATTAGTTGTTTTTTTTCCTCCAGGTTTTCCAAGTATGTGTGGCCACCCTGAAAACCAACCAACGACCGAGTTTCAAACTACAAAGATATAATAAAATTTAACACTCACTCTATATCTCTGACTCACCGTGACGAGCCTTTGTTGTGTGGGACGAGGAATATTCATTCCTATACTTTGTGTGCCAGAGTTAACCGGAGTCATCAGCCGGACTTGGGTGGTTGTGCTGGCTGTGGCTGTCTGCGGCCTTATCTGTGTCTGAAATGAACATTTGTGTTCATAATAAGAGAATTATGAAAATAAGTTAATTTTTAGGGTTTTTATTTCTGTCGCCACGTTTTATTACCGTTACAGGTTATATGCATAAATGATAGATTACTCTAAGGGGGTAAGGATGAGGAACAAAGCATTTTAGAGGTGATCTATCTGCATTCACACGGAAGAAGAGTGGGAAACCATTTAGGAAAACCCTCTCTAAATACCCTTGAGTGGGATTCAAACCCAGATCTCCCCCTCAGTGGCAGACCAGTCTAATGTAAGAGTCACGCCTTAGATCATGAGGGCACCAAGTATGTCACATGTTAATTTTATGATATTTATTAATTTTTAGAAATGTTCAAAGCCTTGAAAACTTCAACTTGGTTTCAAATATACATCAGCTTTGACTAAACTTTGATAAATAATCTTGCTTCAATTATTATGAAGGTTAAAATACTCATTTGTTGCCATTCTGAGAGGCTATGTGCATTACAAATTAATATTCACATGAAAAAATCTCAAGTAATTGATTACATGTCGAGATAATAACTGGGTTTATTATGTATATAAATTCAAACTTCGATTCGACTTCTGTAATATGTCATATACTCAATTGAGGTTTACTTCAAATTGAAAAAGTAAACTTTGAACCTCTTTAATTAATATACATATATATATAAGCTGATAAATAAACATATTTTATAGATGAATAGCTCATATATATTTCTCATAATTTGATTTTAATGGTTTTTAATACAAATATATAGTTAGATCAATATTAATCACGTTTCTTGTTTATTTGTCAAATGGGTTAATTTTGCTTCATAGAATGAATAATGTAGCAACTGCACTTTTATATGCTTTATAGTTTGAGCGTGATATTGTAGACAATTTACCGAAATGTTCTTGATATGGGCTATTAAAAGATAACCATAATGAATCAATGGATATAAACAAATGTATCAAAGACTTATTTAGCAGTCTATTTTACTTGGTAAATATGGTAGAATAGGTTTTAAATATGTTTATTAAATGAAAAATATGTGTGATGATTACCTGTAGTTGTGGCACCATGTTGGCAGAGTTAGGCAAAGAGAAAACTACCGTGTGTGGTGGGGGACGAATACCTTCAATCACCAACTCCTTAATCACTAGTGACTGGCGAAGAAGTGGTAAACTTTTCTGTCAACAAATATACAATATTGGATAGCTGAAATGCTTTTCTTTTGATAAATGATGCATCCAAGTTTATATCAGTAGATATATCCAATAAAATATTATTATTAGCACCGCGTCTTACTACCCGTTCGGGTTATATGCACTTACGCTAATGTGTAATGGTAGGGTGATTGTGAGATGAAATGAAGGACCTACAGTTTAACGTGGAATCCGAACCACGGTGGAGGCCTGGCATTCCCCACATTCACAAGATGTCTTGTCAGAGGTGAAGGAAGGGTTTGGTAATCAGATAAATCTTTGCCGCGACCGAGGATTGAACCCCGGCCGCCAGCACAAAAGTCTGACACCTTACCCCTAGACCGCCAGGTCACAGACTCCAATAAAATAAACAGACACCACAAAGATGCATCAGAAAATACACAGTAGACAATAAGAGAGGCACCTCAAAGAACACATTAAGCATAAACATAAACCACATACCATATTAGCCCGGATATAATATGGACTAGCTCTAACACACAATATGAGCCTAGAATTTTGAAGTTCTACATGGAAATAAAAGTCTCGAATATACCTTCCTGAAGGTAAGAAAGAACTTGATAAATTTTACACAGTTTTGTTTTTGCTTAATGTAGCTTGTTTATTTGGGACACAGACGAAACCTCTTTTTTAACACAATCACTCACTTGCAGATCTGTCATGGGTGATTTTGTAAACATATTCATGCTTTTATCATTCTAAAGATGTTTTTTCTAATTTTAATAAATAATGAATTTGGGATTACATAGGATGGTTTTAGTATTATTTATTTTTTAAAGTAAACTAGACTTGAATTGATACTCAGGAGATTTTTAAGAAGCTCACTTGACCTAAATATATAAAAACTTAAAGACTCTTGGAACCTTACAAAAAAGATTTGCTTTATTATGACAATATTATTTGATAAGCAGAGTCTTATAAAATTCTTAGTTTGTGGAAATCTGGTTGGTATTTAGTACCAAATAAAAAACTCATACTAACCTTTCACCTACTCCGTTAATTTGCTAAAATGCAAAAATTATAAGAATATAGTCTAAAATAATACTTACAAGTCAATATGCCTCTTCTTTGACATGTTTATCAATTGCTGTACCTTGAATTACAATAAAATCTAATAAAAGAATGTATCAATTAATATAACTAAAATAGTATATTATAATTAGTATTAACCTTGAGGAAACCAATGAGACAGGGTTGCGGCGATGCATTAAGCAATCTTTCGAGACGATCACAAAATTCTTCAGGTTCCACCTTGGTATCTATAAGTTCTTGGATTAATGTTCGAACATTTCTTTCCACTGACTTGGGTTCTCTGCTTGACAACTCAAGAAGGTTGGCAAGAAACTTGCGACACTTTTCTTTGGTAGTATCCATGGCATTTCGCTACGAAACAAAGGTGAGTAAAATAAGATTAATTTTTCTACCTGGCTGTATCTAAAAATTTAAACAAATTATTTATTTGACCACTGTCCAATTCAAAAATAGAAGACAAAGTTTTTTAGGCCTATTATGTGTGTATTATTTCCACCTATCATTACTTTTAGTTTTCTACTATCCCATCATGTAAAAAAAAAAAGCTTTATGGTTTCAGAAGAAAAGAAGTTCCCATAGCCTTCAGGCAACCCTAGTATTAAGCACAAAAAGATGTTTTGTGCAACTGACCTGTACTGTGGCATTCTGTGTAGCCACCACAGGCGGCTGGGTAGGTTGGATGACCGCGGATGCTGTTGTTGCCACAGTGACCGTGCCGTGCTGTACACAAACATTCACTGGTCAGCTTGCATGCCACCAATAATTGAATGGCATACAATGAAATCAAGACACACAAAATCTCTGGAATCTTTCTTCCACCTTTTATCGAGAAGACAAAATAAAATAAAATTTCGGTCAGATAGTTAGGCCTGGAAAATAAATTATTCCTGATATAATGTGGGAAACTTTAACCTAATCCACGTAGCCACTTTAATATAAGGCATTTTCTACAATTTTAATGACATTAAAATTATGATGAACATCAACAAAAAAAGGTATTAAGAACTTGATATTGAATACCAGGGTGACTCCTCACTCTTTATAGAAAAATTACAGCAGAATTTCCAGTTCTCTTGTAAAATATACATACGATATAAATATTTTCCCAATCTTTAAAAATATGCCTCGGTTGCGAGACTTTAAACAAATGATTACTAATGAAAATATTATTAAAATGTGTACTGAACAGCTACCATATTTTATTATTTGAGTGAGTTATTGAGAAGTGTTTTTACCCAATGCCTAGGTAGTTAATTATTAGTCTTAGACAATTCATCAGCCTATAACCTCAATTATGTTTTAAAACACTTCAAGATAAGTTTGTTAAAATAAAAATCCTATTCATCACTACTATACTTCACTATGAGCCACCAATGTTAGGATCCCTTCCTCTCCCCCAGGAAAGGAAGGGGAAAAAACACTAATTTGTTTAAGATATTTATCAGAAATTCACTATTTCACTTATATATGTGCTCAGCCACAAGTAGAGAATTGAATAAACTCTCTTAATATTTCGAGTGGGTAATACATACAGCGGGAACTGACTGGATGCGATACGTCGTGCCACTGTTGAGGGTACCGGCTGCGCTGTTGGGTGTAATGGAGGACCCCGGTGTGTTTGGGGCAGGTCCCACTCGTAACAGTTGGAACTGGCCATTTTCTGTTTTCAACAGCAAATGACCTTGTGTACCAGGTTGGAGACCCTGGAGAGTCTGTAGAGTGATTTGCTGGAAAAAAACAACTGTATATTCATATTGAACTAGATTTCCAAACAAACATATTTTGCTAAACTTGCCTGTATAGATCTTACAACAAAGATTGATAGCGAGTGGGAGGAAGAGAGAATGCTTTAAACAATTATTCATAGTATATTTTACCCCAAGATGAATTTAATATATTAGCAATAACAAACATAAAGTTGATTTCTTTAGCTTACAATAACTTTACCAAAGTGTAAATTTTCTAGACACGTAGGAGGTGTTGTATGAATTGGTAAAGGTTAATTAAAACAGAATTAGAACAAGTTTTTTTAGCATCACATCTTACTATTTGTTTGAGCTAGCCACCTATGTATTCTAATGTGTTAGGAATGAGGAAGGTTGAATCTAGAGGCAATGTACCCAAATTTATGTGGAGGTAAAGTGGAAAACCATCTAGGAAGAACCACCAACAGTGTACCCAACTGGGATTGAACCTCAATCTCTTTGTCATCAGCAGTCTAGTTTATTGTGATAGTGATGCATTAGTTAGACCAAGGCGATCCAACGTTTTTGATTCCGAGGGCCAAAGTTTTCACCATGGGCCGAAGCTATATTTAGTAATCCCATCAACTTAATATAGGCCAACAAACAACACTTAATAAACAATTACTTTCAATACTTATAATATAAATAGTATAATATAAGTAGGCTCCATTTATAATATATATATTGTATTTTTTGTTGGTTGAATATTTCCAATTTTACTGTCAAAAAAAAGTATTAATCTCCCGAATGTGTATTATGAAATATGTAATCATGACCTTTTTAAATAAGTATTTTTATTTGAATCATTATCTATTTCACCAATCCCACCAATCCAGGATACTTTGAGGGCCACATATTCAATGAGAGCGGGCCACCATATGGACTACATTGTCTTAGACCATGCAAGCACCGAAGCAGGTGCAACAAAAGTTTGTTTACTTAGAAATACAGATGTGATGTGGAAAGAAAATTTTCACCCACAAATGAGTGGCGCTTATGATAATGTGTGTATGTGTGTTAAAGTTACAATCGACTCTGGTTACAATGAACCTATACAGACTGAGATATTTTGTTCAATATGTCCGAAGTTCACTTAAACCAAGTTTTTTTTTAAATCTGAAAGTAGTGCGTTACTGACAACAAAATAAGAGTTCAAAGTTATATGCTGCTGTTTATTGTATACGATTTTAGTTAATATTATTTTCCAGATCCTTCTCTAGAATTTGTGCTTTTTCCACACTTGTTAGTCATAGTAGTTTGGTGTGACAAAATTGGTTAATATTGACTACAAACCAAATGAGTTTCCTACTAAGCATAGTTACAGTTGTAGCCAGGCTGGTCTTTGGGGCCATACAATACTAATGGTCACTAGTACATTTTTCTATTACATACATCAGGGTGGGTGGTGCAACTTTTTCACCCCAAGAGCCAAATCTGTTTTGTTTTTTTAACTAATTGACCCTTATTGGGCCAACTTGGGACCAGTGGGCTACATACATATGCTCATATAACACTTGTTTATATCTATTTTAAAGCTTCTTTTTGCTCCTTATTTTAAATCAAGAGATGTCTATAAAGTTAACCAATCAAATATTTCTGGGGGTGTTTCAGCTCAAGAAACATAAGTTAGTTGTATATAATCTATAAAGTTTTTATTGAAGATCGTAATTCGCTATAAAAACCACTTTTCTAAAACTCATTCGAAATATCTTGTATAATATTTCAAGATAAATATGTTGATAGCGTGATTATCAAAAAGATAAAAGTTTCCAAAATTTAGTCAAATTATTCTTATTAAAGAGATCCTATTTTTACTTTTTTTAGGTATGTTTTGTTAAATTTGGTAGAAGGCACTGAAAAGAAAAATAAAACAGGTAAAAGGGAACTAACACAATATGGATTTTTTTCAATTACAATACAATTCACATTTTACATTGCTGCTACTGGGCAAAGACGTAATAACTGCCTCTTGAAGAATTTCAACAATTAACACCCAATTGCTTGACCTGTTTCATTCTATCATTATTCGCCAGGAGGGATAATGAAACGTACAACACAACTTCTTAAAAAAAATTAAATTGGTAAAGCATGATAAGACACTTAAATAGGAACATTTAAAGATCAATCAATTTCCCTTTTCTTTGTGAGTTCTGAGAGAATTAAACAAGACTGAGAGATTGAGTAGTAGCCATTGATTTTCTTTAAGAGGCAGCCATTTCTTTGTATCCACTAGTAACAAGGTAAAATGTGAACCGTGTTCTTTTCATTGGCAAAGCCAAATTGTTTGTGTTCCTTTTTATGTGTTTCCATCCACCTTTCCTCTACCTTCGTTCATATGTATTTGACTTAATTGCAATCTTTCAGATGTAGCCAGCTCCTGACCTCAATAATCACCTGTCTACATGATCACTTTGTAAATAAAATACCCATGTTACTTTAAAAAAATGTTAACATGAGTAATTTATTAACTAAAGAAGCATATTTGACCATTTATGTAAAAAAAGAACCCATTAAAATCACACTTGTAAAGTTATATTTTTACCTAACTTATGCACTGAGACTGGTAGAAAATGCATCTTGATTTACAAGTTCTTATAAGCTACTAAAAGTACACGAACCAACGAAAATTACTTTGCAGCATTTGCAATTAAATAGCAAAATATTATTGATTAAAAAAAACCTAAAAGACTTTCTGGAATAAAGTTAAAGAGGATTAAATAAAAGCAGAATATGCTGGCTATTAATAATTAGCTTTATGTAACCAAATTATAAACTTACTTGTACAAAATACTTGCAGCTACGGGAGTTTACGTGTGGCTTTATGAAACATTATTTCAAATGTCTTATAACCTACAAGTGAATTCTCTTGTAGATGCTAGAACTGTGGTTTTATTGAACAAGTGCTGATATTATTTTTTAATGATAAGATACAAGTTTATGAGAGCAATGAAAGGAACTAAATCACCTGAACATCAACTGATAAGCAGCCAGTTGATAAAAATATATTATATATCACATTTTCTATAAAGATAAACAAAGTGCCATTAATGTGGTTTATTAAGTATCAAGTTTTATTCTAAAAGGTTGACAGTGAACATACAGTGAGTGACTAATATATAAAAGATAAGATAAATATGATATAACAGTTGAGAAATGATCTGCAAACAAAACTCAACATAGACCTACTATACAGAAAATAGCTTTTATTTGCATACAAGAAAACAAACAACAACAAAAAAGTATCGTACTAAACAGATTTGAAGGTTAAGTAGGCTCCACAACACTAATTGATTATTATTAAAATAAAGCCAAGTACTGGACATAGCATGAGGTTTAGTGTGTTTATCGACTAAAATCATTTTCTTGGGACATTGTACAATATACATTTTACCCGTATTCGTCAAAACACCTCTGCCACATGCACTAGGCTTTCTTCAAGGTGTGAATAAACTAGGAGAAGGAATTTTTTAGATCAGTTTAAAGAATATTCCTTGTGTGTGTAGCCTGTATATTTGGGGTGGATACTTAAAGGTATAGTCTTATACACAGGGCTTTTCAAATGGGTGCACCGCCAGGCTGATTTTACTGACTGTCTGACTAATCATCAACTATTGCCAAGTATTACACTGCTCCCCAACCAGTTACTTGATAATGACACCCAGCTGACAAAATCTTCTGGGAAGAACACCGAAGGTATCTCATTAATGAGGTGCCAATGGAAAGTGGGACCTTGTCTTTGGATAATGGTGTGTATTAAGTGTGTCCACTTCCATCTGGTTGTTTCTGGTTTACCATTAATATTATCTTGTCTAAAGTGAACTTCTGCCTAGTATAAACAATCTCATATATTAAGGACATCAATACGCTTGTTGAAATTATTCAGTGTTTGTCTTACTAAACTAAATGAGTGAGTTTGGGAAAATTAGCAGAGAGCAGTTCTGAACAGTCAATAGGCATATATATGAATAAGTGGTAGCCTCGATGAGGTTGTGCGAACATTGCTTGACAGAGTTAAGATGTGAGGGTTTGAACATTTCTTGGCAAAGAGTCAGCTATAGGGCCTAAATAAATAAATTTCCTCAATCAACTTTAGGCATTTAAAAAAATATATGTGTAGGTTTATTAAAATGCATTGTGTCCCAAAATTTGTGACTTGTAGGTAGAGAACTTGATTTGTGGTAAATAAAACTTTTGTTTTTGATTAAAATAGTAACAAATCAAATTTTATCTAAGTGGTATGGTACAACAAAATGAAAAATTACAGCTAAAATTTGTAAATATCAAACAAAGATATAGCAGGTTAAAGAAATATCATATAGTTTGCTTGAACATGGTTTATTATTCTTATTCTGTATTTTAAAATATATGCCTTCGGTAACAATATGGCCATTAAAATAGCAGGTTCAAACAAAACTTTTATCAAAGTTATTAGGTTGAGGAAAATAAATTTACTAAGCTGGGAGAACTTTTTTTTTATGCTACAATAAATGTTCAATATGTTTGGATTGCCACTATAATGTTGTAAGTAAAAGTTTGGAAAATACATCTTGCGAAATTTCGGTGTCCTTACACATAGGGTTTACAACAGTCGAATCATTCGCTTAAATGGCCGCATGGTCTTAAGGTATTGCTCTCGCGATAGATTAGATTACTGTTGACGGGGTGATTGTGGTTCGAGATAGGTCAGGTGTACTGAGGATAGTTTTTCCTAAATGGTTTTGCACACTCTCTCCCCACACGCGTGTTTGGGGACGCCTCCTCTAAATTCAACCTTCCCCATCCCTAACCCATTAGCATAATTACAGTAGCCCCATGGCTTCTTTGGTGCTGACTGACAGTTCGCAGCTGATTTCTGACAGTCAAAATTTAGGTATATACCTAAATGTTACTTGTCAGAAGTGACAGTTGCTAAACACATGTTTTTTTGCAGATCATCCGGTTCGGCATAGGGATACGTAATTTGGTCTGGAAACTTTTTAAAGCTGTCAACTGTCAGCTGTGAGCTGTCAGTCAGCACTAAAGAAACCATGGGGCTACTGTAGTACATAAGCATATAACCCAAATGGGCAGTATGATGTGATGTTAAATAAAAAAAAGTTAAACTATAGGTGTTCAAATTGTTGGTCAAAAATTTTGAACACTTATTCGTACAGAATGTAACAGCCGATTGCACCAGACATACCATATTCAATGATTGTATCACAATTGGACCATAATATCTTATTCTGTAGTTCCTGAACATTTCCTGGTTGATCAGTGTGAACATTAAGACAACAGGTTGATCCAGAAGAAAAAGTATAGGTGTGTACGGTTCAATGATCAGAGTGGCCATTCTACAAGACCAAGGAATCAGAACAAATGGTTCAGAAACATAACACTTATGAAGTCACACACAACTTCACCAAGGGAGGAACAATATAGTCAGTTTATATTTACCAGTTGGATGCTGTTAAATATGGGCATAAGAAATGTGAAGATATGTTTCTGCCAATACATCACGATGCAATCAATAAAGTATGGAGCACTCTATTTGTATCTTCAAATCACTGTTCCTATCAGAGCATGCGGGTAATTGTGGATATCAATGGACCAGCATAAAAAACTATGCCAATTTACAAAAGCAACTTTAAAAAATATTAGAAAAAATATAATATTTTTACAATTGCTGACCGCTCTAGATGTTCTATTTGTTATAAATAGCCTTCCCTTTCCCTCTCGCCTCTTACAACAGAACCTACTTAAATGATTGGGTTACAAACTACAGCTTTCTAAAATCTAATGCAACCAGAGCCGAGTAGACACTAGTGTGTTGGCCCAGGTGACTGAAGACAGTATTTGTTTGGTTTAAAGTTTAAACAGCTTTAAGTGATAACATATTTTTTTACAACATTCTCTCTCAACTTTTAAGTATTTTTAGGTAAGTCTATAAAGTGTTTCTTTTTACATAATAAATTATGGTACATTTTACATGTGTTTTATCTTATTTTAATTACTATTAATAGCCAATTTTGGCATCTAATGGTGTGAGAGAGTGTTTCAGAGAAAGGGATCCCAATTTATATATTAAAAAAATTATCACCTCGTTTTACTACCTGTTCAGGTTAAACGCACACATAATTACTATAATGGGGTAGGGATAACTAAGGAATAATTTTAAAGGTAATCTACCCACATTTGTGTGAAACGTGAGTGAAAAATCATTTAGGAAAAACCATCTTCAGTAAACCAGACAAGGATTCAAACCACAATCTACCCATCATCAGCAGACCAGTCTAACATGAGAGTGATGCCTTAAACCAGGAGAGGCCAGACTTAAGTATCTATTGATCTACTCCAGAGAAGGAAAATCCTTTGTGATATACTATGGAGCCATAGGCTTATACTGTTAGTTCAGTGTTATAATAATTAATAAACTATTTTGTGTTTTAATTGTAAAATTAGGCCTATATTGTATTTACACACTTTAAAGTCGTTTCCTTAACTAAAACTGAGTTTTTCATCAAACTACTTTTTTTAAGCCCCACGTTTTACTACTAGTCTGGGTTATATACCTATAATTATGTCTATGGTTTTAGGGATGAGAAAAGTTATATTTTGAGGAAGTGCACCCACATTTGTGTGGGAAGAATAGAAAACCACTCTCAGTACACAACAGTTCAGCTCATATCTTACCTAATTGCATCGCATTATGAGTAAAAGTACTTGAAAACGAATTTTTAATAATGTATATAACATTTTGTATGGGGGGGATATCATTCAGACTAGGTTTGGTTTAGTTTATTGCAAAAATGACACCTGGCTTAGACCATTTGACCATACGAGTGGGATACATTTAAATATAATCACTATCTGTAACTAATCCGCATTCATACAACACATATTCAGACTTTGTCAATTTGGTGTCACACTCATTGCTAAGGTAAGCTAAACTAAACTAAGCAATGGTCCCTCTTTTCCCTTCAGAATTCCATGTTGTGACTTTCTGGTTTGCTTCAGTGAAGTTAAGTTATAATGGTGTTCTCCAAAAATGTATTTTTGGAGTTCAGGTGATAGTACTGAGGAAGAAAAAAAATACTGCTGTTAGCAGTTGTTTTGGAAAACGAAGAAAATTTAGGAGGTGGAGGTTTGACTTGTTCAATTAACACTTCAATTTTAAAACAAAAACGTTGATTAAATATAAAACCTAAATAGAATATTACTTCAATACATGTGAAACAAACTGAAAACAAAACTTCGACACTCCTTTAGTTATTTTCACCAAACCAGCACTGTGTCTGCTCAATACAGAGCACACGTTGTGTTATGCGCATGCACAACTTAAGTTGGCTCAAGATGGGAGATGTAAAAATTGTCTGGCCAGTAATCAGAATAAAATAGCGCTGTGTAGCAAGGCATAGCTTAGCTTTCTGTGTGAACCAACACATTTAAATACATGGTCTGCTATTTTTCTAAAGAGTTAGCAGAGCAAATCTTAGCTTAACTTAGCTTGGCGTTGTGTGTACCGGCCTTTAGTGTGTACAAATCCACTATCAGTAACAAAAAAACTTAAAAGAGCTCATCTTATAGACAATACACTCAAACAAACCAAAAAAATTAAGTGAGGATTTTTGCTTTCTTCACTTGACAGAAGTGAAATTGGAATCTTTGAAATAGATTTTTCCATTTTAGAATAATTATATTTAAATTTTATTGTATTTTTAAATGTGTTCACTATCTATCTATATATATATATATATATATATATATATCTTTCAAACATTTATTTTAATAGCTTTATTTTTGTCTTATATGTAGTTTTAAAATGGAATTGTCTAAAAATAAGATTTTCCCCGCATAATCAGCACCCCGGGGTTTTTCCAGTGAGAATAACCTTCATTTGGTAGTTCTTCATCAACAAAACTTTGATAAACAATGTCCTAAAATGGAAGTTACAGAAAACTAACTTCCTTGTGATGTGATACCTGATTCAAGCTGTATTGGAGCACCTAGCTACTCTTCAGTATCTGTGGTGTGAGATGAGCTCTTAAGAATATAAGCTAATCAGATATTTGTTAAGAAAGGACCAATGGAATTTAAGAAAACAAAGATAAAGTTAGAAAAGAATGTAGAGCTGTATGTGATATTTTGTAAAAACTTAAAAACATTGACCACACTGCATAATATCTTTGTATAGCAAATATACCTAAATATTTTTTTAAAAGCTTGAATATAGGCCTAGAATGTATTTTTGGAACCAAGAGGATGATATAAAGTTATTTATCTGCCTCCAATTGCCTTCTGTGCAGTAACAAACACACATGTATGTATGATTGTGTTTACTGTTTTACCATCCAAACCCAATTTCCAGGATAAACTAGATCAGCCTTGGCCTAATTTATACATCCTGCCACTTGTATTATTATTATTATTATTATTATTATTATTATTAGCGCCGTGTTTTAATACCCGTTTGGGTTATACGCATTTACACTAATGTGTAAAAGTAGGGTGATTGTAAGATGAAGTGGAGGACCTACAGTTTAACGTAGGATCCGAACCATGTTGGAGGCCTGGCATTCCACACATTCACATGTTGTGATTAATACACATCTTGTCAGAGGTAAGGAAGGGTTTGACAATAAGATAAATCTGTGCCGAGACAGGGGATTGAACCCTGGACTCCCAGCACTGAAGTCCGCCACCTTACCCCTAGACCGCCAGGTCACCCTGTCACTTGTAGAATAGACCAATATAGCCTGATAATTTTAGGCAGTATTAGTTTTCATTTTTTTAACCCATACAATGAATCGACCTTGGACAGGTTTCCATCATTCACAGTTTGCCCACAAATGTTGTCAGCTAACCTAGCCTAGCCTTACCTAATCCTGGTTTGCCTAGTAAAATTGTAGGCTATACTAATTAATCCTATGAGCTAGGTCAAAATTTTAGACTTAACTAATTAAAGACTTGGTTAAACTAGTACATCCTGAGGCTCTTGGGATGTATCAATTCGGCCCAGTTCATTTAAGTGTGTCCTGGAATTGGCTTTGAACAGTAACATATATATAAATAAATAAAACTATTAATATATGTATTGTATTGTTGGACTTGGAAAATTCGTGTGCTGGGACCGCCAAACAGACAGTTATCTCTACAGGTAGTCGCCGTAATGGCCGTTAGATGAACAAGAACTCGAAGGAATATGTGAGGGGTTGTGAAGGAATTGGGAATCGCAAAAGGACAATTCAGAAAACTTATAATTAACTTAGTTTTTTATGACTTTAAGGTTTCTTGGTCAATAATCTTCGTTAATGAGCTTGAACTTTTGTTGATATAGTGCTCATGCCTAATAGTAGTTTGCTTTAGCCTGATTTATTAAAGTAAATTGTAAGGGGATAAAGTTTTGATTTGTGTGATATGATATAATAAATATAGAAGTTTCTCCCAACGTTTTTCTAACTAATAATTCAGAGTATAGACAACATCGCTAAACATATTAAATATTCATTTTTCTTTTAATTCTTTATGCCATTCGGACGTCACACAAAGGTCTCGTAGAAATAGGCCAGTGCCTACCAGTATTGTACGGAGCAACATAGCCGAGGGGTGACCTGATGGTCTAGTGGTAAGGTGTCCGACTTCTGTGCTGGGGCCCGGGGTTCAATCCTCGGTCCCGGAACAGATTTATCTGATTTCCAAACCCTCCCTTCACCTCTGACAAGACGTGTATTAATCACAACATGTGAATGTGTGGAATGCCAGGCCTCCACCATGGTTCGGATTCCACATTAAACTGTAGGTCCTCCATTTCATCTCACAATCACCCTACCATTACGCATTAGTGTAAGCGCGTATAGCCCAAACGGGTAGTAAGATGCAGTGCTAATAATAATAATAACATAGCCGAGGACCAATAGGTAATTCAACTATTGGCGTCCTACCTACCCACTTTTACAGAAATCTTTCAAGAAAGAGAGATAGACACTTTTCTTCCCAAGTTTTTCATTCATACTCATGAAAATATTTTAAAATTCTGGCCAAAGCTTTGTTATTTTCCCACTTAAGACCACTAGGATTCTTTCAGATTTCTTTTTGTTAGTAACCTTGGATTAAATATAAATTTTCTAAAAATATTGGTGAAAAGTTAGCCTAAATCATAATATCTCATATTTAATAAAGTGTACAGCAAAGACCCTCTCCAGTTCCCGGCACAAAAAACACAGCCTCACAATAGAGGTAGATTGATTAAAGTAAAGTAAAACTATGACAGGAATAATGGGTGAGAGGAAAGTGGGGTGGGGGGTGCTCACAACAAAATGCAGACTTGATTGTAGAGTGCCTATATTTATCTTATCTTTATCTTATCTAACTTGTAGATTCTGCTTGCTAGAAGTACACATGCTATCACTCACACTGTGTGTCTGAGTCAACTCAGAGCAGTCTTTGGGCCAGTTTCAAAGTCAGACTTAGTACGAATCAAGTGCTGCACTATAATAAATACAGGACAACACCTACCTAAACTCTAATAGAACGTACTCAATCCGACTATGAAATTGGACCTTTGTATTACATTTAGAAGTGTGTGACGAGTCCTTTTTAAATTGTCTCTCTACTGCTCATTATTTTTCCTCTTGATCATCAAGTTTGTAAGAACCAAATATAACAGATGTTAAACTTATTTTTGTTGGGGCAAGTGAAAACAGACAGGTAGCTCACATGTGAGCCATTATTCAAATGCACATGTACAAATAAAGAAATACTGCCCATTCAAAATTTAAAGGATCACTTTCATTTGGGACATAAATATAACATTTATAAATAATTACTTCTCAACTTCTCTGTAGGTAATTAAATTAGAGCATGTGCCCTTTTGCTTTCATATAAAATTTAAATTGAGTTGATATTTTTGACTGATTCAAATTTTATAATTCATATTTTTAAATTGTGAAAAATGACTCCTGGACACAGAAAGTGAAGCAGGGACTTTTGGTTTAGCACGCCAATGCTCTACCACTGAACTATCAAGAATTTGTCCTGTGCTCAGGATTTCTCCTTATTGTTGTTCAAGTTTGATAGAGTTAGATCTACATAAACCATCAATATTATCATTGATATTTTAAAATTCTTTGTATCTAAAGGGAATTTTATATTTTTAGACCCCCAAATAAGAGTGTGTTAACCTTAATGGTCTAAGTGTATAAACCCATATAATAAACTAGTTGTTTAATTTAAAAGGATCAAACATGCGGAAAATTGTTACTAAGAGAAATTGGACATAAGGGGCTATCCTAATCCCAAAAAGGTTTGGCCAAAGGAAGGTTGAAAGCCAAACTCGCAGATGATGATGTCCGTTTATTTGTAGGTTGTCTACCTGAATTTGCTTGATTCCATGGCAGGGGGATATTTCAAAACAGCAAGCGAACATTAAAGTGGATAGAGTATGAGAAAATCAAATATGGTAAACCCCTCCCACAGACCTGATCAGGGTTTAAACTTCAACTTCACCATCAAGAGCGAACATGTACAATGAAAAGCTAATGTAGGCCTATTTTACAAGTCTGAGTGCACTTGTTGTCAGTCCATGTTTCAAGTAAAGTGAATCACGTAGATCAAATGGATGTTAATGTTGTTAGGCAATTTGAATATCAAGTTCAAATGACCAGCTACAGTGGCCTAATGGTTTAAGGTGTCACTCTTGTGTTGTATGGGCCTGCCGAAGACAGGGAGATCCGTTCTACTGAAGGTTGTTTTTCCTAAACGGTTTTCCACTCTCCTTCCATACAAATGCGTGTAGATTACCTCTAAAATGCTCCCTTCCTCTTGCCTGACCCCATTAGAGTAATTATCTTATTTGTATACAACACTAACAGGTAGTATGACGAGATGCTAAAAATAATAATTTTAAAGTATCCATTAAGTACATCTAGATAAAGAGAAAGATGAGGGGGAAAACCAAAAGAAGTCATTTAATCTTAAAATACTGTGTATTATCTGGTCAAAAAGTTGTTAAAAGCTGAAATAACTCATATTACTATATAGTGAGATATTTCTAACCCGGTTTATAATATAATTGTCAAGGTTTTATTCTTACTTAGCTATATATTTTTGTAGATGTGAAGATTATTGTGGGTGGAAGTCAAAATGAAGGAAACTTGACTATTGACATTCATATTTTAAAACTTCACCCTTTATAAATAATACTTGGGGAAGCTATTCAGGACCAACTTTTCTTTCAAATTACAAAAGATGGCCAATACTTCTCAAAGAGAATCAAATTGTTATAGGAGGGAAGTAGCTACGGCAAAACTTATATTGTTTAGTACTTCTTTAGTAGTTCAAGTAAAATGTATAATCTAAACTCAACACATGCTATTTATTCAAGGAGAAATATGTAAACAATCTTGTACATACAATATTTTTAATGTAAAAGCCAATCCACTATGAAGTGTAAAACAAAAAATTATGTAGTTTAAAACTGAAGGTTGATTAAATGTGTTATTTATTTAGGACCTATCATTTACTGTACAGCAGTGGTTCTAAAACAGATACACAAGAAGCTCGCAAGGGAAAAGTGATGAAATGACAAGAGAACCAAACATGGAGGGGAATTTTAGAGAAGACGGAGGAAAATTTATTTATTTGATTACTCGACAAACCTGTTCAGCATTGTTGCCAAATAGTTTATAATGCCTTTCTCAACAACATATCTAAGTGAGAGTGGTTTTTCACCTGTGTTGTATCAAAAATACAGGTACAGTATAGTCTCGGAAACTCGAGCTAATGTGGACTGAGATAGTATTGAGTTATTGAAATGTAAAGTTTTACGAATGAAATTGCATAAGATGCATGTTTACTAAACAAGAATGAATAACAGTATTGAATATTATAGGTACAGTTTTACTGTACTGTAGTATTGTATGGTACAGTAAGAGTAATATATGTCCAGCACAATATATTACATGTACAATACAGAAATGCAGTACATATAATATTCTATTGATTCGAATAACACGGTGCTGAATTGGTAAACTAACAAACACAGTAATTATAAAAAACGTCACAACACTACTGTTCTACCCGTGTTACACAAATAAACTGAGAGGTTTTACAGGTGAACGACCAAAAATTGTGATGATTGACGCCAACAACTGTGTGCACGTGCATGTATCAAGTTACCTGGAATGTCAAGTTATTGAGTGGCAAGTTTCCGAGACTCTATTGTCCTACAAGCAGGAAAAATTTAGAGCCGGTCTTTCGCTTGAATGTTTCAACTGGTCAACCGGACATAATAAAGTTGTGTCAAGCCATAAGAATGAAGGTAAATCCCTCTCACCGAAAAACTGCGAGAATTCATTTTCTCCTACTCCAATTAAAATAAGTCTTTAAATATATATATACACATATATATTAATAGTTTAAAGTTAATTAAACCAATATCATCACATCTTCCTTATTTTATTAATCAACCACTGGCCTCTGCTCATGGCAGGGAGATCGAGGTTCGAATCACATTCTGGTATACTAACAGTGGTTTTTCCTAGATGGTTTCCCACTCTCCATCCACATGCATGCGAGTGGACTACCTTTTAAAATGCTCCCTTTCTCATCCTTACCCCAGGAAAGAATGATCATATATGCATACGGGCCTAACCTGAACAGATAATATGACGAGGTGATAAAAAAAACCTTTGAAGAGTAGATATGTAAAGTAGTTTTTTGGGTTTTGAATTGGTTTGTATGATCATTAATTTTCTAGATTTATCTGATTACCAAACCCTTCTTTCACCTCTGACAAGACATCTTGTGAATGTGGGGAATGCCAGACTTCCACAGTGGTTCGGATTCCACGTTAAACTGTAGGTCCTCCATTTCATCTCACAATCACCCTACCATTACACATTAGCATAAGTGCGTATAACCCGAACGGATAGTAAGACGCGGTGCTAATAATAATAATATTTAAAGTAATATAGGTAGAGTATCCTTTTAAGATTCATCAATGAAGAAACACTCGCTCCTCAGAAATAATGTGAAAAGGATTACACCTTTAAAATATATTTTTTATACCATCTTTCCTGTTAAAAGAACAATTGCGCTATTTCCTGTTAAAAGGAACAACTCCGCAGTATTTGGCAAAAGACGCCACTTCCCTATATCAATAAGAAGCTAGCCTTCACAAGAGCTGTCGCCAGGACTTTCTATTAGTTGGTTTTTACATTGTTGACGAGGGGAGAAAAGGGTAAGGGGTATGTCATATATAAACCATTGTGCGTATGTTTAAGGCATCTCCCGCCCACGCACAAGTCACACACCATCCGGGATCAAAACGCCAAGCGACAGACAGGCATCCATCCACACGCACAACGCAGTCACAGTCTAACACAGTATAAAATAACTTACATTAATATCACAAGACTCACAATCACCCTACCATTACACATTAGCATAAGTGCGTATAACCCGAACGGATAGTAAGACGCGGTGCTAATAATAATAATATTTAAAGTAATATAGGTAGAGTATCCTTTTAAGATTCATCAATGAAGAAACACTCGCTCCTCAGAAATAATGTGAAAAGGATTACACCTTTAAAATATATTTTTTATACCATCTTTCCTGTTAAAAGAACAATTGCGCTATTTCCTGTTAAAAGGAACAACTCCGCAGTATTTGGCAAAAGACGCCACTTCCCTATATCAATAAGAAGCTAGCCTTCACAAGAGCTGTCGCCAGGACTTTCTATTAGTTGGTTTTTACATTGTTGACGAGGGGAGAAAAGGGTAAGGGGTATGTCATATATAAACCATTGTGCGTATGTTTAAGGCATCTCCCGCCCACGCACAAGTCACACACCATCCGGGATCAAAACGCCAAGCGACAGACAGGCATCCATCCACACGCACAACGCAGTCACAGTCTAACACAGTATAAAATAACTTACATTAATATCACAAGTGTGCATTAATATAAAGCATTTAATTGGAGTATGTATAAGTAATTAACAGATGTCATTTAAATAAACCGTGTGTGAATAAACAGCCATCAACAGTTCTCTTTCTTACATTTATTAATTATACCGTTCTAATTAGTGCTCGACCACGGAGTTATAGACAGCTGGTTAAACGGTATATTTTCCGTACAGTGATGATAGGCGCTCGACTACGGAGCTATAGACAACCAAAACATTAT
This sequence comes from Timema shepardi, assembly GCA_902151425.1. NCBI lineage: Eukaryota > Metazoa > Arthropoda > Insecta > Phasmatodea > Timematidae > Timema > Timema shepardi. Next base: position 119,374 of record CABFVX010000566.1, read on the forward strand.
CACAGCATTATATCAGGGAATTAATCCGTAGTGTTTCAATCGACGCCCAAAGAGGTGCGATTGATTCCATAGTGTTACAAAGATGATTATGTCTAAAGAATTTGGGATGATTTTACTAAAAGTAAGATACTACAAAAAGCAAACAAAACTGTTCACTTTTGAAAAATAAATGAAATGGTACACATCACAAACTTTCTTTTGCCTTTACCTAAATATTGATACATTTAATTAAAACTCATTATGATTTGTGAAATGAAATAATACATAATGGTGCAAGAACGTGATGGGGAAAAAGAACATAGCATTCTATCAAACAGCAAAAATAAAATAATATTCACTTTTACAGAAACATATTGACAATTTTTTTTAAGTAATATCTCTGGTCACCAAAGAGTGTAAAAATCTAATCTTGGATTTCTAAGACGTTAATTTAAAAACATATATTATATATTTACCAATAACTTGGAAATTATTAGTTTTATAAATATATGTTTCAAAGAAAGTTTTTTTTTACTTCTAATGATACTACAAGTTTACAATTTAATACAGTAAGTAGTTTCATATCTCAAATAGTTGTGGAGATGTGATCAAAATTAGAAGTTTCCACTGATGCTAAGTTCCCCATGCTTAAAAATAAAATTTGATCAAAATCATTAGAGCGGATTCTAAGCAAAGTGATTTAATTCCTATTTTTACCCTTCATTTAACTACCCCTAATTTTAGGGTTAGATATCTAATTCCATAATCACCCAAGGGGATGATGATGATGATTATGATTATGATGATTATTATTATTATTATTATTATTATTAGCACCGCGTCTTACTACCCGTTCGGGTTATACGCACTTACGCTAATGTGCAAATGGTAAGGGTGAATGTGAGATGAAATGGAGGACCTACAGTTTAACGTGGAATCCGAACCACGGTGGAGGTCTGGCATTCCTGACATTCACAAGAGATCTTGTCAGAGGTGAAGGAAGGGTTTGGTAATCAGATAAATCTTTGCCGGGACCCCGAGGATTGAACCCCGGCCGCCAGCATAGAAGTCAGACACCTTACCCCTAGACCACCAGGTCACCCTGGGAATCTTATAAAAATCTTAGATAGCAAGTTTTAGTGTGATAGGTAAAATAGTTTCGGTTATAGGCCTAGGCAGAAATACAGCATTGTGAAAACCAATTTTTTTCAGTTTCAAAGCATCACCAAACATCTATATTTACCAAAATCTCAAGTTAATTTTTTTTATATAATCACAATACATACTTCTCTCTCCGAAAAGTCATGAGAAGGTAAACATACAAAAAATAAACAAAACCATTCATTTTAAAAACAATATAGGCCTGTATAGAATAAAATTTTATAGGTAAGGATTTGATCTAAAAAGTATAGTATTTGGCCTCTTACTTTAAATGGCGAAAATAAATTTAGGGTGTTTGAAAACAAGGTGCCAAAAAATGGATGAAGATAGTGGAGGAGGCTACATAATGATGGACTGCAAACCCTGTACTCATCACCAGACTTTGTAATAAAATCTCGCGGGTTATATACATATTGAATAGAATAGTGGTGTGAATGGGAGTATCTAGAACCATATTCAAGGTATTGAATGGCAAACCCAATGGGTAAAGACCACTGGGAAGACCCAGACGCAGATGGGAGGATAACATTTGGATAGACCTGAGAGAGATAAGGTGTAATGAGATAAACTGGACAGAATTAGCTCAAGATAGATATAGGTGGCGTACTTTTGTGAGTGCGGTAATGAACTTTTAGAGTTCTTAATGCCAAATAGTAAGTAATTAAATAAGTAAGTATAGTATTACAGGTAGACTATATAAATGACAGGAATGATAAATACCTATGGTATTATTTGTTTTACATAATTATAGAAAGTATTTTATTGTATGTTAACGGGGGCTGTCAAGATTTAAAATCAATTTCAAATTATGTTTTAATCACATTAATTGTAAAATTGAATCTTGATGTGCTGAAGTAAGCTTGGAGGTGTAAATAAAAATAACAAGGTCATGATCTTGTCTTCTTGCCACAATGTTGTCCTATACAGAAAGGTATGGTAAATTCTTTTTCAATGATATTGACAATGGATAATTTAACATTAAATTGATGCATTTACCACATTTCTACCAAAACTGGCCATCTTCTTGTCGTCTTTCACTTATGCCTACATCTAAGAAATGATTGTACGTGACGAATTACAAATTAAAGGATAAACCAACATAAATAAATAGGCGAAGAAAAACTATCAAACAAAGTCAGACAAAAATATATAAAAATGTGGGGTTTCTTCAAAGTTTTATATCACATTTAGTCACTGGGACTCATTATTTAACAACTTACATTTCAAAGTGTCCTATAATATTTATTTAAACTAAACTTGACTAGTAAGTAGGCATCTAATACAAATAGTATAAAGGTTAGATTAATGTAAATTTTAATCAGGCTTATGTAGGGTATAGGTACTAATTCCAACTAATTTTTAAATTAAATTAAGTTACCTTTTTGCAAATTTAAAAATTGGCCAGTAATATAATCCCACTATCAATACTTAAAATAACTTCAGACCGAAAAAGTAAAAAAAAACATTTAAAAAAATATTAAATTTAGGTACCTACTAAAACAATTTTCATAAATTTATTCATCAAGTCATTATCCAAAGTTGTCACTTATAATAAATAATATTAATATGTTAACCTAACAAATGTTTATATACTAATTAAATAATATAGGCCTATCAAATTACATATCAATGTTGACTGCATCAATATATTTTTTTTTTTCTAAAATCACCATCCCACCAGAATTCTGACTATACAAAAAAAAAAGTTCAAACTAACCAATCTAGGCAGACTGCCTTAGGGAAACCTCTTGTAGTCTATGTATGATAATTAACTCATAGTTAAAAAACATGATCAAACCTGTTTTCAGTACAGCTGTCAGTTAATCTTAATGATTCGATTTGGATGGATGTAAAATAAATACAGTATGCTAACTTCTTTCTTGTCAATGGGGGAAAATTTAAATTTATGTTTCATATAGGCTAAACCAAACAGATATGCCGAACATGCCTTTTTTTTCAAGACTCACTAACGTTTAGAAACGGCTTTGTGATTTGGATTTTTGGACACAGTTGCTTGTCTAAGCTATGTGGACAATGACATATCACGTTGCATTTAGCCAAAATAATCACAAAAAGAAAGTAACAAGAGATGTGGCGTTTAGTAAGCTACTTCATTGTTTTGAAAAAAGTGTTATTACAACAAAAATACTATAAAAGAGCATTATTAATCACAAAAGACACATGGTTCAGGACAGATGAATATTAAGGCTAATCATTTCTTGGATTAAAGGCGATCCCTCAACCAGTTTGCACAATAAAATAGCTTATAAATTCCTCTTTAACCCACGTTGGTTAACAAAGCCTTTCACACGAACTATGTGCCACAATGTTAAAGGATAAATAAATAGGCCTAACTAAAAATATGACTGAATTCACTTTGTTTTGTTTATAACGATATGAAACACCCTAGCTTAACCTAACTTTCAATTAGAAGATACTTGGAAAGTTAGGTTTAGTTTGATTGGGTTAGCCTGTAATTAATAACACTTTAAAATATTGTATGGACAGTTAGTAACACATGGGTGCTGAAGGAGTGGGGTTTGAAAGAGAATCCAGTAGGTCAAAGTGAGTTTCATGTTGGTTTGGGCATGTTGAGAGGATAAATGTGGATCAAGTGATGAAGCAAATATATGATGGAAAAGTGTGTGGATCAAAAGGCTGGGGTAGGTCATGTAAGACATGGTTAAATGTTGTAAACAGCTATGTGAAACATGAGCAAACATTAGGGATTTTGAGATTAAAAGAGTGTGTAAGATTCGGTGTATGTACAGTAGCCCCATGGCTTCTTTGGTGGTGAGTGACAGCTGACGGCTTTGAAAAGTTACCAGACCAAATTATGTATCCCTACGCGGAACCATATGATCTGCAAAAACATGTGTGACGGTCAAAATTTAGGTATTATACTTAAATGTTGACTGTCAAAAGTCAGCTGTGAGCTGTCAGTCTATACCAAAGAAGCCACGAGGCTATACTCTATTCACGGTAGGAATTACTCTCTGAAAGGTCTTTTTACCTACCAATATCCTACTATATAATAGATTTCTGTTAGGAAAAAAGGCCTTTCACAAAATAATTCCTACGGTGAACGGATTTTACTCTATGTTGTTGAAGTGAAGAAAGTATGCAAGAATAGGGAGGTGTGTAGAGAGATAGTGAGGATGGATTAATTACTGAGTTGTTTTTGAGCTGCCTATGGACAGTTTCTTTCTTGCCCACCCCGTAAGGTAAAAGTGTGATTGGGTAAATGTATGTTTAAACAAATTATCTCAACTAAAACACATTTTTTAAAGAATGGTAGGTTATTATAGTTGTCCAAAACCTTAGCTCAGTTGGTTGTGTGTCTGCCTACCGAGCTAAGGGTCCCAGATTCGATTCTCGGCATGACCGAACATTTAACACATTTGATGGATATATGGGTTTACCCTTTCACATCGATAAATTAACGGCCGGGGACTGAATGTTGTGCCTGTCCTTATCTTAAGTTAGAATATAATGTATATGAAGCTACGGCAGGCCTAGCGCCAGCTAGCAGTGGCAAATACATGACTTGAATAAAAAAGTGACCCAGGCCATAGGCTGGAATCAGAAATGAGTATAAATAAAAGGCTATTATAGTTGTATAAGTTGCCTCTGCTATTGTAGGACCTATAGAATTGGTTTATTTGAGTGAAACTTTACAATACTTCCTTCATAAGGCAAATCATCATAAGCAATGCACAGTGGGTTATAGGCTACTGTGACATAGGTGGGTAAATTATAATCACTATCTAAACCAAGAAACCATTAATATTAATATTGGTCTGTCCGTTACGAAAATATATTTATTGTTTTTACCTATACGGTTTTGTACAGTAGCCCCATGGCTTCTTTGGTGCTGAATGGCAGCTCACAGCTGACTTCTGACAGTCAACATTTAAGTATAATACCTAAATTTTGACCGTCATAAGTGACATCTGCTAAACACACGTTTTTGCAGATCGTATGGTTCGGTGTAGGGATACATAATTTGGTCTGGTAGCTTTTCAAAGCTTTTAGCTGTCAGTCAGCACCAAAGAAGCCAAGGGGGTACTGTACAACGCTGTTTTTCAACAGAAGGAAATAGCATATGCATTACACCTGTGCAAAAAAAACTGTGTTTAAAAAGTGATACTAAAATGATTGTTTAAAAGCATTACAGCTAAATTATATATCTACTGTGTAGGACTGGGCAATATTAGTTAATAGTCTAAATGAGGACATGACCTTAATTTTAGCTCAATCAATAAAATAAAGGAGAACTTGATTAATCTGTAAAAATAAAAATTAAAAATTGGCGCAGTAGGTATTATTTGTCACCATTATCTGTAATCCATAGAACTAACCTAATTTAACACTTTATTTTATGAAGATGGCTAGTTGATAAAAATATTTTTAAATGTTCAATAACTTTATTTGTTTTACTACATAAGTTACCCAAATCCTACATCCCAACCAATATTGTCCCAATTATATTCTACTTTTAAATTTGTATTTAATTTTTCAGGTTTATTACAAACTTATTTCTTTTTACTTAAATATCTGAATTATAAAGGAAGGCCCTAATGACCTCAATGTGTCGATGGACCTTTAAACCCAAATAATAATAATAATAATAATAATATAAGGACTGGAATTTTAAAAAAAGGTAAATTTTGGAGTTATATAAAATAAACAAGCCTATCAGTTCAAAATGTCAACAGTTCTGAATATTGTAAATTATTTCAGTAAAGAGTAGTTTATCTGAAGGAATGTATGAAAGGCTAAGCAGATATCTAAAAATAAACAAGTTGTGTATAGGCTACTGTAGGCCTAGTGTAAAACATATCTAAACCATTATCACCCCTCCCCTCTGATTCAAGAAGTGCTTATGTTGTGACAGATGTTTATAACCTGTGAAAATGTAAACATTGGTGCTTATGTTCAATATCTAGTAGTATAACTTAATACTGGTATCAGTTTATGAAGGTATAGGATCTATGATTAATATGTTTTAGACCTAACTATTGCTTCATTACATAATATACTTTTGCTTTTACTTAGCCTTATTCTTACCCCTGCTTGTCCAGCCCGTGCACCAACCATGTGAGGAGCTCCAATTACCACCCTTGGTGGAATTCCTTTCTGTCCTGGTTGAACTGGAGTTCCTGGTCTGACAGCATTTACATTTACTATCTGAACATTTGCAGGTAAGATTGTTGGAGAATTGCCTACTATTGTTTGTGACGCCCCGAGAGTGTGTGTCATAGGCTTGGCTAAAGTTACAACTCCTGACATTCCAGATGTAGCTGTAGTACCCACAGCAGTGTTTACATGTGTTCCAGACAAACTACCTGAAGTGTTCACCGTCATTGGTACAGATACTACACCAGCACCCAAAGGTGTCCCTTGTGTCACATTTGTATTACCACCTGCTTTGATAACAAGAGTTCCTTGTTTACCATGATCGACACTAATTAAACTTCCAATGGGTTTTGAAACATTACTGATCGTTTGAGAATGTGTATGTGATACTACACTTTGAACACTCGACGTAACTGAATTCAATACAGTGTGTGAAGAAAGTGGAGCAAGTGCCAAATTGCCATTAGGGAGAGCTCCAGCAGGAAAAGCCACTCTATTGTTTATGTTCACACCCCCTGACGATTGGCTACTTGAAGGATAAACAATCTTGACAGATTCATGAGATTTGCTTATATTCGTGAGAGTTGATTGGCTAGCAGTTGAAGTTACTTGGTTCACATAGCCACTTGCAGGAACACCACCATGTAAAGAAGTAACCACTGTATTAGCATTTGAATGTACAATATTGCTACTTTGAAGCGAACTTGTTGTGATAGTTTTGTTTACATCTGAGTTAAGAAGAATATTCATAGATCCTGATCCACAGTTCGACACATTATGTTTCTGTGAAGCGACAGTGCCCCCATTTGGAATTCCGCTGTTCATATGATTCTGGTTTACACTGGGTGTTGATCCTTGTTGACTGGAAACTGCAGGTGTTGCCGTTACTAACTGCGTCTCGAGAGACCCCACTATAGCATTGACTGCTGATTCATCGACGTCTGTACTCAGAGCTTCCTCTAAAAACTTCGCCGACGCCATTTTCTGACGAGGTCTAACTGTAAACTGAACTGCGCATGCGCTGAACACAAACTATACCCATAGTGCACTGTTTTATCTATAAATTGACAATTAAATGCGTTATAGCGCAATGTTTACAGAATTATTCTATTTTGTTATTAATGCTTTATTAATATAATATGAATAAAAAACCTTGATTTAACATCTAAAAACTAAGTTTAAATTTATTTTAAATTTTAAGTGAGCATTATGGGTTAATTTGAGGTATATTTTGGCGCGAATGATAAGGACCAACTACAACTACAACCATCCACGTCAGCCGCCATAAGCGACTGGAAACTGGAAAGTGTAAAATGTTGCTCTCGACAACGAGACGTGTTTATGGAAGTGTTCTTTTTTTTTCTTCATTGTATCGACTTTTTTTTTAAACAATGACAGCACTAAACATAATATTATTTATAATACATCGCTAGTGACGTCATATTGGATGCCATACAATTAAATATATTAGTATTTCTTCTTTCCAAGCAAATCGATAACCATGTAAGGAATGATGTAAGGCTTTGACTAAACAGTAAAGTGTTCTTGTCCGGAAGCACTCTCACTAAACAAAAATGTTGCCATTAGATAATGGTTAATTATGTATAGTTTAAAATTGTAAACTAACTAAGCTTGTAACAGAGGGGCGCAGAAGCCGTAGATTTGATACATTTCCATTAACTTGAAAGTATATACATACATCGGTATGAGGCTACATTTCATTAGTTAGAAAATACCAAACGTTAAAATTTCAAACCAACTACTGTACCCATGTTTACATGAGCCAACCTCGAATGTTTCGTGAATCTATTAAAATCGATATTTAATAATTATTATAATAATACGCCGACTACGTTTCACTTTTGATTTGATTTTTTATTTGATAATTAATTACATGATCCAAAGATCTATAGCTGACTGATTTATAGAAATTGAAATTTTACATTAGTTTCAATTTTAAAAGATTAAGAAAACATTATGAATATGTTATCATGAAATAAAGTTTAACAATCAAAACCAAACTTTTTTTTAACAAAATACACAAAACATAAGAAAAAGCAGGACCATTACAATTCTACAGTTAAGATAATTTAGAAAAATTTGTGATAATATAGATAAGTCAATTTTATACATAAATGTGAGATAAATACTAAAAATAGAAGTATATATATATATATTTAATTAATAACACTAGCAAATAATTAATAAGAAAGTACTTTGGGATAAAGATAAAAGTTATAGAAAATTAAACATTATCACAATAATAAACAATATATATATAGGTATGTACGGGGAAATGATGGATTCTAAACTGTTTACTGGGAATAGATGTTTAGAATAATTGTGATTGAAAGCAAGTAGATAGGAATAAGACTTAGATTAGGTATTTTACAGTATTGAAGTCCTATTTCAATCATATAGGATAGGTGGTCAAACACTTTACATAATTGTTGTATGTTGGGTTTTAATTTGTTCACTGACTAAGAAAAAAATTATGTTTTTTAGAATTTGTCAGTTCTATTAAGCCATATTTATAAATGTCAGTAGTTCTATATTCTTTGACAGGTAATTGATATAGTAATCTAATAATTCTATTTTGGAGTGCAGTTAGTCTTTAAAGTCTCGTTTTGGTAGCAAAACCCAAAATATTACACATATATATATAAAAATGAGTGTACTAAAGAAAAATAAAGAGTTATTTTTACTTCATTTGTTAATGCATAAGCACATCGCCTTAATGCTCTTGCAATAGGAATTAGCATATTTTGTTATATTATTTATGTGACTGTCCCATAAGAGATGCTTGTCAATAGTTGGTCCCAAATATGTAATAGAGTCTACATATTCCAGCATCTCATTCTCCATGATTATTTCCTTTTTTATTATTTTTTTGTAGCTAGGTTTTGAGAACGGGATAAATTTAGTGTTTTTTAAATTAATAAAGAGTTTATTGGTATGAATCCAGTCTGGCAAAGGAGGGACGTCGGATTATACATTATTTAGTAGAACATTTATGTTAATATTCTCATAATATAAGCAAGTTTCATCTGCAAAAATCTGAATGTGTCCATTCAAATTAATTTTGTGTAAATTATTTATATAAACTAGAAATATAATGAATCCAAGGATTGAACCTTGAGGAACGCACACCTTATTTGTTTATAGTTACTGAAGAATTTTGAGCCTTTCTAATTTTTCATCAGAACTCTTTGGTATCTATAGCTTAAGTAATTTTTGAACCAATTTAACGGCGATTTTTCTATTTGAATACACTTCAATTTATCAATCAATATGATGTGATCAACTGTATCAAAAGCCTTGGTCAGGTCAATAAACAAACCCATTCCCAAGTTTCCCTTGTCAATAGTATTTTGAATTTTTATTACTAGGTCTTTAGCTGCAGCTCGAGTATTAGAGTTTTTCAAGAAACCATATTGTCCAGTAATAAATAGTTGTTTCTATCTAAATATTCAAAGAGTATATTTTTGACAGCTTTTTATATTATTTTTGCAAGATTCTAAATGAGATTAATAGGCCTATAGTTACTACAAAGATTTTTAGTGCTTTTGTTTAAATGTATAGGAACAACCAAGGATTCTTTCATTTTATCTGGCACTATTCCAGCTTCAAGAGATAAGTTAATTATATGTAACAATATAGAACTTAGACTTTCCTTTACTAATTTTATAAATAGAGTTGTGATATTATCATTTCCTGGCAAACAGTTGTTGGGGAGGTAGTTTATTATAGAGAGCAATACTGAACTGTTCATTTTTTTAAATTCACTTAACCTTTCATTGTTTTCTTTTTTTAGTTATGTTTAGTACAGATCCAACATTTTTAATATTTTTATCTAATTCTGGACTAACGTTTATAAAGGAGTTATTGAAAATATTTGTATAAATGAAGATAATGTATAAATAAATGTTTGGTCATATTTTTCTATGGTATTGCTCACAAAACATCTTTCAGCTGTAGTAAATTCATGGCAAGTTTAACTTATAAAAGCAATCATTTCCATGCTTTTAAATGTTATTGTTTGGAGTATAAAATTACGAAAAGTTAACTATGGCCCTTGTAGTGAATGCCATGCTAGGAATGCAAAGAATAATTGCCATAGCATTTGAGTAAGACATACTAAAGTAGATTAATTTGATTAAACGTGTAGATACTAAACACACTATTTCTCTTGGGTCGTAGACCCTAACCTTGGCTGTAAACAATAAATTGCCATGTAATGACTTATATGAGCACATTATAATTTAACGTAAGGTTATTTTATGTAAAAATTGGTTTGCTTTAACTGCATTAATTTGTTATTAGAATATATTCAAAAGCCAAGCTGTATTTAGTAAAAATATCTTGCCCTTCTAGTTTCATAATTGCATTTAGACCGGTTTATGACTATGCCATACTACTTTACTTTATTAGCAAATGAAAATTATGTGTTATGGAGCCGATTGAACCAGTGTTTATATTTGTTATTAGTAGTAGTACTAAGAGTAGTAAGAACAAGTTGACACTTTTTTACTTTAACTTTGTCTGTGCCTTTGATTTAAGTCAAATTATTTGACGTTTCATTATCATTAAAAAAAACGCGTGCCTATTAACGGCAAAAGCATGCACACTTATACAATAGAGTGTGTGTAAGGAATAATACATAAAAATGTGTGTCATGATATAGGAAACGTAAAATTTCTAAACTAATATGAAATATAAAAAAAATCACACTTCTTTACATTTTGTAAGTTCATGACTAACGGGAATTATTTTCACCAAATCACATTTTTGACATTGTATTGTATTTAAATTTATTGATATATTTTTACTTCATTGTTTTTTTTGAACCATATATTAATTATTTTTAATGATACCTATTTACTCTAAGAAGGCATTAGAAACTCGAAAGTTTATTGCTGCACTTACAGAAGTACGTAGTTTACCTTACTTTGAGCTAGTTTTGTCCAGTCCACCTCATTACACCCTATCTCTTTCAGGTCCATTCTATATTAAGTCATTTTGTCATTAAATAATTACTCCTTTCTTGTTTATATAACCACAAATATTCAAATTATTGTCTTCAATCTATTTATTCACTCCTTAACGTATTCAATTGCTGGAATGTTTTCTAAATTATTATTTGAACTATTTAATTTCATATTAATCCACCACTGAGGTTGGCATGGCTATAGTATTTTAAACATGGTTAAATAACACATTATTGAATGTTCTGTCTTGCGACAGGGCCATTCATTTTTTGTCAAGGAACTTGGACCAATAATGATTTATATCCTCTGATTCCTTAATTAGGGTCTGTTTTTATTCATGAATAGCTCATAGCAAATATGGTATAACACATAGAGCGTAAGAAGTTGAAATACATTATTTATAATTATGGGGTTTATTATCAATACATAGTGAATTTTGTACAATGTATGAGTTTTTTTTAGCACCACGTCTTACTACCCATTTGGGTTGAATGATTGTATACTAATTACGCTAATGTTTTAAGAATCAAGGAACTTATATTTTAGAGGAAGTGTACCCACATTTTGGTTGAGTGTGAGAGGGAAGATATTTTGAAGAAAAAAAAACTCAGTACATCTCCTCCCCATCATCAGAACTACTACCACTGCTAGTACTTCATTTGACCAATACCGAACCCAATGGCGTTACGTTAGAGAAATGGGCAAAGAAAGGGGGTGGAACATGGGGTACACAATACCCTGAACATCTAAAGATAATAAAGATAATGCTGTGCGCGTGAATACACCTTGACTACTCTTAAATGGTAGAGATACTTTTTTCTCTACGATGTCTTTGGGTAAGTATAGAGTAGGCATAGAGCCAACAAGTAAAAAGGGGAAGGAGGGCAATTATTATTATGACTCCGGGAGATGAGGTTACAAACAAACAAAAATATTTATTTTAAATTACAAAATAACAACCTTCTAGTCTAATATAGCATGCAAACGAACTGATGATTATGTGATGATGATGATGATGATGATGATGATGATAATAAACGAGAGACTAATCTAAGACAAATTATTACTACTAGACATAATTATGTATTATATTAACAAGATATTATTAAATAAATATATCAGCTAGGTTGAAGTAATTTCAACACATTACCATTTAAAATTCTCTTTCTTTAAAAGACTCCCTCCATTGTATTTGAAAACCAGATTATGGATAAGCTGGCTGCCTTTAACCAATGGGAAGCTAGCCTTCGCAACATCATGTTGCCAGGAGTTCTCCCATTAGTTGGTTTTAACACTAATAACAAGGGATCCAAGAAGCAAGGGGTATGTCATATACATGCAGCTTGTGCGTATAAATCCAGACAGAAAAACTTGTAATAACATACGAAATATAGAAATTTTCAGAGAGAAAATCTAGTCTGTAGAAGCACTAGCTCAGGCTTTCTGGGTCAGTTTGTAAATTAACAAAGCTGTATCAAAGTCAATTTTATAATAATAAAAGTGCAACTAATAAAAAAAATCTAGTGCAATTATAAAGCTCTCTTAATTTCGACAATCAACTAATCAGTAATCCTACAGTGAAAAACATAAAATCATATCGTCATAGCCGTGTGATAAAAAGTGCGTAGTAACACATGCACGCATCGTCAACATCATAAAACCCGGTATCGTTATAATTACTGCACAACCGCAAGGCATATACGGGTCCACTATATTATAATCCGCAGCATCATCACCAATATAAAATCCGATATAATTATAAGCCATCTTGATGTTATTGTATCTGCCTATACCCTATTCACTATTATGAGCTATGCACGAATGCTGTGGGTATATATTCATACATAACGCATAATGAAAAGTGTATATAAGATTTAGTGCGCAAGAAGTTAAAATAAACTATTATTGAGGTTAATGTATTTAAACTTCTTGCACACTCTGTGCTATACATTATTTGCTATTATGCGTTAGCCATGAGTATAATCCAGGCTGACTAGTAATGTTATGCATAAATATAAACCCAGCCTTACTAGTAATGCTATACATAAATATAACACTAGCCTTTGCTACTAATAACGGATACTGTGTGGCACATTTGGCATAATATGTTGTGATTCATCCATTTCAATAGTAGTGATTATAATAAATACATATTGAATAGAATAGTGACTCTGCATAACGTTAATTTAACTCTAACTTCTTATCTGATATGCATAGAGTGTAGTACATAATACATATATGCATTGAACTTGAGACGTATCAATCAATGAAAATGTGAAGAGAAGTCATAGCCAACTAAATGCCAGTGTATTAAAAAAAGAGTAGTTTATACATTTATGCTTGTAACATCTTGTAGTATATCCAACATTGCTTGTTATTAATGTTTTTTAAATTATTTTTAGTATCATTAACTATGAGTCCGTTATTGTCAATATGGTCGAAAATAAATTAGAAATATTATATTTTTCACTCTTCTATTGAGAAGTAGGTCTACTATAGTATTAATGACAATAAATACAGGCAAAACTTAAATTTAGACTGGATTAGATGGTGTTCTTTAATGAACCGATTTAGAACTTATGGCATTAGATTAAGAATTTTGTCGAATATAGCCGAATCCACATTGCACTCGTCTCCGGTTTCCACCGTTCCATAACACACTTAAACACGTCACTGTCTAACCTAAAGCAGCACAAAGCAGGTCCGTCCAGCACCACTGCCAAGCATCGACGGTAAAATTAATTTACCCTCGCAATCCTCGTCTGTTTATTTACATTTGTTATGGTGCCTGCCATGCCATTTGATTTTAAATTTGTTATGATGCTGGAATTTGCAATATAAAACATACAACTAAAAATTTGTTTTTGTATACTTTTTGATATTATTCCATGATCGCATTGTAGTTTTTATTTAATTATTGGTTCTCAAAAGCAATCAACTTAATTTATCACTGTGTTTCTGATATATTTATATATAAGTACTTTTTAACATGTCTGACGTAGATTTAGATGAAGTAATAAAACAGTTGGCGAAGACGCATGTTGGCTTAAACGGTGTCAGTTTCGAAAATAAATCTTTGAAATTAGATACAGAAGAAGATGGTGAGTAAAGTAAATTTTAATTATTTTCAGCCTGCACTGATTTGTTTTTACAAAACCAGAAATATTTCAACATGAGTAAAGAAAAGGGTTGGTTTCAAGTAGTTTTGATAACCTTTCTGTCATGCACCTCAAGTTAACTAAATATAATTTTAGGTTGCATTGTTACTTCAACAATTTTGCAAAATAAAATCCATGTTAATTTTTATCCAGCCCTAGGCCTATAATAGGTTTGCTCTATTTATTGAATACATTTAGTTCGGAAAATAAACCCCGATTAATAAGCCCTATTCTGTTGAAATTTAGTGTAAAATTTGGGTCTAGTACGCTTTTTATGAATGTTAGAAACATATTAACCTATCTATGTAACATTACACTACTGGAACCAAAAGGGGTCTATTAATTTACACAAACAATTTCTTTTGGAAAAATATATTTTCCCAAAAATAATACTCCCATGCAACATTATTTACTTTGCTAAAACAGATAAAAAATAAAATGTTATGATATTAATATGATTTGAGTAAACATTTAGAAAATAAGGACTTGATTCACCTATTTCACAGTGTATTGTTTGGTCATATTCCTTGGCATATCCTGGAACACTTGGATCGCCAAACCTGCATACATTTCAACCTGAATAAATGTAGGCCTATATAGGCCTACCCATCTCGATACTAACATTTAATTTTCTTATCGGCTTACATGTAACTTGAATACCCATTCCAATATTTAACATTTTATTTTCTCATTGACATACATGGAAGCATAGGTAAGGCTGGGTTAGTTTATAATTCATAACATACCTGTTATAAATGATCATTTTATCTGAACACACATACGCTCTAAGCCTATTTTATTTAATGATTATAGTTTATTTAAAATATAATGATCGTTTACTCTATAATGTGTTATGAATTACACACTAACCTATCTAGCCTAATCTTTCATGTCTAAGAAAATTAGATATTAATAAAAGATTGGATGGGTTCTCTAGTACATTAAAGACCTTAGTTTACTTGGATGACAGCTCAAAAAGTTACTAGAAATAGTCCCTATTATATTCCTACACCCACAGCTGAAATCTGTCACTTTACATAACTGTAATGAAAACATATGCTACTGTATGAATGTGATAGTTAACCACAGTAATTTAGGCCAATACTATTTAAAATATTTATTTGAGGTAGGGCACAAAGTTTATTTATGGTTTTATTCCACTTAAAAAAATATTCACAGCACCTTCACAAAAGGTCTAACTAACAAACATAATGTTAAAATGGCAACCGACGATTTTAAACCATGGGATTGAACATGATAGAAACAAGTTCTTTACGATGATGATCCCACGTAGTGGATAACAATATTTTATTCAGTTAAATAATTTGAAATATGGTAAAATAATCATAAAATAATTTATTATATGTTTTATAAATGACAAGTATTACACACCATAGATAACATTTCAAAATGAAACATAAGTACTTTTAAATATGTTTAAGATATTGTTTCGGATTGGCTTTAAAGAAACATTATTAAAAGTAATGAAATAGTGTGAGAAAGCTTAAGTTTAAGTTATTTTAAATGTAACTTAAAATATAACATACAATTAAAAAACTTAACACCTTTAACAAAACAGTGATTTTTTACAAATGTTGACAATTCAAAACTTAAACATATGCATTTTGAACTGTCATTCATTTAAAAACCTATCATGAACAGAGGCCTTATATAAATTATTTTATTTTTGCAATGTCACTGTGAACATTGTGGAAATGTAATTAATTAATTACTTAATGATCAAATTATAATATTTTAACATAATATTTCCCTTTTATATTTCAAATGTAATTTTCAGCTAAAGATGTGGTAGATGCCATCAATAAATGTGAGAATCTTGAATATCTTCATTTGGGTGGAAATACACTCGGTGTGGATGCTGCAAAAGCTATTGCCAAAGCACTGGAAGCTCATACTGAATTTAAGAGAGCATTATGGATGGACATGTTCACTGGAAGAATGAAAACTGAAATTCCTCAAGCGTTGGTATGTTGACATAGAGTTTGTTTTTTCCACCATATAGACTAATAATTAAATAGGGCCTACTACTTAAAATTGACTTCAAAATATATGTAGGGCAAACTAGTGGAAAAGCGCAACAACTATATGGACCCACTTCATTGACTGAACAGTCCAAAGCTTCACTCTTGTTTTAGGCTGGTCTGCTGATGCCGAGGAGATCGAAGTTCGAATCCCGGTCGGATCTGAGGGTGGTTTTTCCCTTTACGGTTTCCCACTCTGCTTCCACAGAAATGTGGGTAGATTAGCTCTAAAATGCTTCTTTCCTCATCCCTACCTCATTAGAGTAAAATTGTCATATATTATATATACACACATAATCTGAACCGGTAGTAAGACACGGCGATAAAAAAAACCTAAGGTTTTCTTGGTAAAAAAAAGTCCATAAAATATTTTTAATTCATATATATTACAAACTGAACCTGATGTTTATCCACAGAATCATCCCTAATATAACTGAATCAAATTAAATTTTAAGTGAGAAATGACAGCCTGAAGTCTGAACATGAGAATCCAACCTTGCCTAAAAGTCCTGTGTTCGAGTACTGTGTCCAGGTTGTCATTTTACATTTGATTGAATTCAACTTCTCAAGTGTGACTTTTATTTGTTACTGAAACCTTCCTAAGGATGACTTAATTTATGTAGTGCATTAGTTCAAGCCTGTAAATGCATTACAAATTATTATTTATGACTGATGAAGTCACACATGTTGCAGTTCAACTCTTTGAGCCCAGCAGGGCTATTATGACCATTCGACGCAAAGTTAGTTGCTACCGCTAGTTAGCTTCACTTTCGAAGGAAGATAGCGTTTGGGTTATTATGACCACCACACTTTGTATCGTCTGCTATTTTTAGCTTTGACTTTGCTTCTAGCGTTAACACACAGACTTTATCAGTTTGCGTTAACAGTTAACAACACTTTTACAAAGAATATTACCTTTTAAGAAGTTAGAGGCTAGAAATTAAGTACATTCATTTCAAGAATGCTGGTGTTCATGACTGAACATTATTCATTTATTTTTATTTTTCCAAACTCCTGATCACAAGTCACATTATTTGCAAGAATGATTTAACTTAGCTTAATTTAATAAATCACTTGCATAATTTTGTTTGCTTACGATTTGAAATGAAAAAATACTAGGCCTACATTATGATATAGGCCTATTTAAAGCTAGATTATGTGAAACACACACAAAAGGTTTTGAGGTTATTATATTGGGCTAATGAGATGGCAAGTTTAAATAATGTAACACAAAACACCTAATAAATTACAAAAACTAGCAAACATAACCTCGTATCGCAAACTAAAGGATAAGTAAAATGTCTGCGCAACTTAGCGTCACGCTACTAAGAAAATATTTGGGCTCGCAAGGACTTTGCTTTCACAAAGTGGTCGGCCATAATAACTTTTGACGCAAAGTCTAGCGTCTCTGCTAACGGTCGCAAATTCGTTTTGCGTTGTGGTCATAATAGCACTGTTGGAATCTAAAAACTTTTTTTGATATCCATCATGAAAGATCTGACTGAATTTAATTTTAAATCAATACTTTATTCAAGCATATTTTTTTGTTTTTATTGATTATATAAACCTTTTATGACGTTAGCTTGATAGGTAGCTGAACAATTATGGGAAATTCTTTCATGAAATGTGAAAAGAGTTTAAAAGTGAAAACAAAACATTTTCAAATGTTCCTATTATCATAAAACCTCACATTTTTATAAGGTACATAAAACTCAAAATAACATTGTTTAAAATAATGTTTCACAGTTTGTTGGATACAGATATTTTGAATAACTTATACATATTCTACCCATGTTGAAATAGAATGTTTGATAACATTGTGTCTATTACAAGATTTTAATAAAATGCTATTTTTTAATGTTTTAAGGTACCACATTTATTTAGGCATACAGAATAGGGCTTACTGGTATGTTTCAAGGACAGGTAAAAGAAAAGAAAACATCGAAAGGAGCTAAGACAATTTAAAAAAAAAGTAAAAATCAAATAGGCCTAGGCCTAGGCCTAGGTCTATTGTGATACGCTTACGGTGATAAAATTCTTAGTAGCTTTATAACTAATCACAGATTTTACATATATACATATTATTATTAAAAGTTGTTGTCACCCATTATAGAACAAATCTCTTATCAAATCAAAGAAGGTGCGGAATTGGAATGGGTAGTATAAGAAACAGTACTTAAAATAATGATGATGATAATAATAATAATAATAATAATAAAAGGTTGAAACATACCGAGGTCACCATTTATTTATCAGTGTGTTGGACACACAAGTGATAATAAACTAGGCAAAAATATTGTAATATAAACTTTTATTAGTCTTTTGCTTTATTAAAAAAAATACTTCCTCCATATTTTTTTTGTTTCCTTGAAATATATTTCGAGTATACAGAGTTTGCAGGCTAACATGCTAATGTCATTTTTTTCTTAATAAAAATAAACTAATTTGTGGATTGGACCTTTTTTATTCTTCTTTAGTATAAATGTTTTCGTTAACATGTTTTCAGAAATACCTAGGTGCTGGATTGGTGCTCTCTGGAGCTCGTTTGTCGGAGTTGGATTTGAGTGACAATGCCTTTGGTCCTATTGGTGTAGAAGGATTAGCTGCACTGTTGAGAAGTTCTACTTGTTATGCTCTGAATGTTCTTAAGCTAAACAACAATGGGCTTGGCATTACTGGTGCAAAAGTAAGTGTTTTAGTGGCAAAACTCTGATTAAGATTTAAGATAATTATTAAGATATTTATTGCCCACATATTTAATGCAATTTTTTTTACATCTAGAAGAACTTTCAAAACAGTAGAAAATCTTTCCTTTATATTACTTAAATTATATCTTTTATGATTATAGTCAATATGTTTCAACCGGTGTGCCACAGCACGATGATGTGCCGTGAAGGGTCAGTAGGTGTGCCGCAAGAGTTTGGGGGAATATAAAAATCGTAGATTGAAATTCAAAAAATAAAAATAAATCTTTTTAAATCCACGATCAACATTATTTTTGGAAATAGCACAACTATTAGGATTTTAGCTATGAAACTTTTAAACACAATCCTAATACTTGTAATTTTAATGATAACATCTCTCCTTAAAAACCGTTGGTGTGCCATGACAATTTTAATGCCTTGTTTATTGTGTCATGAGTTGAAAAAGGTTGAAAATCACAAACTACCTTGAATAAATGACAAACTATTTTGAAAAAGCAAATTTATACTAACTTTGGTCATTTAAGAACTAACTTAACGTACAAGGTGATATCAGAAATTTTCCGGACTGATTCTATAAAACCTGTAAAACCTACCACATAGGGCCTAGTGGCCGCAATCACCCTCGAAGTAGTCCCCTTACACACATATACACCGGTCCAAGCGTTTCTCCTATTTTTGGTTCATGTTTCTTGGAAGTTGTTTTTTATTCAGAGTGTCCAGTACTGCCTGCGATTCTGCCTGGATATTTTCAATTGTGTCAAAGTGGTGGCCCTTCAGCTTGATCTTCATTTTAGGAAATAGAAAGAAGTCACAGGGGGCTGAATCAGGGGAGTAGGCGGTGTGGGGGACAAGAGCCATCTTGTTTTTTGCCAAAAACTGCCGGGTGAAAAAGGATGCATGAGATGGGGCATTGTTGTGGTACAACAGCCAGTTCTGTTGTCGCCAAAGCTTGGGGCAACGTCTTCTCACATTTTCACGCAGTCACCGCAAAAGTCACGTTAGAACGCGGGGAATTGACTGTTTGACCTGCTGGGACGAATTCTTGTGCACGATTCCCTTAAAAAAATAATGAGCATTCTCTTGTCATTGCTCTTTACGTATCTGGCCTTTTTTGGTCTTTGTGTGGTTGGGCTTTTCCATTGGGTAGTGTGTTGCTTGATCTCAGGGTAATAACCATAAACTTAGTTCTTATCACCAGTGATAACCCTGGATAAGAAGGTTGTATTGTCGGAGGCGACCTGACAAAGTTCATTACAGATGTTGATGCGCTGCTGCTTCTGGTCAGCTTTCAGGATCCTGGGCACAAATTTGGCGGCGGCACGGTACACACCCAACTCAAAAGCCAGAATTTGTTGGCATGTTCCAAAACTAATTCCCATCTCCTCAGCAAGGTCTTGAATGGTCTGTTGTTGATTCTGACGAATGATCTGTTGAGGTTTGGCAACCTTGGCAGATGTTGTGCAGCTATTGGGCCTCCCTGTGTGTTCATTGGATGTCTGACCGGCCTTGAACTGGGCATGCCATTAAAACACTTGTATACATCCCAAGCTTTCTTCCCAAAACCATCGTTGAATCATTTTTAGAATATCTGTCACACTTTTCCCGAGATTCACACAAAATTCGATATTTACACAGTGTTCCTTTTTCGGATTCATTGTTAAAATTGCTACAGGCCATATACATGACTAAAAAGAAGAAGAAAATGAAAAATCAGCACGACCACCCAGATGAGTGAAACTTGGCACATTGACTCCCAAGACTACCATCTAAAGTTGCATAGCTCTACTACAACTGCTGTCCAGATGGAAGCACCAGTTTGGACATTTTTTGATACCCTCTCTTTTATGCAAGTAAACTGAATGGTTAGTGAGATGTGATGGGAAAAAATAAAGTTTATGTTTATTTAATTTTGAGTGCATTCTAAAAATAGTTATATATAATTCATGAAACTTTTGATTTTTTTTACATCCTTATAAGTTCTGATATGGGCTTTAATCAAATATGTTTGGATCAGGGAAAAATCAGAGAGTCCCTTTATGTAGATCTTTTGGTCAATTTGTTTCGCGAAGGGGTTCCTGACATGGAATGAGCTGAAGTTGATTTTGAAGTTGAATTAAGTTTATGTCAGAGCTGTACAACTCAGAAATAGGGAAGAGTGAATATCAAATTGCCTAATCGTATATGTTCATTGCCACAGCAAATCAACCAAAATGGCCGTAAAATTTTACTACATTTATTTTCTGTTCCACATTCAGTTATTATCTCAAGCTCTTCTGGATTGCTACCAGAGCAGTAATGAAGCTGGTCAACCATTGGCACTAAAGGTATTTGTGGCTGGCCGAAACCGGCTGGAAGATGAAGGTGCAAAGGCATTGGCGAAAGTATTTAAGGTTTGTATTAACTAATTTTATATTGCAGCACAAAGATCTTTGCTGGCTACTAATTTTAAAATATCATTAATCACATTGATCCACAAATTATATTGATGTATCATATTTAAACAATTAGTGTAATGTGGCACAAATGTTTGTTTAAATATTTGTAATCTTTAATTTTATGAATGCCTTATTTTATTTGAATTTTTATGTTAATGATTGCAATTTTTTTCTGATGGATGAATAGCGAGATGGATAGAGAATATAAATTTTACTCACATGCATTCACTCTTATAGGCTTACATTATGAACATAATTGATTCTATTACTCCATCAATTAAATAATTTTTGAATATAAAAATAATACTATTTTTAAATACTATTTCAGGTGGTAGGAACTTTAGAAGAAGTTACAATCCCCCAGAATGGCATGTATAATGCTGGTATAGTTGCCTTGTGTGAAGCCTTTGCATTGAATCCCAACCTACAATTACTAAACCTAAATGACAACACTTTTCGTGAAAAGGCAGCAATAGCAATGGCTAAGGCATTGCCCAGCCTGCAAAACTTAATTCACTTAAACTTGGGTGATTGTCTTCTTAAAACCAAAGGAGCTTTGCTATTGGCTGAGGCTTTGACAGATGGACACAGTAAACTTCAGGTATTTTATAAATTAAGTAACACATTTGATGTATACTTCATTCACGGTAGGAGTTTACCTCTGAAAGGTCTTTTTTCCTACCAATATCCTACTATATAATAGATTTCTGGTAGGGAAAAAGGCCTTTCAGATGTAAACTCCTACCGTGAACGAACTTTATAAGTGAATTTGATCTTTTCATCAAGAAGTTTTTTGGTTTCATTGGTATGTTTATCATCATGGTAATGACTACTGAATCAAATTCAAATAAGTGAAAAATGACAACATGGACACAGGAATCGAACCCTTCTTCCAGTCTTCCGGTACTTTTTTCTTCCATATCACTTTCAGCACCTGTATAGCCATTTCTGCTTTTTCTACCGTTCTTATCCTTTCCACAGTCAGTTTGTCCACACCCAGTGCTTTTCCTTGTTTCATCCTCTTTAATGCTTCCTGCTCCTATGTTTTACTCTCATCTCTTTCCTCTTATAGGCTGAACACCTTCTCTAAATATCTCATCCATAGTTCCTCCTCTCATGTCTTCATCGTTATTCCTTCTCTATCCATTATTCTAACCTAATGTCTTTTCTCTTTCCTGACTATATAACACCTTATTACTTCCTTCCATGTCCTGATCCAGCATTTTTCTTTCTATTTTTGTATCCAATCCTTCCTAACTTCTCATACCACTTGCCTCGCTATCTTCTTCTTCCTATTTCTACTTCTGTTTCCTCATTCCTATTCTTAAAACTTTAAAACTTCTTCCTAATGCTTTATTCTTCTCCTTCATTACTTACTTCACCCTGTCGTTCCACTTCCTATTATCACTTGTCCTCTCATAAACCTCTGCACCTCCCACCAAACTGTTCTTAAAACTTTCCCATTCCACCTCTACACTTTGCAACACATCCTTGGACATTAAGTTTCTTGCCTTTATTAGGTATAGTTCTCTTTCCTCTTCATTATTTAGCCTCCACACCCCTATTCTTCGGTCTTGTCTAACTACTTTTCTCCTTCATTCAAAAACCTCTGGTCACTATCTAAGGACACACTTGGTATTTTTTTCTTCATTATGAAGACATTTTATTTTTTATAATTGTAATCTGTATGTAATGTGTATTTGTTCATAAAGTGTGTGTGAAAATTACATATCATAGTATGTACATTAGGTTACAATAATCAGTTAAGTTTTACTAATGTTTAAATATTTTTATAATGGTTGGCATCTATGTTTTTTCTTTTATGTCCTTGTGTTTTTTTATTTTGTGTCTGCATATTTCAAACCTAGGCATTTGCACTTATTTATACTCATTATTATATTTTTAAATTTCTATTTTTTTAATATTTAGAAAAATAAAATTCACTTTTAAGTGAATTTAATATGGACAAGTTGTACTAGCTTGACATGAAAGAAACATAAAATTAATATGTAATATAAATAATATATATATACACAATTTTTAAATGATATTTGTCAAAATAACTGTGCAGCTCTTGCAGCCAGAAATCAAGGAACAGATAACTACAACTAAGAAATAAATTCAATTTTTAGTTTTCAAATTTAATAACTTTTTCCTGTCAATTCTCAAGAGTAATGCATTAATATTCAATATATACATGGCCACATTATCCTTTAACTTTAACAGCTTATATTTAAGTGTAAATATGAGTCGAATGTCTATTTTAAAAGGTACCTAATTTTTAGATGTTTGTTACAATTTAAACAAATTCATAACCAAAATGTATCATAACTTGTAATTAATATTACCAATCTTTGACAAATATTATTTAAATATTGTGCATACATATTATATTTATATTACATATTTATGTCTCTTTCACGTCACTTTAGTACAACTTGTCCAACTTAAATTCACTTAGAATTGAATTTTATTTTTCTAAATATTCTTAAACATTCCTTACTAAGCAATTAAAATGTTTTTCAAAAATCCTATTTTTTAAATTAAACATTGAAAGGAGGATAGAAGAGTAAGGCCTACACACTTACCAGAAACTTGTAGGCCTCAGTTCACAATTAAACACTATAAAACAAATGATTATTTAATTTTTGGGGTACATCAGTTCCCTTCAATCCCCCTTTCAATGTTTAATTTAATATAGCCGTTTGGCACCATTTTCCCTTTATTTCTATATTTAAAAAAAATCTAAGAAAAATAAATTTGCTTTCCTTATTTGTAAATTAATTACATTTTTATCGCAATGCAGGAAGTTCACTTAGGATTCAATGAAATCACTGCTGAAGGGGGCTTAGCTCTCGCAAAGGCGATGAAAAATAAGAATGATCTGAAACAACTTGAACTTGGAGGGAACATGTTTGGCAAAATTGGAAGGAAGCATCTAATTCTTGAACTCAAAGAAAATAGTCGGTTGGATGCTTTGGGCAGCTTAAGGTATACAGTTCATAATATAGTGCACCTTATGAGATTGGTTTTATCAGAAACCTTTTCCATGCGTCTTTCTTAAATATTGGTACTATAATACCTTTTGTTCGTTTGTTTTCCTTTTGAACTGTCCTTAATATTTTATACCAGTGGTTCTTAAACTTTTAATACTTGCAACCCATTAAATAAATATCCTAAAATATTTTCGTGGACCCCTAGTTTATACTAACATGTTAATCACTAAGATTTGTTATAAAATAGTGGCTTTATTTAGCGATTACAGTAACAAACAAAAAACAACACAGAAATTAACTTACCTAAATGTATTGAATGGGACCTCTACTGTTGAACACTTTCCACTAATTTGTCTCTTCTTGTTTAGATTGTATTATGTAAGGCTATTTGCATTCAGGAGTCGATTCAGAGTTGAATTCGCTACTTCATTTTAATATTTACCATTGTGAAAAATCCCTTTTCACATAAATAAATAGAAATAAAGGGCAGCAAATTTGGAATAAAGGTGGTAATCATATGGGGATTATTTGTACTATCAGTGATTTATATTATCCATCCTACCCCTCCCCTCCATTACCCCAGAAAATTGAGTCTCTACACTGTACTTACATGCTTACGATCATCGAATTCTTTCTTACAAAATAAAAAATTTAAGACAATTGACTTCAGTAATGATCAAATAACATTTTAAATTATTTTTCCACACCCCTCCCCCCCAAAAACTCTATAGCAGCCCCCTGGTTAAGTATTGCTGCTCTTATATCACCACTGTACTTCTCTTCTCCTGCTGCAAGATTACTATAACACAAAGATTGTGTTAAATACATTCACACATTGGTGGTCGTATGGTTTATAGTGTCACTCTCATGTTAGACTAGACTGCCGATGACGGCGAGATTGGGTTTTTAATCTCATTTGGGTGTACTGAGGGTGGTTTTTCCAAAATGGTTTTCCACTTTCCCTCCACACAAATTATGGTATTCTTCCTTTAAATTGAACTTTTCTGATCCATAAACCATTAGCTTAATTAGTACATTAATGTATTACCTGAACAGGTAGAAAGACGCAGTGCTAAAAAAACACAATATTTTGGCACATGAAATGTCAAATACACAAATGGAAATAATCACCTAATTCTGAATTTTTGTAGTTTTGTTTGGATGTCAAAACTTTATTATATTTAATGGTTGAGAATGACGGCAGACCTATCAAAAATAATGAAATTAAGATTCATTCTCATTCATTCTCAATTCTCTTAATATCAATATGTTATCAAGGAATCTTAACTTTGAATTCAAAATTTTAATCTCTAATAATTTACAGTGAAGATGAAGAAAGTGATCATAATGATGATGAGGAAGATGATGATGATGCTGAAAGTGAGGAGGAAAGTGGCTCTGATGATGTATCTGTGGAAGAATCCAATCACGAAACGACTCAAGAATCGGATACTAGCAAACTTCAGTTTTCACTTGTTGACGACAGTGTGACAGTAAGTCGTTAACAAAGCGGCAATATATTATATTGTGGTGAAACTAAAACACTACTTAAAAACAATGGCATAGTAAATATTGATATTTTAAAATTGGTGAAAGACGTTATATAACTTTTTTTAATATAGCAGAGTTTGCTAAATTATTGATGGAAAACTTTATTTTTACATGTTTTCTCAATAAGCTATATGTAGGGACATGCAAAATTCACATTTTCAATAACATAAATTTCTACATGAATCTACTGTTTTCACATAAATAACACAGTTATAAGTTGTTGTTTTTTTCTAAATAAACACACTTTCTTTGTAATTTTGTAAGTACCATGTCATGCAATATAATTTTCAACATGGTAACACTGGCGATGGCGCTATGCCAGGGTTGCCGTTTATACATACAGTATCATTTTCTGTGGATTTTAAAGGTATACAATGGATCACGGGATATATGAGTATATTTTACAGATATTTAGGCTTTTTTTTTTGAGTTAACTTTAAAAATCATGATTTCTACTTTTACACAGTATGATACTTAAATTTTGATTTCACTAGATCAATTCTTTGTTTTCAGCCTCTAAAAGATTTCACGCTAGGTCCAAGCAAGGACATTCATATATATAAATCTTGCTGGAGGTGGTCGTGTTTGGCAAAGTTATATCTTCATTATTTTTATTCCCTTCTCCTTATTTATTTATAGTAGTTTAGTCTTCTACGGCACCACATTTTGGTATTATTATTGTTTTGTCCAAACATAAATTAATAATTAATTATTTCGATATTGCGATTTATAAAATTTGAAGGTAATGATATTGGGATATATATATTTGATATTTCTTCATATATGTTAATACTTAATAATTAGTTAATACACAATGTGAACAAAAAGTGTAGAATACTAATTCAAGTCATATCTATATAAATGATATTGCTTTCAGCATATAGTATCATCACTTTTGAGAAAAAATACCATTCTCTCCATAAAAATAACCTTACCTTTTGCATGTCTCTAGCTATATGGTTTTAATTGAAAATTGTTATAAATTGCGCAGTTCATATTCCTTTTTCAAAAGTAGCTATTGACTTATTTCCTAAATGTATTGTAAACATTTTTAAAGGATTGATATATGTGTGAGACTAAGCAAATTCTGTTTTCACCACTTGTAAGGCTTTACCAATATACCAAGCAACTCAAAGACAATAACGAAAACATTTTTATTTGTTTCAACAATTTAAATCATAATTCATTCTTCCTTTCTTATTATTTTTTAGGTTGATAATTATATTTAAGTTATTTGTTTCAGATCAATGTTCAAGACTTTATGCATTCACCAACAGCTGATAATTTTTTGAAATTAGGCGCTAATAGAAATCAGCTTCTAATTCAAGAAGTCAAAGTAAGTTATGTTATAACTTTGATTAAATACATCTCTTTTTCCTGTACCTTCTTGTGAAAAGTATTGTGCCTCACAAGGAAAAACTGAATTTCCTTTGAGGTTTATCATATATCTGCGTTATTTTCCTTTGTTGGTCTTATTTAATCCATTAATTTTTAATTTTCCTGAGTCTGTCTAGTAATAATTTTTTTTTGTTTCAATTTAATAACTTGTGATCTTATTTTGAAAATTCTTCTTCTTTTAGACATTAAAACTCATTTTATATTATTTGTATTTTTTTTCTTTGCTCGTGGCTAACAATTATTGTATATTTTGAATGTAATTTTCAAAACTACTACACATATTCAAGTAGATGTCATACTTATGCAAAAATATTCACAATTCGATTTGTGTGTTTTGGTATTTGTTTGAAATGGCAAGCTTTGGCCAAAACCATCTATTATTTCTTATGCGAAAAAAATTGAAATTAACCAGTAATAGATTGCTTGGTTGCCAAACAGTTAGTTAAAATATGAACACAGGTAAACCGAAGTTATCAAGTTTTGATTGAATCAAATCATTGTTTTTGTAAAAATAACAATGAAATCTAATAAAATAAAGGATGAGTTCTTTGCCTTTGAGTTATTGAATCTTAAAAATATTCAAAACTTAAGTACTTGAAATAATTCCAGATCTAAGATTAAAAAATAGGACTTGAAATAATTTCAGATCCAAGATTTAAAAAATATTTATTTGTTTTTCTTCATAATTTCAATGTATGTTTCACATTTTCATTTTAAAATACACATTGGGTTTGTCTTTATTTGTTTCTATTACTATATCTGGTAACTCCATTAATGTGTAAAATGAAGTAAGTTACGTTTTTAATGTTATGTAAATCATTAATTATTAGTCTTTCATCATCATGTTTCTTGCCACTGGCAGGGTCTGTCTTGAGCATAAGCCTCTCCATTTACTCCTGCCCTACCATCACTTTTATTCCTCCACACTCTTCTGCACGCCTTTCAGCCACCTGTCTATGGGTCCTCCTCTTGGCCTCCTGCTCGCCACCTCTATTTAGAGCATTCTCCCCTCTTAAATCCCCTTCACATGGCCATACCACACCAATCTCGCCTTCTCTAGCCTATCCTGCAGGGATTCCTTCTTCACTCTCTTTCTTACTCCGTCACTCTTAGCCTACTCCTCAGAAATTTCATCTCACTTGCCTGTATCCTACTTTTATCCCTTTCCATTATTACCCAATCATTAATGGATATAAATACTTGACGAGGTATGTAGTAATAATACATTTAATTAATTTCAGAGTTACACTACTGAATCATACCTAGAAAAAGTGGTGCCTTTGTTGATGAAAATATCATCCATTAGTACAGATCATTCTAAGTCAACACGAGATACTGCACTGGCTTGCAGCAATGTTTTATTTCAAGAGTTGTTTATATGGGGAACACAAAATGAAAAGACTTCAGAGGTCAACAATGCTCTTCTTGTACATTTAGGACTCATCAAGGTGAGTCAAATTTATTTTAGTCCAAGAGTTTATGGAATTTAATTTTACTAATACCCGCCTCGGTGGCCGTGTAGTCTAAGTGCTACTCCTGCAGTAAAATAAACTACCGCTGACGAGGATATTAAGGTTTGGCTCTCGGTCGGGTGTATTGAGGGTTATTTTTTCAAATCAGTTTTCCACACTCCTTCCATGCAAATGAGGCTACAGTTCCTTTAAATATAACCTTCATAATCCCTAAAACCATTGGTGTAATTAGTACATAACTGTATAACCTGAACGGGTATTAAGACGCGGTAATAAAACAATTACTAACCATATATACACTCAAATGTAATATCCAGGTTTTTCAAATATATGTAATTTCTTCCTTTCATTAACTCAAGTAGTTGAATATGTGTGTGTGTGTGTGTGTGTATATATTACATTCTTTGAAAATGAAGGTTTTGTGTGTACATACATTAGCCCCATGGCTTCTTTGGTGCTGACTGACAGCTCTGAAAAGTAACTAGGCCAAATTATGTATCCCTATGCTGAACCATGTGATGTGCAAAAACATGTGTTTAGCAGCTGTCACTTCTGACAGTCAAATTTTAGGTCTATACAAGACTGTTTTATTTAGAGTTGACCTTGATATGTTGATGGTCTAGTACTGATTATTAATTTTTTCTAGAATATAAAATTTCAAAAAAAATTCAGCATTTAATCCCATATTAGTTTTTACTATAATAAATAAATAATTTTTAATATTTCCCCCCCACCCCCACCCCCGCAATAATTTGTTGCTAATAGTATTATTAACAACATTATAAATGTGAAAAATCTGAATGTGTAGTAGTATTACACACAGAAAAAAAAAAGTCATAAACCTTTTTTACAGCATTACAACATATCGGTGACCTGGCGGTCTAGGATTAAGGTGTCAGACTTCTGTGCTGGGGTCTGGTGTTCAATCCTCGGTCCCAGCACAGATTTATCTGATTGCCAAAACCTTCCTTCACCTCTGACAAGACCTGTATTAACCACAACTTGTAAATGTGGGGAATTCCAGGCCTCCACCGTGGTTCGGATTCCGCGTTAAACTGTAGGTCCTCCATTTCATCTCACAATCACCCTACCAATTACACATTAGCATAAGTGCGTATAACTCAAACAGGTAGTAAGACGCGGTGCTAATAATAATAATAATCTAGCCTCTCTTACATTCAATGTCCATGTTCAATGTGATTATTTAAACAAAATAAATTTCAACAACTTAACCCCATATTATGCCTAGAAAATTCATTCAGGTACCATAATTATACTTGATTGTACAATTAATGTAGTGGTTGCTAATATTGATGTGAAATGAATTTGTTTAAATATGGGATTTTCCCTCATCAGTATGCTTATTCTGTACTTTGAATTGAGTAAAGATTCTGGTAGCTGGTTCAAAAAGTATAAAAATTAAAGTTAAAATCAATGAAGCTATGTTCTTAGTCATGACTAAGTACCTATTTGAGGAAAGATTTAGGGCCTCTTTCATAGTCAGATTGGGTATGCTTCAAGTGCGGTGCTATACAAAACGCAGAATGACACCTACTTATACCAGAATGGAATGGGTCAGTTTCATATGTAGCATAAATAATAGCTTTGGCTATTTGATTCTGAAATATGCAATCCCTTACAATTATAATAATTGTATAAGTGGCAGCATTAAGCCACTGAGTTGAAGGTGACTGCATTATCTGATAGCTCGTGATCTTAATAAAATCACACATTTGTATCTGACGATTTCCACATGTCCATCATAGACTCTGCCTTGAAATATGAGTGAAGAATGACCCCGGACACAGGACCATTCATGGATAGCTCAGTGTTCAGAGAATTGGCATACTAAGCCAAAGGTCCCGTGTCCAGGTGTCATTTTTCAATTTTCAGAATTTTAATGATATGATTAAAATATCTTATTAATGGATTTCTTATACATAGTTTAAATACTATTAATAAGTTAATTTTTGTGTGTGAAAGGGAGCTCCCAAAATCGCACTACCCCAAGCCCTAAATCCTCTTGGTGATCCTACTTGGTTAAATTCACTTTGTTTCCTATATCTCATGTTTCACCTTCTAGGTTATATTTTTTTTGTTTTTCGTTCTTTTGTCTGATACCATGTACCTTTTTGTCCTTTAAGCTTTATTTTTCCATATTAAAATAATTTTTGCTATACAGTCCTTATGGATCAATACTACCCCGTGACCTTTTTTAATACATCATGTAATTTATAAGATAAATCTAAAATTATAACTGTATCATCCACCAAAGTATTGCAATTTTAGTACCCATTATTTGCGTTAGTGGCATCAATTTTGTTCATACTGAAATAATTTTGGTTATTAAATCATGAACAGTATTTGAAAGAGTTGAATGGGTAATGGTGCTTTATTGTCTTTTTATGCCATTTTTTTTTTAAAAGGAAGCATGCGTTAATGTTTTCTCTTTTAGAGTGAAGATAAAAATTTGAAACTAACATGGGATTTGGATGGATGTATGACAGCTTTGAACTATGCTGTGCAGCAAGAGTATTTCCCTAGTGATACAAGACAAACTATTCAATTTTTCCTCGGCAGGCAAGTACTTGATGTGGAAACGCAAGAAATTTTAATAGAATGATTTTAAAGTTTGAACTTCATACACAAGCTATAAACAATAATTTACATTATGAGACTGTTAAAAATCATATGCATAAACAAACTAATGATTTTATTAAGGCATTTGAGCATACAGTGAAATTTATGTAAACCAAATGATGACTTTGTTTTATACTAATTTTATAATATTCTTATTTGGGAAAACTTCAAATAAATTACGGTTTAAAGCCAAACATAGTCGAGTACTTAACTTATTACTTCCCATTTACCTTTGTAGGCTAACATATATTTTACTTCCCTTTTAATGAGACCCTCTTTGGTGGTCAAATGTGGTAAAGCGTCACTCTTGCGATATATTGCACTGCCAATGATGAGAAGATTGGGGTTCAAATCTTTGTTTGCTGTTTTGAGGTTTTTTCCCTATTGGTACCCCCCAACCGCCAATTATTACATGCAAATGCAGGTACATTTCTTCTAAATTCAACTTTACTCATCCCTCATCATCAAACTTGGTCAAGCTGAGCACTACTACCCTTCCACCTCTGGTATGCATACATAGTTTATATACAGCTCTTTACTAAAATAGCAATAAAATTAAAGTTTAGCTCTAATAAAACTATGTCATTGTTTATAAACATATAAACTTATAAATTAAGTAACAGAAAAGATGGATTTTTTTTATCATACCTTCTTATAGAACACACCAAATCACAAATACATAGCCCGTATTGAAAACAGCGATAGTTTATTATAATAAACATTTAAAAAAAATCAGAAATTGACACGCACACACTTAATTTAAAATAAATGCATAACTGAATAAAATATAGGCTATCTAATTGTCTTTACCATTTGAAACACTATTGCTTAGTAAAGTAGATTGTAAATTTATTACTAGAGTGTAGTAAAACTACAACTTGCGATTTGTCAAGGTTTAGAATTTTATTTAATGAATTATGCAATTTTGCATATATGCTTATTTAATTGGAAGAATATTTTTTACTTTTAACAACAAAGTAACACACTAAATAAATAAAACCAATCTAAATTTTTAAAACTGAATAAAAGTAAACACATAACACTGTACCTAAAAGGTTATAGAACTTTACTTACCTAATAACATAAATA
Source organism: Timema shepardi (assembly GCA_902151425.1). Classification (NCBI taxonomy): domain Eukaryota; kingdom Metazoa; phylum Arthropoda; class Insecta; order Phasmatodea; family Timematidae; genus Timema; species Timema shepardi. The sequence goes on from CABFVX010000566.1 coordinate 152,127, forward strand.
TTTAGTCAAGCAAATATTAAGCTTTAAGTATTTTGGCTTGGAAACCTGGGGTTTAAATTCTGGCTGAGTGTACTGAAGATAACTTAAATTTATGTATTTTTTAGCAGTGTGTCTAACTACCCATACAGGCTATACACTTTATTACTTACTATAATGAGTTTGGGATTAAGAAAGTTGAATTTAAAGGATATGTACCCAGATTTGTGTGGAAGAAGACTATCTAAGTAAAACCACCTTCTGTATATGTGAGTGACACCTTAGACCATGCAGCCAGCAAAGCAAGTGAATATGTACTGTCAATATCTATTAATGTTCTTTTCATTAACATAGACCTACTGTAACACAAGGGTTATACTCTTGAATATTATTGTTTGTTTAAATTAAAATACCAAAATCCACCCAACTTTTACTATGATTAGCGTGTTTGTTGTATAGTTAACACAGCTTTTTATTTGCCTCTCGAAAACTTTTACAGGCATTAAAGATATTTAACTTCTCTTTTCTTTCAGGCCTAATTTGAAAGTGGATGATTTCCTCACTTCAAAGCGACAATTAATGAACACTTTACTGAGGATTTAGCTTATAACATTGGAGTAGTAATTAATTGTAACTAACCACAGGGTACCACTGAAATGTTTATTCACTTGAAATTGTTAAGTGTATTCAAAACTCTTATGTGTTTATAGTTTTTCGAAAATAAATGTTTCTAATAAGGATGTATTATATTTAAAAAAAAATTTTATCCCGTCCCAAAAAAAAATTAATTTACTTTCTCAGATTTTATATATAACAAGTAGATCAAAAATAACTTTCAAAACCATAAGTGAACACTTTTTTGTCACTCTGATATGGAACTACAAATATAAATAAATAAAACTATACTGAGCCATGAATATTTATTTATAAATGCATTAGTTATTTTTTAAACCTTACAATTAAATATCATGTAATGCACGAAGTGCGATATGACAAGGTAAAACAATAATTTGGTGTGGTTGCACAAAGGTACTACGCTTCCCATGGCTATAGTTTCGAAACTATCCATCACATGATAAATATGCCAAAGATCATTTTTATAGAAAATTTAATTTTGTTTAGTTATAGTTATCATTTTTAATCTAAACCTAACTTAAAAGGCGATATTGAAAGAAAATATAATTTCGAAGGTAGCAAACCTAAAAGGTAGTTATGCAAGTGTTTGACAGGAAAAACAAACTTCTCTATTTCATAACTCTTTCTTCATACTTTTTATTCTTCTAATCACTTTCAAAGTTGCACATAATTTAGAATTTTCAGGAATATTAATAATATTTTATACAATACAACATTCCTGGACAAAAAGTATAATAAACTTAAAATGACAACTTTTAAACAATTCAATTTAAGAACATTTGCATTAAAAAACCAAAGACACTCACTTTATTGATCAGTAATGTTTAAAATGTACATGTACATGTTTCACACTTCATGCTATCGCTAAGCCACTAAAAAATAAAATAAAAAATCCTAAAAGTCGCCAAGGACTAGTAACTTAAGTTTACAAACATTTTAAAACTATCATATACAAATTTATCGATTACAATATTTTTCACATTGTTAGACACAATTAAGATTCAAAAGAAAATGTTTTGATATAAATTATATAACCGAAGCAAGTAGAATATTAATATAATGAATCAAATATATGATGATAAAACGTAAATAAGTTAATAGTTTATAATCTGGAGTATTGAATACTAGGGATATCTTATTTAACCTTCATTATTATTAAATACTATTAAGAGAACAATTCTAAATTTGAATCACCACCTAGCATCAATTTATGAACACACACAACTTACTGTACTGGTCTCAGTTTCTGCTATAAATACTTGAGGGTCATATTTTTACTCCGTATAAGTCTTGTTACACCATTTTCCAAAGGTTGTATATGATTGTTGGGCCTTTTTAAAAAAAATGTATAACCAAAGAGGAAGGCAAGGACAAGCTTTTTTTCAGAAGTGTGGGAAGTCTAATTTGGAGCAGGGATGTGCCGAGGAAGTGTAAAGGAGTGATCTACAAGACGTACTATGTACCATTATTAACAGACGCCTGGGAAATGTATGAAATAAAGTGCATTCAGCTAAATATAATAAAATATGTAATAAATAGAAATGATATAATTGTAGAATAATAAAGCACAAATATTAGTAAAAACTCTTAGATCACATATTTACACACACTTCACTATTTCAATGCCTTTTTTCCATCTTCCTCATGAAGTAGCTGGAAAGCTCTTATAAGTACTCATGAGGAAGATTCAATAAAAGCAATGACACATTGAAGTTTGTGTGAATATATATTGTGCTCTATTTTGCTACAATTCTATCGTTTTACGTATTACATACCAAGCCTTTGAAATGGAATTTCTGAAAACTATTCTAGGAGTGAAAAGAATGGATAGGATTAGAAATGAAAGGGTGAGGGAATAATAAAGAAGTCATCACTAAGGTGGTATGGCCATGTGAGGAAAATGGAGATGATACCAAAGATGTTGGATAATGAAGTGGGGGGCAGGAGGCCAATAGGAAGACTAAGGACAGAAATTGTGTGAGTTGTTCAAAGTGTGTGCTGGGATTTCTAATGTTCCTAATGACTGGAAAAATACTGTCACTGTTACTTTGTGTCATATTGTGTTCGTCCCCCTTTTATATGTTTCTATCCACCTTTCCTACACCTTCTTCCAAATATAATACAATTACCTCATAAAGCGAAAAGAGGTTTTCCTTATAGAGTTATTCATTATATATTTGCATCCAATGTCCTTTATGTTATACCTTTTACATGTTCCTATCTGTGTGTTCTATCATTCTTTACCATTTTCCTTTTTCTCCCCTTTTGTTCTCTTTTTTAGGAAGTTGCGTTGCGCGTTTCACACTCCTCTCTGATGAGTTCGGATAGAATGAAACTTGGGTCGGGGGATTGGGCGGTGACGATCAATTTTCTTTAAGAGGCAACCATTACCTCTTTGTCCATTGGCAGCAGTGTAAAGTGTGAACTGTGTTCTTTTCATTGTAAAGGCCATATTGTGTTTGTCCCCCTTTTATATGTTTCTATCCACCTTTCCTATACCTTCTTCCAAATATAATATAATTTGTACAATGGTGGTAAGAGTAAATGTAAGAATTATAGGGCTTTTAGATTGTTAACTATTTCAGTCAAAGTTTTTGGGAGAGTTTTAATTAAGAGGCTGTGTGAAAAACTGGAAAAGATTTGAAGTGTACAATATAGTTTTATGCCAGATAGAAGTTGCATGGACCAGATATTTGCATTGCAACAAGTGAATGAGAAATGTACGGCAGTAAGAAAGAAAGTTTATTGTGCATTTGTTGATATGGAGAAAGCATAGGATTGGGTGAATATGATTGTGTTATGGAATGTTCTAAGAGAGTATGGTGTTGATGCATGTTTAGTAAATGCAATTATGGTCGTGTATGTGGAAGTAAAGCATGTGTCATTTTGGATGGAGCTTTGAGTGAATGGTGTGACATTGGGCAAGCTGTTAGACAAGGTTGTTTAGTGCATTTATGAATAAGTGTATGAAGGATACTTGTGAGGACGTGGTTGGTGTACAAATGGACAATGTGAATGTGAGTGCTGTTATATGCAGATGCAATAAAATATGTTTGAATGTAGTGACAGGCAGAATGGATCTTCGTATAAATGGAAAACTGTTAAAGCAAGTTACTGTAGTTGGAATTATCTAAGAAATGTATGTGTAAAAACTCATATGGACAGTTGGTGATAAATGGTTGCTGAAGGAGTGCAGTTTGAAAGGGAATCCAATAGATCAATTTCAAAGAAGCATCTTACGTTGGTTTGGGCTTGATGAGAGGATAATTATATTTTGATTGATAAAGCAAATATATGAAGATAGTGTGTGTGTGTGTGTGTGTGTGTGTGTGTGTGCATGCGTGTGTGTCAAAAGAAAGGGGTTGGCCATGTAAGACATGGCTAAATGCTGTAGACAAATTTGTGAAAAAAGAGAAACAATAAAAGTTTCAAGAATAAAAGAACATGTATGGCTCAGGTGTATGGATGTTATTGAAATGATGGGAGTATACATGTGTGGAGCAAGTTAGTGAGATGGATTAATATGGAGTTTTTTTTTAGCAATGTATACAGTTTATTGCCTACACCTTGATGTGTGATTATATATATATATTAAAAGCTTAATCTCAGGGACAAGGATGATAAAGGTGTTTTAGAGGAAGCTCACTCATATTAGCAAGAGTGAATTGATAAATACCTGTGCATTCTACCAAGTCTTTAAGGCCAATAGCTGTGTCAACAGAAACCAAGGGCAGTGTGAGCTTAATACTTTAGACTGCACTGGATACAGTAAGCAGCTCTTAGTTTTTTTAATTGGTTTGAAAAAAATCTACACATATTAACAAAAACAAGCAAGATTGATTTTAAAATAATTGATCAGTTGTGCACAAGGATATATATAAAAAATAACATGAAAGAATAAATATTTAGTGTAGCGTAATGGGGGCCGGGCGCGTGTCTTACACCTCAACTCACCCATGTGCGCCGGACCGGGCCTTTTGATAATATACCACTGAATTGAATTCCATTCTTAACCCTTAAACGCCCAGCATGTTGATACATCTGTGTGCCAAGTAATGGCTAAAACTCTCGCATCTGATCCATCGGTGCCAGATAAATCTTGTATGTTAGTATAATACATGTCATTAGATGGCATCATAAGCCTTTATTCTAAATATTAAGCTTTAGTTTATATTTTTCTCAACAGAAAGCACTAATGCCAACTTTTTTTTTTGCACAAATTAATTATGTTATTCCCAGTTGTTTATACTGTGGCGTTAAGTTATATAGGCGTGTTAGTCCAATATAATTTTTTTATATAACAAGGAAATGGAGGGTCCAAGTTATAGGTTACATGACTGACATTTTAGATTATTTAGATACTATAGAAATATAGATAATGATAGTGAATGTGTGCCTGAAAGTGACCGATTTATTTATTATTTAGGCTCATACACAATTTTACTAAAATTGATGTAGCTTAGAAACTAACAGCACTACAGACACCAAACTTATATAAGGTTTTACAGAAATAAATTATCTTTCTTTCAGGATGAATGATGAAGACAAAAGGCAAAAATTCAATTGATTGTTTCACCTCTAAATTTACAAATTTCAATATTTTTTACAATTCATACATTGTGTAATGATAGATGACTTTTACCCCTTCTAATTCTAACATGTTTAGAAAGTGATTTTTTTTCTTGTATATAATTATGTTGAATAGTTTTATGGTAGGAATTCACAAAGACGAAGGTAAATATGTAAGAATTGGCCTGATCGTTTTACACCGGAATCGTGAAAATATGCTGAGTGCAAAAGGGTTAACACATCATACACCAAACATAAAAGGAGTGTGAAAATCTTGAATAGAGATATTAAAAATATAAAAGGATAGGGTATGTTACTTCTTAGTGTTTGGAACACGCGTTAATAGGGTATGATACATTTTCTATTTCTTGATGACAAAGAAATCTCCATCATAAAAATAAACTTTTAACCAATGAGTGTTATTTAGGAAAACCTTAGGTTTTCAGCTTTTACTGCTATATTTATGTGGTTAAAGTAATAAATATATGCCAAATATTAGTGATTAAGATGAAATAAAGTACCTTATACATGTTACAATATATCCTTAAATATACCTGAAAAAGTTGTATACAATGAATCACAAATAAAAGTATAAACACTATCACACAAACATTTCAATAATTGAATTGTATAACTAGTTGTAGCCTGCAGTGTTAAAAAAATATATATATATTTCAATGTTACATTCATCATCACCAGAAAGTGGTAGACAACTAGTACTACTAGTTCACAAGGAATATGTCTTAAGGACAAAATACCCAATAAGAAAAATTTAACATATATAAACGTAGAACACCTTTATCTAACCTGACATGAATGCAAATGAGACACCAATAAAATTGTTTATTCACTTGTATATTAAGTAAAACTATTGTAATATGTCCTCCTTTATACACTTATTTAAACATTCTATTACTAAATAATAAGTGTAGAAAGTCTCTTAAGTATTAATTTAAAGTAATGTTAATTTGTGAGTATTATCGAATAACTTAATACAAGATTATGAATGTATATTCAGACAAAAGGAGAGCGTAGCTTGACACCTATTTCCCTGTTCTTGACACCATTTTTCATGTCAACATATTTGTGTGCTGCAAATTTGATATTGGTACTTTAATGTGAGAAAGAAAGTCATTATCTCAAATGCTTGAAACATCCACAATCACTATGATGGTGATATAATACTGCTATGAAGTATGTTTCTAAATGATATTTTTAGAGACACAATGTGAAAACAGAATGAAGTGCAATACTTTGTATGTGTTAACATCCTAGCCTTGAGACATCTAGCAATTCGTGATCCTCGTTACTGATATCTATAAGCTGCTCATTGCTATCAAGCTGATCATCACTGCTGTCGTCATCTTCACTACTGCTGCTGGTACTGTCAGACATAACTAAGTCATCAGGGCGCCACAATGACCGGAACTGTTCCACCACAGCACGATGGAACGTGTCTTGCTGCCTGTCAGGTGTGGTGGTACCACTTGTTGCATTGCTTGCGGGAGTTTGTGGAGTGTTAGTGGGGGGTATGGGTGTGGTGGCACCATCACTGTTTCCTTGGCTTTCTTCACCAGACATTTTGGATTGGTTCTCTTCGTTGTGTTCTCCGCTGGCTTCAGAATCTTCTAACCTCAGTCCAGCGATGCCTTTCTTGGGGATTGTAGAGAGATCTCTCTTTATGCGACGACGGCGTGACGGATCATTTCGCCGCAACTGCAGCATAGCATCAAAATCAGCAATGTAGAGGAAGCCTGCTATGAGTAATTCACATAGTCTTTCACCTTTCTTATATGCTGTCTCAAGTTCCCGACTAGTTCGTTCATCATATTGCCACCATCCTGCAAATATAAAATGTCATTAGCAGGGCCCAGATTCTGATGACATGTCCTCTTTTATTTGGTGAATCACAGATAATGAATGCTCATATGTATGTAGATTCTTTTCATGATCTCCCCTGGTTTTGGAAATATTTTTAATGGTTAATTTGTTTATCATTTAGATTTTAGGTAATATTTTATTGGTTTGCATACTTTCTGGGTGAATTTTGAGACATTTATGTAGAATAAGTATATTTTTAAATACTAGTGATATTTTATAAATGCATACATTTTTTAATTGCACAGTTGCCAGAGTGAGAAGATAATGTAGGCATTTGACTTTGTATCCTCTTTGCTTCTATGGTTGAGAAATACACATTCTTGCTAAGAGTCTGTAATTAAGATGGAGAGGGTTGCATTGGGAGGGGTTAGTTTTTTTGTTTGTTTTTCTGAAGCAAGGCTAATCAATGTTAAATTTAGCAGATTTTTAAAAAAAAATTCAGGTCATATCTAGGTTATCAAAGATTCTATTATAAAATTACCTATCTTTTCCAGACAACATTTAAAAAAATTCACAACTCGAAACTTTTGCAGTTTTTCTTTGTGAATGACAATTTTTCTGTTTGATACATTGATCATATTTTTAAAAACAATCCTAACAGTTACTAAGCATCAACATATAAGTTATAGGTATTTAATGTTTGAGGTATAATTTTTGGCTGTGTGTGAATGTATTATAAAAGAAACCTTGTTTTCACTTATATGTCAAGACTGTCATACCGAGGCAATACATTTTGTTAACATCGAGATACAAAATCTCTCATTTTGTTTAAATTCCTTGACATAAAAAATTCTCAGGCTTTTCCTTGTCTGTAGCCACCATGTAGTTGCAATCACACTAACCATACTATTGTTAGGGCTTTGAAAAAAAATCTGTTTATTCGCTAACTTTAAAAAGAACTACATATTGATTGACATTCAAGCAAAGAGTTTTCCCTCCTTAAAAATTATATAAATTTCTACACCAATGGTATTCTGGTATTCTTAATGAGTACTACCTAATTGCGTTTCAACTATATTTTCATGGTGCACATTAAATGCCTAAAAAAACTACCAAGGAGCGAATTTATTGATAGCATACACAGAGCTTGCCTAAAATTCTGTCCCAAGTTCGGTTATCTGGCCTTAAAATGATTTGCTCTTTCAAATTTATCATTACAACTACAAAATAAAGCTAATACTGAGTAACCCCCCCCCCCTCCCTCCCTTTTTACCGATAGATTCATTTTAATAAGCATTGTCAAAGGAAACAAGTGTCTCAAGAAAAATGCATTAATAAATACACCATCGAAAGAAAATCACTCTTTCCATAGTGTTTGAAACTAAGGGGCAGGTGGCTGAAGGGAGTGCAGAAAAGTGGTGGGAGAAAGAAAAAGTCGGATAAGTTAATGTTCCAAACAGACCTGGCCAGTGGCTGAAAGCTGTTCATGATGATTCTCTCCTAAGAAAATAATAATGCTAGCAGTAATGTGCTAATCTGCACAATGATATAGGTATTTTTTATCTAAGGTATAATGTATTTACTTAAATCAACGTATATTTTAAAATTACAATTATAAAAAAAAGTATAATAGCTTTTAACTCTGGGACAACTCTTTAAATGCACATTTAAAAAAATTAAGTGTAACTGATCATTCTTCAGGTTTGTGTTTAATTCCAAAAGCTATATTAATCAGAAATAGGGGTGTAAAACGTTGGTTAAGAACTAAAGTAGTAGTTTCATGTAATGATGGAAAAAGAAGATGCCAAGAAAGAGATGGGGGAGTATAATATAACAAAGTGTTCAAGTGAGAGGAGAAAAATGGAAGAAATTAAAGGAGGCAGAATGGTGGAAGGATAGAGGAAGATGGAAGGATTTTACTCAATTGAGGTGGCCAGAGGCTGGAAACAGTTTATTATGATGATGGTGATGACAATGTTACAGTTTCAAAGCTTCTGTTTGCTGTGTACGATTTTATCCGCAAAAATGTACAAATGTGCCAGTGGTGCAAGCCATGCAATATTAGTTTCATAGGTGAAAAGTTATTTAGTGATCATCCTACATTAAAATAATACAAGGATGTTAGTGGTTGCTTTCTACCACTGAAAACAGGTCAAAAACATTGCATCCATGGAAATAGCTAGTGTTTTTTGGTCACCGCGTAGTACTTACTACCTGTTTGGGTTTTATACCTACACATGAACAAATTACACTACTGCGTTAAGGATGAGGAAGGTCGAAATGAGAGGAAAGTGTACCCACATATGTGAAGGGAGAGTGGAAATCAATTTTTTTAAACATCCTCAGTACACCTGACTTAAAACATCGATCTACACATCATCGATAGTCCAGTCTACTACGAGAGTGGTGCCTTAACTCAGTCAACTACTGAAGTGGGTAATAACTAGTTAAAATGTTAGACTTTCTGAACAAGTAATGAATGTAATAACACCATCCAGATTTAAAAAAATTCTAATCGTATAACTTTCATAGCTTTTCAACAAAATTATTACATAAATGTTTAAGAGTCAGCTTTTAGAAAAAGCATTCCATATTATGTCCAGCATAATACATTTTAATTTTACTATGACAAGTGTTCACTGTAATAGAGTTTATTTATCTTCATTCAATTTAGTTATTGTGAGTAATTTATCTCTAGAGTTGTGATATATTGTAAATATTGTAGATTATAATTTTCTCAGCAATATTTCTTGACTCAAATGTTTTTATTACATATTACCTAACAATTTTCAACTACATATAAGGTAATTATTTTATAATATAAAATTACTTTGCTGTAGCTGTTGTTTTGAAAGTAGTAGTTTGAATTTATCTAATTTATTTTGTTGACTTAGTGTAAAGATGACTTTTAACTATGTGCAAAAATGCTCACTAATTTGTTTTCCCTTGTAAAAATGTAATATGAATTTGACTCAATATAAAGTGCTTCTACAAGTATTGTTCATGCAAATGAGAATCCATCAGGAATATTATTCAAATTTTTAAGAGAGATGAGCTGTGGATTAAAACCAATAAAATAACTTTAATATATATTTCAGTGACACTAATATGTATTATTGCACTCAGAAACTAATATCTCCTAATTTATTATATTGACTCACTATGTCAAAGGTGAATGGATGTACAGTAGTAGCCCCATGGCTTCTCTGGCGCTGACTGACAGGTCACAGCTGACTTCTGACAGTCAACATTTAGGTATATACCTAAATTTTGATTGTCAGAATTGACAGCTGCTAAACACATGTTTTTGCAAATAATATGGTTCAGCTAGGGATACATAATTTGGTCTGGTAACTTTTCAAAGCCATCAGCTGTCAGTCAGCACCAAAGAAGCCATGGGGCTACTGTAGGTGGTATAGAAGTAGAGATTGAACCTTTCCGCCAATATACTGTAATTTTTGTTGACATGGAAAAGATAACAGCAGGGAAGCAATCTGACATGGAAGTGCATACAAAGTAGAGGTATGTCATGTGAGTACAGTGACGGGGTGGAGGGTGCTGTGAGAGAAAGTCATATTTCGGGTGGCCTTGCACAGCTGTCAGACCACAAAATGAAGAGCGACTCGATCAGCTCATCCGCGAATTACAATCAGTAAATTGTTTACAGAGCTGGATGTCAGCACTGGCAGGTATAAAGTGATGTGCACTGTCTTTTGGGATAGGAAAGGTATTAGCCTTCTGTATTTTCTGGAACCCACACAAACCACCTCACTGACCAACCCATTGTGATACTGACTAAGTTGAAGGCCTGAATTTCCAGAGCTAGGTCAGCGAAAAAAAAGACAACCTTTTGCTAGACCCCTTACCAGTTGTAAGACCATGAACCATATTGCAACTTTTGGCTGGACTATCCCACCACACCCACTGTATAGCCCAGATTTGGCGCTTTCTGACTTCCATCTGCTCAGGCCAATGAAAGATGGACTACATGGGCAACATTTTCTCGAGTGTGACATTTAGATTCTTGTTCATTATTGTCACAAATGCATAGCCAATGGTGGTGACTATGTGGAAAAATTGTGTTTTGTAGCTGACAACATGCTCTATTCAACTAGTAACCTGCTCTTTCCAACAGTGTTATTGTGCTCCCTCTATATAATGTAGTTTCCTTGGAAATAAATGGAAGGCATCAGTATCTGAGCACTTGTCATATCCTTTTAGTAGAGGAAATAAGAGTTTTGCTGTATGATTTATAGATTTTTATTTTTAAATAATTCATGCATGAACTTCAAAACTGAGATTATAATTATAAAAATCAAGCAAATCTAGAACAACCTATATTTTAATGCAAAAATATACCTTTTATTTATTAATGCTGAGTTACATACTTTATTCATATTATATTCTTTAAGAGTGTTCACATTGATTCAAAGGATGTGTACAAAAATATGTGATCAATTTAACTTTAAAAACAAAACAATAAAATTGGTGTATTATCAAAATAACATTTTTGACTTTCCTCGAAACAAGTTCCTAGGAATTTAACTATGACACTAAAGAATGCCTACAAGTCAAAATCCACCTTCTACTGCCTAAGTTTATTTAAAATAAAATTAGTTGCAAAATAGGACATTTTAAACAATATATCCAATATAAATACCTTAAATGAATGAGTTTTTTTTAAGAATCACTATGTGGAGACTTAATTTACAGTTTTTATTTTACAATAATAGTGAAAGTCAATCAAATTCTGTAAATTTTCAAAAGAGTTAATCAATTTAGAATATCTGTCTATAATATATGTCAATGAATTCCTGCAATTCCTTTGTTTTCACAAGTTTCCAAGTCTCGCTTGATTCTCCGTTTTTTCGTAGGATCATGTTTTCGATACTGATGGTTTTTAACAAAGTCTATTATGTAAAGAACACCACAAATCATTATTTCACATGATGGTTCCCCCAGCTTGAACACCTCCTCTATATCTGCACTTGTGCGTTCTTCATATTGCCACCAACCTGAGAAGGATCAACAAACAACCCTTAACAAAAACTATCCTTTTATCCTTAAAAAGTCATAAGCTATTTTCATTAATTTCGTACAAATTATCATTGAAACTAATTTAACGATAATATTATCCTTTTTTTTTGTGCTCTTTTGCCCCTGAATTCAACCAAAATGGTATGTAATTTATTTTTTTCATATGTTTTTATAAATATACTTTTAACCTTTTTATGTTTCAAGAACAAATTCCTTGACTTATCATTTAACTGGGCTATGTGAACCAACAGGATTGCTATTAAATCACGCCTCACAATACTTTTATGCTCAAGTTTAGGGAATCCATGCTCATAATTGTATTTGGGTGTAGTGTGCTATGGTGAGCACTTATCATCAAAATACATCACGGGGTTAAATGTTCAGTTACTCTTTGCAACCCATCTTATTGCTTCTAAACAAATTAAATGTCACCAGATTTATGACAGCTTCACTTATATTTTATATTCTGCAAGTGTATATTTTTTTAGCAAAAAGTAAATAACTATCTTAGGCATGTATGGCAATCAAAAAGTAGTGAAAATAACCTGTCAAAGTCAGCATGGTCCCAGTTGGATGTCACACTATTTGAACCCTTGATTAGAGTTAGAATGGTATTGATAAATATTTGAAAATGATAAAAGTGTGAGATTAAAGAAAAACTTCATATGATCTTAGGGTTGGGGGTGGAGGGGAATACATCCTTAGGGTTATGATTTATTATTTAGTTTTTGTGCTCAGGGCTTCCCTTGGGGGTGCGCAAATGGTGTGGCCGCACAGAGCCCTGCAGTTTGGGGAGCCTCGCGGTTGTTTAGGTGACAGGAGAAAAACAGGTTAGGGTGGAATTTTTTTTTTTACTTGCCTGCTCATATAGTGGGCTCCCTGATTAGGTACTTAAGCTAATATTGTCCTAGTGTAGGAACTAAAATAAAATACCCAATCTTGTGGTTTGATTTAATGAGCGAGTGAAGTGAGTTCTCTGTTTTAACTCCACCAATTTGCACTGGTTTGTCTGTGGTGGATTTGTCACATGATAACCAAGTTCATTTGGGGGGTGGGGGGGGTGGGATATAACAGTGCATTAAACGCATAAAAACACAGCTTATAGCATTCATTTTTTTAGCACCGCATCCTACTACCCGTTTTTATTTGCATGGAAGGAGTAAAACCATTTTGGAAAAACTCACACTCGATACATTTGACCGAGATTTGAATCTCGATCTCCCTGTCATTGGCAGTCTAGTTTACTGCGAGAGTAGTGCGTTAGACCATGCAGCCACTGAAACGGGCCTCTAGCATTAATTATTACAAGTTTTTTTTTCCTTTTAGGGCAATTCCTTATACAAATGAAAATTAGTATAAAGGTGCAAACTACTGTTATACACACAACCCAAAAAGAACATTAAAAAAAATTGTGGGGTTTGGTGGGGGGTGAGGCAGAGAGCTGGGGGACCCACAATCAATGTTTGTCAAGGGTCCCAAATCTGCTCAGGGCAGGTTATTCACAAGGATGTCCAATATTTGTAGCAAGCTGGGATATTATAGGCTAATTATGTGATCAATAATTTCTGAGCTTAAGTAAAAGAAAATTTGGAAATACAGTAAAATACCCATATTTATAAGTTACAGTTAAAAAAACATCAACAGATTTAAATCATACTTTGTAAATACAAAGCACTTTCTTATGCCATAATTGACAAATATTGATTTTGTTTTTCCAAACTGTTGTCAGGGGTGATCAAAATTTCAAAAATTAGTGATTTTAAATGTTTGGAACTTAAAAATCACATGGTGTTATTTCATAAGTGAAATTAATATAATTTAATAAGATGTGTAAATTGTTTGTAGGGAAAATGGCAGGCCACATAATGAGATCCTGAATAGTTAACACCATTTCTAAATAATCAGATTTTAATCAACAATATACTTTATTGTATTTCTAAAATAAAAAGTGTGACCTTTATTTTTTACGACCCTCCCAATGTTTATGAGTTAGTTGTATTTAATTTCTTCTTAATCCTACCTACACTTGTTTTCTAGTCTTGACAAACTAGAATGATTTTATAGTGTTAAAACGCTGTATGGAACAGAAAATTGGACACCTAAGATGATGAAAAAGAAATACTTGGAGAGCTTTGAAATGCGGTGCTGGAGAAGACTTGAGAAGATCAGGTGGACAGACAGGGTGACAAATGAGTGGGTGAGAGAACCATTTTGGATTTGATTCTTTGGTGCAAAACAAACGCGATCAGACACATTCTTTGGAGGAACCGTCTTCTGCATGAAGTCATTGAAGGAAAGGTTGAGGAAAATAGGAGCTTAGGCAGAAGGATTAGTCAAATATTGGATGACTTGAGGGAAAGAAGGTTTTGGGAGCTGAAGGAGGAGGCATAGGAGAGGGCAGATTGGCAGTTTAAAGTTCACTGACAAAAGGAAGAGACCTGCGGTAAGACAGAACACCTAATAATAATAATCAAAACAGCTATGTGTGTGTTTTTTATATATATTTTTTTGTATTGTATTAATGTTTATGACAATCTTACATTTTGCTATGCAGTGGTTCTCAACTGAAGCAACAAATTTGTTGTAAATTTCTCTTCGATTTGTTCAATGTTTTGACAAACTGTATTGATTTTAATTTTAACATTTAAACCTGTTATAAACTTTGAGGTTAGTGTGTGGTGTGGAGGTGATTGATACGTTAGTTTTTTATTAAGTTTATAGTATGATTTTGATTGCTAAGTATTAATAGTGTAATAATGATCAGAAAATAATGGCTTATTCTTGAGATTATAGTATAAAATGTAGATGAAGAATTTTTAAAAAAAGTGAGAAGGTTTTATATCTATAGTAAAATAGTTTGTCAAGGTTTACTCTTTGATGTAAAAAACATGGTGAAGGGTTTTTTAAGGAAATTAATCTTAATTAGGTTGTAACATTTTATTTGATAAATTGTATTCCAAGATGGAAGATAACTTTTTAATACTAAGTTGTATAAATTATGGCACATGTTAAAATCAAATGAATAGGAAAAACAAGAACTATAACAATGATGAAGATTTTAATGAGTGAATCTGGACCACAATTCTTTTTCTCCCAACACCATGTCTTACTATCAATTCAGGTTATACGCTTATGTACTAATTACGCTAATGGTTTTATGGATGAGAAAGGTTATATTTAGAGGATGTGCACACACATTTGTGTGAAAGGAGAATGGAAAACTAATTTAGAGAAAACTACGTTATGTACACCCGACTGAGATTTGAACCTCTATCTCTCAATCATCGGCAGTCTAGTCTATTGCTATAGTAGCACCTTAGATCGTGCGGCCACCATCGTGGTGAAAGATAAATATAAGAAACAAGATGTATCATATGATTCATTGGCACTACTACAGTAGCCCCATGACTTCTTTGGTGCTAACGACAGCTCACAGCTGACAGCTTTGAAAAGCTACCAGACCAAATTATGTATCCCTACGCCGAACCATATGATCTGAAAAAACATGTGTCTAGCATCTGTCATTTCTAACAGTCAAAATTTAGGTATATACCTAACTGTTGACTATCAGAAGTCAGCTGTGAGCTGTCAGCACCAAAGAAGCCATGGGGCTACTGTATGTATAAACTAGAAAATGTAATAAGAGTAAGTTTATTAGCAATCTCTTGGCCAACTTAGGGAAATAATAGTTTACAAATAATTTTAGTGACAAATATCCTAAACAACCTAAGCCTAGTATACACACTCCCCATCCACATGGTCCTTTGTATGTACAACGTTCCAATCAACAAGTCTTTAATACTTAAGTCTTTAGAAATTGGATCAACCATAACTTTCTAAAGACCTTCATTATTGGACAGTTACAAAGAACCAATCATTTGTAAACAAATAAATTAATATCAATATTAATGTATTAATGACAGTTAAGGAATCTGCCATTATTTCCAAAATGTTTATTTCTATTTACCTATCTTTAAAAGTAATTCTTAAAAACCCTTCACAAAATCAAGGTTATTTTTATTTTGACTAAGGGTATTCAAAACTAACCTGCATGTATACACATGCTGATAAAAGTGTCAAGCTTATCTAGTCTGATTTGCCAATGGCGGGGCGGTTGAGGTTCAAATCAAATCGGGCGTACTGAGGGTGTTTTCTCCTCAACTGTTTCACACTCTATCTTCACATAAAAGTGGGTACATTTCCTATATATTCTAACTTCTTCATTCCTACCCCATTTGAGTAATTAAATGTACATAACCCAGACAGGTAGTAAATTGTGGGGGTCACAAATAAATATGAAAATGCCGATTCTTGACTGAATTTGGTAAAATTGTTTTATTTTGATGGACGTGAGTATAAGATTGAAATTTCTTTAAGACTATAAAAAGATAAGTAGTTAAATACAAACCCCTAGAATATAAAAATAAATACCTTAAGGATAAGGTATTCACGTGATTTATAAACCAGATAACAACTTACCATTTCTTCCTTCATAGAACCACTGGTAGCCATCATCAAACTCTCCAGCTACTTTCTCCACATTACTTTGTTCTAAGAGCTGTGGTTTCTCCAAATAATCTGTAGGGATTTCTTGTCGACACATAGCACATTTCTTGCTTTGATTAGCGACTCCCTTTACACACAAGAAACAAAATATGTGGCCGCAAGGCAGCTGTGCAGGATGGACACACATCTGAAGGCAAATGGCACACTCTGGAATAGATGGTCCTGCAACACATTTCACTTGTAAGTTGAGCAATGGCAGAGCTTCTTCCTTAGACCATGTTCCAAGATAACTGATAGTTATCTTGGTGTTGAAAACAATCACAACTTTCTCCTGCAAATAATACAAACTAAAAGCATTTACATGATTTTTTAAAAAAATTCTCATTTAAAGGCTCTGCTAACAAATTTGATAAATTTACATCTTTACTTTTATTTTCAGCACCATGTCTTACTGTCTGTTAGAGTATGCTTTTCATCATTACTAAATAGCCACAATTTCTCAATTCTTTTTAGCTCCCCAAAATACCACAACATAGTAGGATTGAAAAAACACACATGTCAATACAAGTAATAAAATTAATGAAGGAGTATTTCTAGATAAAAACACTGTACACAAAAACTTACCTCTCAAGTATTTTGAGCTGCTTATGCTGCGCTCAGGAACAATGTTACCATTAACTATAGTCCACTCTTTGAAAACGAACAAGCATTTTCCACCACAGCATTAGGATTTTGTCTAAACTTAAAATGTGAGCATAGCAGGTAGTTTGTTATTAATAATTTTCTTAACAAACTATCTGTCATGGGTCACCTGATATTAAACTGTTTTTTTAAATATTAATTCCAATAAAAAGTATTGTACTTTGTAAGGATTACTAAGTCAAAGGTATGGTTATTACTACAATTATGAGTTTTCAAAATTATTTACACATAATCATCAAATATAAGTTTAATTCAAGGTCATATAAGATAACTACAAAACTTTTATTATAAACTACCCGATTTTTCCAGTCATTTTTCAACTTACCCTTATTCATCCCTATTTTCCAGGTTTACTTTGGTGAATTACCATTTCCAGTTTATTATATCAATTACATATTTAAAAAAACTGCTAGCAGCTAATAAACACCAATATGTTTATGAGTTATTTTTCCAGTATTAAATGTTCTGTGTTCTAGGTATAATTTGTAGTACAAAAAACAACATGGTACGACAATCGTATCTAGGCAATCCATTTGGTTAATATGCAAGAAACTTCACTTTTGTATTTACCGATACTTACCAGTTTTACCTGTTTTATATTGCTATAGCCGCTATGTCCAGTAGATTTATTTTTGAAGAACATTTAAAAACTCCCGTAAAGAAAGATTTAATATAATTTTTTAGGAATTAATCAATAATTGCTGAAGTAAATTTTAATTTTGTCTTAATGAATTTTAAATGTTGATAACAGTAGTCAAAAAAATCATGAATAATGTACAATAATATATATTACATTATTTTCAATCAAATATCTTCCAATTCCTTTTGTTTTGATTAATTCCTTAAATTATTCTTCACTTCTTAATTTATTCATTGTTTATCGATCTGTTATAATATACATTTTTATTAATTTTATTGGTCAATTGATGAATGAGTATACCAACATATTTTTTCTGATGTAATATATTTTTCCACTTTTAAGACTATCTCAACATACATGTTAGGTTTCTATGTTATTGTACATTTTCATGATTTTTTTGACCACAATTATCAACATATTATGCTTTAGATTTTCCAGCAGAATGATTCTTTGTTGAGCCGAGAATACTAATAAACTAAAGAGAAGACTCTCAAAGTTAGAATGTAAAACATATTTACATCTTTGTACAAATTTTGGTAGATGGCAACTTACTATTATACTCTCAATGAGCTAAAACACCACTGTCTTAAATACAGAATAAAAATTTCATTATTATAAAAAAGAAAATTGCATTTTAATTTTTACTGTAATATTGTTAGTACTATAGCAATGCTTGTCTTTATAGTGCAGTACAGGCCAAGTCACTCATTCATTACCGCTTCACATTATATTTTTATCAGATGTGATTCTTAAGATTATTCATGCATTTTTGCTTCATCCACAAGCCACACAATGTTGCAACATTTTTTATATATTCGTCATTCCTCAAAAAATACAACAGAATGTAATTTAAAGAAACATTGTAAAAAGGGTATCTATAATTGAGGATTCTTCCTTTGTTTGCATTATTATCATTTCTTATTTTCAGGTCAGTTTAATTTGTTTATAATGAATGTATAACAGTGACTAAAGTCAGTGGGTGTAAACAATCTTAAAAACCTACCCAATGTGTGACAACATATTTTTCAAGACAAAACCATATGACCCACCCCCCTTCCCAATTTTTTTTTTCATAAATAAATTCTCACTTGAACAAATTTTTAAATTTTAGACACAAGTAAAAGATATTGCATTCTAAACTTTATGAACATTATTTAAGAACATTACTACTATAACAACCAGAACATTAATTACTTTCATGGACAACTTAAACCCAACTTTTGACATGATATATTTGGAACTTTTAAAAAATTTAATTCGGAAATACACTAATATCGATAATTCAAGTTTAATGGAACAAGGCATACTTCAAATCTAACAAAACCTTGAACTATATGGAGTAACCAACTAAAGTGAAAATAATTATGTGGGATTTAATTAATCCAGGAACTACTTAAAATAGGATAGAGATCCATACTGCCATGTTTTGAATTGTTGGCAGGCAAAATGGATCTCTGTTTAAATATCTCCAAAACTAAGATGATAGTTTTTTATAAGGTCGGATTAGGAAATGATTGTCAGCTTAGTATAAATGGAAACATGTTGGTACAAGTTAATGATTTTGTGTATCTGGGTAGAATGTCCTGTAAAAATGATAGGATGGATGGTGAAATCTAGACATGGATGTGAAGCGTGGATTTGTCAGGAGAAACACAAGAGCAAGGTGAATGCAGTTGGAATGAGATAGCTGAGAAATGTATGTGGGGAAAACTCATATGGAAGGAGTGAGTAATGAACGGGTGCTGAAGGAGTGCAGTTTGATGTTGGTTTGGGCATGGTGAGACCATGAGTGTGTATCAAGTGAACAAGCAAATATATGAAGGTAGAGTGTGTGTGGAACAAAAGGAAGGGGTAAGCCAAATGTTGTAGATAAATGTATGAAAAAGAGAAACATTAAGAGTTTTAAGAATAAAAGAGCATGCGTGACTCAGTGTAGCCTATGAATGTTGTTGAAGTGGAGGAAGTAGGCAAGGATAAGAAGTGTGGAGAAAGAGAATGAAGATGGCTTAAGTACAAAGTTTTTTTGAGCTATATGCACAGTTTCTTGCCTACCCTTTAAGGGAACCATATAATTATGTATGAATGTATTAAAAACTCCACATAAATATACATCAACAGCAATATATATATATATATACAATAAGTACAAATAATATATTTTAAGTAAAATCAAACAACAGTGAAATAAAATATAAAAAACCATATGTATTTTTAATTTAGGCTATTGGTATCCCTTAAAATTCATCAAAGATTATTTTTGTTTTGCAAACTCCTTGACTTTTTAAATTTTGAAATTATATTACAAGTAATTAAATCATGTATTTATGCCACAGGATGTTTATTTAAGAGCAAAAAGAGAAACTTTCAAACAAAAACGTTCACTTACCTGGTAATTATGGTATACTCTTAGCAGTAAGGCTTGCATTACACTGACACCTTTGACAGGAAGGTTGGACTGTCAATCTCAGCCTGATGAGCTAGAGGCGGTTTTTCACACGGTAACGATAACTGATGTTTTAACATACTCTATCCACACTAGCAAAGGTGCAATTCCTTCAACTAATTTCCTCATCCTAATTATTGTGTTAAATGTTCAAAATTAATATATGATTTGACTTATTAATATTGACGTTTATAGGAGCATCAACACAATAAGGCCCTTTGTGCCTTTAATTTTGATAAGTTTTCCTTTAAAATGATGTGACGTTGGAAAAGAGAATCAACTTGCCTGGCAGTTATTTTGGAAGCTATGCTAGCAACACCTCTCACCCAAACACGAGACAGGTACAGTAAACTAAGTCAGAAAGCAACTGTTCTACCTCAGCATTTAAATTTTTTATATTCTTTTTCAATTAAAAACAAAAGCTGTAGCTTTAGCAGGCACTGGGATCCCGCCTACAACACCTAGGTTGAAAACCACTGGCATATACTAACTGATATGGCAAAAATACTAAGTATGTACAAGAACTTAACTAGTTAATTTATGTACAGTCTAGTTGTAGGTGACCTGGTGGTCTAGGGGTAAGGTGTCGGGCTTCTGTGCTGGGGTCCGGGGTTCAATCCTCGGTCTCGGCACAGATTTATCCGATTACCAAACCCTTAGTTCACCACTGACAAGACATATTGTGAATGTGGGGAATGCCAGGCCTCCACCGTGGTTCGAATTCCACGATAAACTGTAGGTCCTCCATTTCATCTCACAATCACCCTACCATTACACATTAGCGTAAGTGCGTTTAACCCGAACGGGTAGTAAGACGCGGTGCTAATAATAATAATAATACAGTCTAGTTTGAATAGAAAAAGTCTAAAGTAGATCTAGTAGTTTTTTCAGCTCTCAGATAGGGCAACTTTTATTAAAAACTGTATTGTATTTTTTTTAATCATAAATAGTAAGCAACAAAAAAAGTTTTTCTATGGCACATGTAATTTCTATGTATCTTATTTTTAGGTTAAAATTGGTTAATTGTCAGCCTTTTTAAATAATAATAAAGGTTATTCTAATATTTGAATAAGTACCAATTACTAAATGCAAATAGGAGTAAAAATCTATAAAATATTATTTATAGCCTACATTAGATAAGTTATAAAATTACTACTTTTCTTGTATTTCATTTAAAGAGAGATTTGAAATTGAACATGTCTACTAATGATAAAACAAATAAACAAGTATTCAGTTTGTAGTTGGATATGGATAGTGTTTACACAGCTTGTAAAATATTGTATTTAAAAATAAAATAAAACATTGCCATTTTCTGTGAAAATTTTCTCAGTGAATAAATTCAGAAAAATTCACATTCATAAATATAGTTATTGTCAACGAATAGAAATAAAAGTTTAGTATGTAAGATAAAACATGTTTTTGTTTCGTGTGCCTTAAAGAATAAAAACAGTTTACTTTTTAAGTTCAACTAAATTATTATTTTGTGTGGGATGAATTTGTTTTAGTTCTACAACAATTTGTGATTTTAAAATCTCTGATTTTCTCCAATATAAACTACACTCTAATTAAATGCATTTAGAACAAGCTGAATTGCATATTTGAAGAAAAAAAAATTGCTTCTTTTTACTATACAGTTGGATTCATCTAGCCTCTCAGATCTCGCGCCCAAAATGTTTTATACCAGGTTTTCCCATCAAGTATAAGTTTAATTTAAAATCATTCTCAACAAGTTTAAAAATAACACAAACTTAGATAATTCAATCAAAGCAACAATTTTAAACTTAAAAACATGTTTCTAGGTGAACTTTTGAACACTTGGGTGAAACCACCATTAAGCTGATTTATTATGGTACATTGTTTCCAATGGAGAATTATTACATACTGTGGTGTCCAGTTAGTGGCTTGTCTTAAGAGTAGCACAAACCAAAATGGCTGATGAGAGTTGGATACTAGAGTAAAAAATGAAGAAGCATCACAAAGAATTGCATAGAAAGATTTCATACAAGACCACAAAGTATTAACCAAGGTTGTAGAATCGGAAGCAATTTTGGGTGTAGTTTGAGTAGGTAAGAATGTATCAACTATGGCTTCAAAATAAAAACTTATAGATTTGAATTGACAAATTTATTGAAAGATAAATTCATAAAGGCGAAGAAGCTTTCTGAAGTGGAGCATTTTGCCACAATAAATTTGCTATCAACTCATTAATATACTTAAGCCATTTCTGAAGGCGTCGGCGAGTAGAAATATAGAGGAATCAGAGTTGAAGGCTTGGTGTGCAGACTCTATGGCCTTGATATTAGCTGGCAACCTCTATTGTACCTAGAATTAGTCTAAAGCAGGGGTCACCAAACTCAATGAGTATGCGAGCTATTTTCAAAATTTCAAACTGTTACATGAACTAGCCAGTATAAAAATGTATCTATCACATATTGGCTATTATTGTAACATTATTTAATGTTTGGTGATAAATTTGCCACTTCTATTTGAATGCAGTCATCAAGATTTTCATCTATGAACCTACTTCTGCGTTTGTTTTTGACTGCCTCTAGTTGGAAATGATGATTCAAGACAGGAAGAGCAAAGTAACGTCTTCACTCAGAGCGCAACATGCACCAGAATCATTGACACCACACATCCTGAATTTAAACCAATCCTCCTCAACCATAAGTCACTTTGGGAAGTACAAAATAGATAAATTTTGTTTGCATGAGCTATTGAAAATGCCGTTGTGAGCTATTGGCTATTTGGTAACCCCTGGTTTAGATTGTAGTGGGGAATATTGTGTCACAGATGAGTTTATTTAAGAACCAACCACAACTTTTAGTGTCTTATCTGGTGTTCTGTGCTTTTGGTGAAGTCACAAAAGTCTTTAAGTGTAAAAGGGACATGGCTACATAAAAGGTTGAAGCACATCTTAAACAAACAGCTGTCACTATGATGGTGGGACCATACTTCACCATGACTGGCCTTTTGCTCATATAATCTGAAGATTAAAGTGAAATTATAATATTTCTTATTTTTATATTGGCGAAACGTGGCCTTTTAATACATTCAAGACAATTCAGACAAACAGTTGTATAAATCAAGTAAACATTTTACTCAGATTTGTTTTCCCAGCTCAGTCAATTTTATTACAACCACCAAGAAGATTATTTTATAGAACCTTGTATTGCACTGTTATATGTTATAGTCTTTTATGTATCTACAAACATTATACAGGTCCTAAGAAAATGTGTCTGTGACCATTATTAAATATTTTCAAAAATATTGGACTGATATACATTTTTGTTGTTAATGGTGTGGCAACACTGCAAGTTTTCTTCTGTGTATTCAATTCAATGATCAAATATTATTCAATAATTTCCGTAGATATGACAGGCCTAGCAAGCCAGTAGTGGAAAATATATGACTTGAATAAAAACTGATAACCAAGGCCATAGGCTGGAAACAGTAATATATGTATAAATTCAATTATTTCCAAATAAAATTTTATTTTGAAATCCAGGGTAGCTTTTTCGATGACCTTGTTTAAATCTGAGCATTTGATTTCAGAATGATAAAGTTAAAAGCTTTATTTACTGGCTATTGGATGTTAAACTACTTCATTTTTGAGCTGCGCGTCTTACTACCCTTTCAAGCTATGTAGAGCTAGCCATAATTTACTAATCTAAGGCTAAAGGATGAGAAGGGTGAACATCAAGAAAATTGACAAATACTCACTTGAAAAGAGAATAGTGAAACATCTACAGTGTACACTATCAGGAGTACTTTAAGGTTGTCAAAAATAAAAGCTATGTTTGTGACTTGCATGGCTGAAAGAAATGATTAGCGTATGTATACAAACACGTGTGTAAGTACACACGTTACACTATTTAACCTAAAAAATACATTATTTTCCCTGTTTTACTATTTATATGGCATTGAGAGAGATGAAAACAAACGATTAAAATCCTGTCTCACCCCACAAATAACATATAATTTAGGTGGGTGATACGAATCAAACTAGGTATCACATTGGAGTTCTGTTTTCTGCAAACTTAGTTATAAAATCGTGGCGTTAAGACAAATGAAACCAGTTTACCACATTAGAAAAACCCAACTATTTCACAGATCCAGATTTAAATATTAATAAGTGAAGAATGCAGAAAAAACCCAATTCAATATGGTTCCTGGTTGAACGTAATTGTGTATATGATATCCCAGTTAATCAGTCATAATACAGGCTCTTAAAACGGGGCTGCACGGAATGTGAGAAAAGATAAATATTTTTGCAGTTTTTATAGCAAAACTTTTTTGGTTTAATTAAATTAAATATTGCTTCTATGCAAAGAGTTTAATTTTCTTCAACACAGTTGTTGAATATGTCAGGGTTGTCCTGGCATTTCATTAAACCTTTTTCTCTTAATTTAAAATTTATTAGTGCCAGTGGAGTGTTCTGCGCGTTCTTCCATCTCGTCTGTTGGGCTTTCCCGGAGTGATTGGTGAAACCCATGTCATTCCCAAACCGGCTACTGTAGGATTGAAGGAGGCATTGGAAATTGGGTGGGAGTTAAGATGATAAGGGGGAGCAATCACGCAAGGGTGGGTCAACGAAAGAGGGGAAAGGCCTGAAAGGGAGAGGGAGGAAGATGGGGTGCTTTGAGTATATCATGACCCAGTGTTATACGTTAATGATCCTTTTACTGATACTTCTACTCGTGGTTGAGGTCACTACAGAACTGGTGACCTGAGCTAAGGGCCAGCTGCTTTTATCCCCCTCAGCCGTGCGTCGGACCAGGATGGAGGGGTTGTTGGCGCGGCATGTGCATCCCTTCTCCTGACGCAGCGCTGGACGGATAGGGTGGTGTGTGCAAGAGTGCATTAACTCCTGAATAAATCTGGTCGGTGTAAGGACCGACTATAGCCAGGTTTGCCGGAATATAACAATCGATTTTGACCAAAAAAATTTGCTATAAAAACTGCAAAAAACTTATCTTTTCTCGCATTCCTTGTATCCCACCTTAAGTTAAAAAATCCTATGGCAAATTTACTAGCCTATGAAATGTAAGTATTTAATGCTATATGCTTGCTTTAAGTAAGTGGATTTTTTGTAGTAGTTATTTTATTTACAAGGCCATAGTACAAATTATGTTATTATACCATGTGATATATTTATGGTAAATTCTGAGTCAGCCATTCCACTATTGCACAAAGCCTAGATTGTTATATCTTATCAGTGATTAAGAGGTGGATTGAAATGGGTCTTGCACAATGTCTCAATGATCATGGCATTGGTCGATACATTAAACAGTCATCCAATATTCTTATTATTTTTTTAATAATTCTCATATAAAACAAAGCTTTTGATGGAATACAGTAAAACTTTTGTTTTGTTTGGAAAAAGAAATATTAAGTATGAAGTATGTGTCAACTTTCAATAATATCATATTGCATTTGAATGTGTTTGCACACAAGAGTTTGATTTAGAAAATGTACTATAAAAATCCCATTTATTTCATTAATAAAGTGTATCATTTATGCAAATATTTTCAACTGACCTTTCAATAAAGGATATAAAAATATGTAATGTACTAACAAAACATGGAAATTAGTTTACCGCATGAAAATATGACAATCTGATGAAAAATATGTTTCATTCTATAAAATTTAACAAAATAATATTACAATGCAAAAACCAAAATACTCCACTTTGAAGGGGTTTTTTTTAATAAAAGAATAGTAGTACAATTTTTAAAATAGCATTATGTGTGAAATTATTGAAATAGGTAATGACACATTACTCTTTCAAAATAGCTAGAATGGTGCTCTAAATTGTCTGTGGGGATTTAGGAGTATTTGTCTCCCAATAGCCAAAAGCTAGTGAGAGAGAGAGTTTTCATGGTAATTCAGGTATAATGTTCTTATGAACAAGCTGAGATTAGTTTATTCACTAACAATAAAGGGGTAGAGGGAGTTTACTCCCATCAAGGCCTTCCTCGTTATGACACTAGTTCACAGACATGGTATATACATGACCCACAGCCTCCAGGTTAAAATTGCTGTGTTATATGGGAGAGCTTTAGCCCTTCAACACTGGTATAACTAGGTGCCATCAAGAATCAATAAAAAAAAAGGTTAATTATAAATAAAGAGAAAACACAAATATTCATTTCAATCAATCGACCAGCTTCCACAAAGATATGTTCAGATAGCGACCCAACCCCTCTTCACATATTCCTACCCCACAAAGCACTTACAGAGACTACACATTAAAATTACAATGGTCCCTTTATGATGAACATGTTAAAAGTGAGTCGTTTAACAATTTGCACATATGGAAGTGTGTTTATCACCGAGTAATGGCACTAGTGAACCCCAATGTTGATGGACTCAACCTGGCTCTAAAAGTGCAGCAAAACTTTCGTAAGGCTGAGGATCTGGTCTATCCTTGTCTGTGCACTAATAATAGGTAGAAATGCAAATTAGCAATGATTTGACATTCACAGATGTCTTTTATAGTCTAAGCAGACCTTTCAGTTGTTTTTTAAAAAGCAAGGCAAAAATAAAATATTGGTATTTTCCATTTTTAGAGCCAAGCATAAGTTGTATTACTCGTATTTAAGAAATCACTAAATAATGATTATTATTTACCATTTTTCAGATAAATTAATTTAGAAGTAAAGTTCCTGCTAAAAATTACTTGTTTAGCAAGTTCTCAATCACTAACACATTGTATATCAAGGTCTGTCTAGTTATCATGCTAATAAGGTATCATTTTAACACATTTGATATGAAGAAATAATACAAACACAGATACTTAAATATTTTATTAAATTAATAGAGTTAAAAGAGTTTTAAACTATTTTTTTGGCTAGTATAGGAGATTACACTCTGTTAAAATATGTGTGTATGGATTAATTTAAGAAAAGTTTAGTAAACAATCTAAAGAAAACAAAAGTGATCCAATGTTTCGTGTTAAAAAAATGTTCAGCGAGTAATGTGGAATGGATATGTATTGGTTAAAACTTCTAATGCAATGATTGCAGCATATAGATATTTCTCCAATGATTTGGTTACTAATTTGACAACTAGCTTAGATTATCTGAAGGGTGTTTAGTGATGATAAATGTATTGCAATTTCTTTTATCAAGATTACACCCATAATCATTTGTGAAGTTGTATATGACCATGTCTTTATCCTTTTACAATTATATGGTGGCAATAATTTTCTTAAGCGGAACTTATTCAAATAATATCTTTGTATAAGTAGGTGTGTATAATATTTAGAAAGTAAAGGGGCTATGTTATTTAATTTGATAACGCTTAGTATTACATTAATATTGTAAACAAAGTAATAAGGTTATATAAATATCAAACCTTTTTTTTAAAATAAATGCTTTTTTTATTTATTTTTTAAATACTAACCTTGTTTAGTTATATTTTTGGAATTGATATTCTCAAGCGCACTTGGTATATACAAATTCAGAAATCTGATGTCGCTGAAGTTTGCCTTCTATTTTGTCTGTATGTTGTTCATGCACTACAACACCAGGCTCCCACCACCACACATAACGAGATTGAAAACTGTTGTAAAAATTAGCACAAGCTTCAGTAGGACGATCTTTGTCAAACTTAGAGTCTTTATTAGGACAAAAATAATATTTCTCTTTATATTTCCTGCTAAGGCATCTCATGAATGGGGTTTGAGTTCCTTTTAAAATAAGTACACCTCCAGGCAAACAAAAGCGTTCACCGTCACTATCTAAATTGAAAACTAACCTTGGTTGCCCACCTGCATTTTTGACAGAGCGCATTTTCAATCTATCAAATACTTGATCAATGTACTCCAAATCAAAGAGTTGCTTGGTGCGAATGGGCATAAGGTCTGTGCGTGTTGACTTGTTGAGAGCTTGACAAAACTTATGACAAAGTTTGAGACGTTCTGTGATGTGACGTTTGCTTATGTCCTTGCCTCCCAAAAAAATTGCATCAATGATGTGCAAGATGGGAATTTTTCGCTGTGATCGTCCTTCCCCATGTAATTCTTGGACGATTTCTCCATAAAAAAGGGTGTCAGGACTAAGCTCTATAAGTTCTACTACTTTACGCCAGCGGCCCTCTTCAAAACGATACACCTTATTTCGCCCCATTCCAAGGTAGAAAGTGCAATTCTTTCGTTCTCTTGAGCTGCCAAGTACTACACAATGCCAATCATACACAGATTGAAATACACCTTCCATCATGGTAGGTTTTAATTCAATCTCTTCCTTTGAGAAAACATTGCTGGGAATGCTTGAGTTTTTTAAAAGTTGCTCACACTTTACTGTTTCTGAAATGCGCGGTGGTGCAGTTCGGGCTTTGTCTGGAACTTCCCAATAATCAAGACATTGCTTTTTTATCTCAGCTTGCAGTGGTTCAATCAAATTTATATCCCTACAAAATGCAGCAATTTTCACCAAACCTATCACTTGTTTCTCTCCTATACTGTTGTTTGAAGTTACGATATAGTCAAAAAAAACTCTGTCTTCATTAAGGACCGAAATAGGAACAACTTCTGTTATATCTTTGGCAATTTTTCTGCATTCTTGTAACTGCTCATGGATATTAATTAGATGCTCTTTTATTGCTGTGCTATCTGATCTTTTCCATTTGCAAATGATGTAGCGTTCAGAGTTGGCAGGTCGGCTAGTGTTTGGTTTATGTATACTTATTTTTCTAAAAGCTTTATACATCAAATATATAAGTCCTACACTAAATGGTGTGAACACATCGAACAACTTGCACACAAAATGACCTTTATTTCTAACAATGCAAAGTGCCACAATAAATTGGCACAAGTATAGCTCTTTTGACAAAATCTCCTGAATGTTTTCCTGACCTTCTACTGAGAAACCACCATCAGCCATCATAAAATGTACACCCTGTCCATTTGTCTGAGAAATAACATGCTCTGAAAAACAATTAATATTTTCCTGTTTGAAGACATCTCCGTCTCCCTCAGACCCACCTACACCATAGTGAGTTTCAAATGTTTCACAATGTCCTGCATAGAAGTTTGAGAGTTTGAAATCATTTTGTGCTCTAAGCGTGAATCCAAATCCTTTTGCTTGCCAACCACATCGCCATAAAACATATTCAGAAAACCCTCCTGGTCCAGCACAAACATCTGCAAAATAAAGTAATTCACCAGGAGCAACTAAGCTTTCTCCCATTTCATCCACAGGCTTTGTGAACATGAAATCAAACACTTTATCCATGTTTGCCATTTTCATGGCTGCCCTATTCAAAAAAATTCCTCCGCGAATGGTTTCAAACGGGTTTGACCGGGTTCTTGCTTTCATCATTTCATGTGGATCTAATTGGTCAAACACATTTTTCCCACTGATAACATTTCTCAAAATGTTGGAATCACAGAAGTTAGTTTCATCATCAATGACGAGTTTTGGCTTGCCTTCAACAATCCAATCTTCCATTATCTCTGCTGAAAGAGACGAATGTTCTTCATCTTCTAACCAATTAACATGTTCCTCATGAGTTATTACTTCAAGATCTGACTTCCAAACGAGAGTTGCAGCTTCAAGCCCTGGAATGTGTAGACCTAATCCACGTCTGCCTCGCTGTTTTGACATTTCTACTGGATCCACCCTCCCTTGATCATGTTTACCCAAACCACGGCCTGCTTTATATCCCATACGTTCCATTATTTTTTGGGCTGTGTTCCCTTTAACATTGGGCTCCTCACTATACTGCACCATATTATTGGTAAAATTATTCTTGCTTGTAGTTGGAAACTCATTAATGTTTGGCATGTGACTAAATTCGTCTTGAGAGTCTGAACTGGACTCGTCTTGAATCTCGAAGTTTTCTCCACTATGAGGAAACATTGAGTGATGCCGCTTCCTCTGAGGTGGACCTGAAGCTGCATTGTCATAGGAACTCTCATTCTCACTGCTGTCGCTCAGGTTGGATCCTCGCATTCCTAAGTGAGACATTTGCATTGTAGGCTAATTGAATTCACTTAAAGGGTGATCCAACTATTCTATACACCTAGAGTAAACGAGTGAAATGTCATACATCTACTGAATATTTATTCCATGGTTGGTGAGTATGCTGAAAATAGCATTATTAAGGCTACTACTTAAACTGTTTGGACATGATCAAGTGTAGTGTTTGTGTGAATATGGTGATGTCAATTTCAGGTCAAGTGTTTTTCTGTAAAGGCAAGTTAACAGAGATGAATTAAAAAAAAGGTTTCAAGAAAACTTTCCCCACCATTGCAGAACAGGTTGGTGCTTACAAAGGACATATATCCCCCCAAAAAAATTTATTGAAACCATCCTTTCATCAATTTCCCCAAAAAATCGGTTTTAATAGAATGCTTAAGAAATACTTGCATATTTTTTTAGCACCGCTTCTTACTACACATTTAAGGAATAATTGCACTAATGGGTTTAGGGATTAGGAAGGATTAATTGAAAGGAAGTGCACCCATATTTGTGTGGAAGAAGAGTGGAAAAGATTTAGGAAAAAAACACCCTCAGTGCTGCCGATCGATATCGAACCTCGATCTTCCCATCTTCGACAGTATAGTCCAACAAGAAAGTATCACCTTAGACCACGTGGCCACCAAAGAGGTTGCTTACATCTTAATCTCTACATTACACCACTGCATGCATTGGGAGGAAAAAAAGCCAGTTGAACATCTGTAAAGCCTTATTAATGGTTTAGAAATTTCACTTCAAATGGAAATAATATTTACATACCCTTTTTTTTAACAATGAGGTGTGGTTTAATGTATCTGATTGTCAAAAGAATTACATTTGATCACCAGAAAATCTACACAAAATCATGAGGGACTGTTACATTATCAATCAGCCCAGTTATCCACTATCACCCTTCTTTATTTTAGCACTGGGAAATAATGAATAAAGAAATTTGTGAAAAGAGGCCTCATAACTCAGAGAAAATACCACTCACTATATCCATAGCAATGCAGTGTTCCAATTTATGTGGTTTTACAAACCAAATTAAATCTACATATGTGTGTATCTGAGCATGAGGAGAGTATTTCTATAAATTATTTGTTACAGGTTAAATAACTACAATTAATTGTTATCACAGTAATAATGTGATGATAATTTTCACTCGTCTACTTTAGGTGTATAGGGACTTTGGATCATCCTGTATATTTGCATAAAAGATGTAAAGAGATTTTTGATAATTTTACAAAATTAGTGCAACGAGTTGAATAGAACAAGCATATCATTGAAATAAGAAACACATTAGTAGAAATAAATATATATTTATATATAAATGACTGCAGAGTGCTAATAAAATAATTTCTGTATGTTGCACTAATCTAAACAAAGGAAATTTGTAGGAAAAGTTAATAACTAGCTTAGCTCATTGGTTTGACAAGGTGATAGTTTGTGATTTCAGTTGATGCCAAAGTGATGTACATATTGTACTCGAGTGAAGTTAGTTTGAGCCATAAGCTTAAACAATATTGTTTAGCAAGCAAAATATGTCACACAAAACAAATTAGGCCACTGCCCAAGGCTAGAGTAGCCCTATGGCTTCTTTGGTGCTGACTGACAGCTTTAAAAAGTTACCAGACCAAATTACGTATCCCTACGCCGAACCAGATGATATGCAAAAACATGTGTTTAGCAGCTGTCACTTCTGACGGTCAAAATGTATGTATATACCTAAATTTTGATTGTCAGAAGTGAGCTGTAAGCTGTCAGTCAGCACCAAAGAAGCCGTGGGCTGTATGTATGCTCACTGTATAATTTTACAACACAATATGTTTGTTACCATGACTCAAGACAAACTTTGATCTGACTTTCATAAGAATCTTGTTATTGGAAAACTGGAAATGCTTGTGACAATAATGAGGGGGGTAAGGGGGAGATTTCAATTGTCTTTATTGTCTGTTTAGTTAATTACATAAATATAATTCATTTAATAGACCATAAGGAAGTATTATTGAAAGCTTTTAATGACTTTTTAGATGAACTCCAACAATAAATTAAATAAAACATATTTCTAGAATGCCAAATTCTGCTGCCGTTCAATCAATGTTGGTGGTTGATAGTGGGCTTCCTATAAAAATTAAGAGTTTACATTTAGTATGAGGCAACCTAATATATAATTTTAAGTTAGAGCAATAACCATGTGGTTCACTTCTAAGATAGGAGTACCACCGTTAGCACTAATTCACTAACAAACTACACAAGTCAGGAAAGGAATACATTGTGATTAAATTGTGTGGTTTATTTCCTACACCTCCGTCTAGAGAAATATTATTTCACAAGGGCATTATGATTTTCAAGATGTTACTTTAGATTATTAGCATCAGGCCCACCACAAGGAGGGTACTATTGGTACCATGATACTGGGCCCATGATTTCTAGGGGCCTGAGCCTGAACTCAAAATTCACTAGTTTAGAAAATGTAGACGATTAAAAAATACAGACTAAAATATGAAATACAATCAATAAAATGCATATCCATACTAATAAACAGTGCATGTCCAGCCCACCAGGTGGGGTTTCCTCTACAAGAACTTATTGACATTTGTAGCAATCCATTTCATTTGTTCAGTCTAGTCTTATCCTTAATTTATAAGTGTTTGGAAACTTCACAGAAGTCTATAAATTTTATACAGTAACTAAATTTGGCATAAAAATAAAGTTGGCCAGTAAATCAAATTAAATTTAAATTCTTCATTGTGTGTGTGACATTTCACTATTCAGTTAAGATACATATTAATTTTTGTACATTTCCTTTCTTTGGTAAAAGTGACAACAAAGTTTCTTTTTAAATGTACAAACCCAAGTCAAAATTGGTGTAGGAACAGAAGGGAAAGAGCAAAGGAGGCATTCCCTTTTGGAAAGAATTTATTTTTTCCCCTGATTTGAATAAGCTCTTCTTTCTCTTGGAATAAACTTGCCCCCCCCCCCCCC